>JAUMHR010000042.1:8079202-8092537 GCA_032361145.1 Enteromius fasciolatus | reverse complement strand
GGCTGGTGTCAAACAGACCCGGAGAGTCAATGACTGATACTTTTCTGCCATTTATTATTGCATGATATTTTTCACACTCCCAGGTCACAGAGGAGGATGACATCTCTGATTTAAAAGCCTTTTTTCCCAGGATGGTGTTGCCTGTTGTGCTTTTTCCTACACCTGTTTTTCCAACCAAAAGAATCCGGAGTGGCTCGCCTGGATGATGCACTGTATATTATCAAAATTTATTTCATTTTTATTTTATTTTCATTTTTAAAACATATTTGCATCAAACTACACTCCAAACATTATAATAAGGGGGGAAAAAAGCAAATCTAAATATAAATAATAATAATAATAATAACAATAAAAATAAATAAATAATTACATTGCATCAGCATTTTTTTCAAGAGCATTCTAATGTTGCTTGTAGACGAAGCTACATTTTGTTTGTAGCTAACCTCTGGCAAATTCAGTTGAATAAGTATGATTTGGAAAAACACAACTCTCAATAAAGATCTAACATCTGAAATGCATATAGGAAGAACAAAGAAGCTGATGGTCACTCTAGTTGAGCTCCAAGATCATATTTGGAGATGCGAGAAACTTAGAGAAGGAACTGCCAGATGCAGATGTGCAAAGCTTTTTGCAAAATACCCAAAAACACTTAAGGCTGTAAACACTAATGCAATTATGTACTTATTTCAGTTTTTCCCTTTAAATTAAAAAGTTGTTTGTCACAAATGTGTTTATTGGGGAAAAAAGTAATTTAAAGCAGTGTAACGTTTATAGATGAATACCATCTCAATTTCTTACCTATATAATCTGAATTCTGTTTTTCTTGCTTGAAGATCCTGTTTTTGTTGCTTGAGATCCATTTTATGACATTTGGCCACTTATACAGTACATGTCAAAAAGACAATCAGCTCAGAATGAAAACAGGACAAAGTATGAGTGCATATTTTAATCGTATGTAAGCATACCTGAATTACTATTGAAAACGCTGCAGTAATTATACAAAACATCAATAGTTTTGTAGTGAAAGATGATTTCCAAGACTTTGAGGTCATCGTTGATGGTCTTTGTGAAATGTCCTGCACAGCTAAAAGTGTAAAAATCAAAAGAATATAGATGAAGAATGCCTTCATGTCATAAATTTGAAGCTAAACTAAAGCTTTTTATTTTAGTTTGCTAATCCTAATGTTTACTGTACGAAGTTAACACCAACTCTTTGCTACTGCTTTTGATCAAGCTTTATAATAGCTAACGTTATCCTAAACGGCTCATCTCGATCACACAAAACACTGGACTTTTATTAAATAACTACTTTAATCCGCGGGCTGTCAGTGCAGAAATCTCTCTCACTATAATGGATGAAAAAAAAACATACTACTCACTTTTAAATGGAGAGCACGTTGTGTAAATAGCTAGACGTAAACTGACTTAGGTTTCATTTTACTTTCCTATCTATGAATGAGAATGTACCCTCGCTAACTAGTCTTGCTTCTCAGGAAGGGTTATCTGTTGTAAATTACCACCTGTAGGAAAGAAGACGCTACTGCATGATATGATATAATATTTATCAGTCAGTTGAGCAACACGTCACCTGTTAAGAGATGCAGTGATCATAAACAGATTATAAAGCTGCATTTTTAAACCCTTGTGGAAAAACAATAGAAATATCACAAAAATTCTAATGGTTTCAACATTCGACTACAAATAGGCTACTGTTACTAACATTATAAGCAATCAGCTATTATCTACTAAAATTTACTTTGTTTTGGGACATATTATTAGGATGTGGCAAGCCACCAATGCAAATCAACAAATAACAATAGAAATAAAAAACTTTTGTCTTGGTTACCCACTGGAATGTTCTTTGAAATATTCTTGTAATCGTTGGGACCGGTTCTTCTTGTCAGTCATACACAGTAACTCCCTCCTAGAGCCACGCATGCTTTTAAACATTCAATACATTGTTTTTGTTTAAGTTATGACCCAGAAAAAAAAAAAAAAAGTACACATCTAAAAGAATTTTACAGGCATGCGTACCTACCCTAAAAACAAAACTCAGGCAGTGATTGATTAACAAAAGAGATATTAACAACGTCTGCTCCACAAAGTAAGGTATATATATGTAAAGTGAAGCACAAATGTCAAAAAAGCTCTCTCAGTTACTTTGACTTGACATGGAGTTCAGTCACTTTTTTTGGATCACTCCTTCATAGTGCATTTTAAAACATTTACTGTGTACACAGTAGTGAGCAAGTGTTTATATGCATTGTACAGTTTTTCTCTTGTATTTTCAGAAGCTTCCCAATCAAATGTAGTCCTCAGACCTTGTTTTCTTCTGTCTCTGCTCCTCTTTCAGGAAGTGCAATATGTTCTGCCTCGGTCTTTTTCTTGATGTTAAACATCTCATTGGTGTGGTGTTGCCCACCATTCTCAGTGACTATTGACTCAGTGACATACATATATATATATATATATATATATATATACACACACACACACAGGTGCATCTCAATAAATTAATAGGTTTTGGAAAAGTAAATTTATTTTTTATTAATTCAACAAATTGTGGAACTCTTATATTAAATCAATTCAGTGCACACAGACTGGTTATTTTAATTGTGATGGTTTAGGCTCACATTTAACAAAAACCCACCAATTCACAATCTCAATAAATTAGAGTATGGTGACATGCCCTCAGCTAATCAACTCAAAACACCTGCAAAGGTTTCCTGAGCCTTCTAAACAGTCTTGTTCACTGGGCTACACAATCATGGGGCTGACTGCTGATCTGACAGTTGTCCAGAAGACAGTCATTGATAGCCTGGCTTCCGAGACTATAAAGCTCATACGAGCTTAGTCTGGACAAGCTACCTTACTATCCGGGGGCTCGTTTCTCATTGGTTCCCACTTTTTTGGGAACAAAAATGCTCTAAAACGGCAGCTTTGCCAGACTGACTTTGCTTACAAAATTTAATGTAGCGTCTCAAGAAGTATGGGCGGGCCCAACAAGTCATTGACACTCTTCACAAGGAGGGTAAGCCACAAACATTCATTGCCAAAGAAGCTGGCTGTTCCCAGAGTGCTGCATAACAGAAAGTTGAGTGGAAGGAAAAAGTGTAGAAAAAAAAAAATTCACAACAGAGAAAACTGCAGCCTTATGAGAATTGTCAAACCAAATCAGTTCAAGAATTTGGGTGAACTTCACAAGTTGGACTGAGGTCAAGGTAACAAGAGCCACCACACACAGACGTCTCAAGGAATTTGGTTACAGTTGTCGTACTCTTCTTGTTAAGCCACTCCTGATCCAGAGACAGTGTTGGTGTCCTACCTGGGCTAAGGAGAAGACTGTTGCCTAGTGGTCCAAAGTCCTCTTTTCAGATGAGAGCAAGTTTTGTATTTCACTTGGAAACTCAGGTCCTAGAGTCTGGAGGAAAGGTGGAGAAGCAGAACTTCATAAAAATGCTGATTTCATTTTCCAGCAGTATCTGGCACCTGCCCACACTGCCAAAAGCACCAAAAGTTGGTTAAATGACCATGGTGTTGGTGTGCTTAACTGACCAGCAAACTCACCAGACCTGAACCCCAGAGAGAATCTGTGGGGTATTGTCAGGAGGAAAATGAGAAACAAGAGACCAAAAAATCCATACCAACTCAGCAGTGCCGCACACTGATCACCTCCATGCCTTGCTAAATTGAGGCAGTAATTAAAGTAAAAAGAGCCTCCACCAAGTAGGTGGATGAAAGGTTGGTAAATGGGTCAGTGGCCGTATGCAAAAATCGAGAAGCTAAATGACAGAGGTGAATACTATTTAAAGGGAAGACTTCAGATCCTGATAGGATGATAATAGATTGGTTGGGAAATGAGTCAGGTGTGGTTAGCCAATCATACGTGTTTTTCCTGAAATTAGTTTAATACTTAAACATCACAAAATTCAATGCAAGTTTCACAATTTGAGTTGAATTGCTGAAATTATTGAATGTTTTGAAATAATAGGCATCCTTTGCTATTTGGAGGCTATATGCAGATTTGCATTCCGAAAAAAAAGAAAAATAAAATCTCAAATACTATTTCTATAAAGCACAAATATGAAAGCATTTATTTATTTAGAGTTTACGATACAGAGACACATTTATCAGAAATCTGACTTAAACCTTCATACCCACCTTCAAATTATTATTAAACTTTCAGATGTCATATTTACCAGAATATATAGTGTAAACATGCTTTGTTTTTTTCAATTGTCTCTTTTCCTATTGCCACACAGTCCATTTTCAGTTAGGTCCCCAAAAGGAATTTGCTTACTACTTTAATCAAGGAACTGACCAAGTGAATCAAATATGGAAGGTCGATCTCTGCTTTGATTCTTGCTTCCTCTTCATATTTGTTGTTTAACTTTAATAATGTTTTTTTAAAGGCCTCATCCTGAAGTTGAGCCCTCAGAGCTTCTATCTCTCTCTGTCTTTGCCCAGCGGTCTCCTTCAGGATACGTTGTTTCTGTTCCTCAATCGCTCTTTCTACTCTTTTAAGCATCTCATTGGTGTAGTATTGACCACCATTTTCAGTGACCATTTTATCAATCTGGTCGAGCAACTGATTGACCTGTTCAGGGTTTTGATCTTTATTATTGAACACATGGTATCGTCCACTGCACGTTTTTATGAAACTGAGCAGTTTTGGGCTGTCCCGCACAAATGTGTGAATGTTTCTGCCCTCCAGTCGATCTCCATGAGTGAACAGTGCCATGGTGTATTTGTAGGATTCCTCACCAAAAACAGCTTGAATGATCTTAACAGCTGCTGCCTCTTCATCTGTGAATCTGCCGAGCTGAATCACAATCAAGAAGACATGAGGACCAGGAGCAGAGAGAGGGATGCAGCGTTTAATTCTGTTGACCACTTCCTCTGCGGTTAGGCCGGTGTCAAACAGACCCGGAGAGTCAATGACTGATACTTTTTTTCCATTTATTATTGCATGATATTTTTCACACCCCCCTGTCACAGAGGAGGATGACATCTCTGATTTAAAAACCTTTTTTCCCAGGATGGTGTTGCCTGTTGCACTTTTTCCCACACCTGTTTTTCCAACCAACAGAATCCGGAGCGGCTCGCCTGGAAGAAGCACTGAACATTAGCAAGAATCACATATATTTTTTTTTTACTCTGTGTAATATAATTACATTTATAAACATCTATTTAAAAGAACAATGAAATACACCTATTTCAATCAACTGTAATACTGTAATCCACCTATGTGTTGTAAAATGTATAGGCTACATAAAAACATAATAAATAACTTACCTACATCATCCAAATCTTGTTTATCTGGATTGAAGATCTAGAAAGTATTTATAATGTTACAAATCTGATCCCATTTGGCAGCTTTTACTGTTAAAAAGATATTCAAAGAAAATGTGACAAAATACACACTTAAAGTGTGTATACTTACTCCACCCCAAAATGAAAATGTTGTCATTAATCACCCTCCCCCATGTCATTCCACACCCCCATGACTGCCAAACAATTACCACTGTACCACTTCGTCTAACACAGTACTGTGTACGTCATGTGCATTTACAGGATGTTTTCCAAAATGGCAACATGGTGATGTTATGTGTCAAATCATTTAATAAAGTTGTTAGTTTTGTTTTCCTTCTGTACAAAAAGTGTCCTCGTAGCTTCATAATATTACGATTGAACCACAGATTGCAGATGGAGCATTTAGGTGACATCTTTGATACCTCTATGCACCTCGACAGTAGAAATTGCTTGTCAAGTAGTTGACAGTAGTCAATGGGACAGTCACAAGCCTCCCAGTTTTGTCATCCAGAATATCTCCAATTTAGTTCCAAAGATAAACAAAGCTTTTACGGGTTTGGAACGACATGAGGGTAGGTGATTAATGATTAAACAAAAAAAATATATGGTGGAGTAACCCTTTACAGCCTACCTTAATCCCTAATGCAATAGCAAGGAAAATTATACAAAGTATCCGTAGTTCTGTGGGAAAAAACATATCCCAAGACTTTGAGGTCGTTGAAGATGGTCCAGGGGGAGTGTCCTGCAGAGCTAAAAATAAAATAAAAATATATGTATAAGTCATTGTATTTGTGTGTAACAATAATTTACACATGTATTTCTTCATTTACTAGTTTGTTAGTAGCAGTGTTTGCTAACTTACTGCTACTGCTTTTAATAAGCTTTAACTGTAAAATCACTCAAAAAGGCTGTAAATTGTTATTTTTAGGAAATAGCCACTATCAGTAGATTTCGTCTTGTTGGTATGAATCATTTTAAAGATACAACTTACCTTTAAACGAAGAGCACATCGTGCATGTATAGATGTAAACTGGGTTTCGTTTTTGTTTCCATAAAAAGTTTCGTTTACTCTTAAAACCTGCTAAAATTAGTCTTGCTTAGACTACCATCTACAGGAGACAAGACGCCACTGCATGAGAATAAGACAGTTGATTTAGCAGCAATTATTGCCTGACATTTTTTCTAACAAAAAAAATTTAACACACAAAAAAATGTATAGTATTTTTTAAAATGTAATAACAACAACAGTAATTATTATTATTTTAAGAACTACATATCGCCAGATTTCTGCAGGATTTAGTCTGTTTTTGTTTGTTCTGTTTCTTGTCATTCAATAGAAACTGGATTATGATCAAATCAGATCTGTTTGTGGAGCACTGGCTGTCTTCAAAAAAAAATCTCACTGGATTATTACAATTAATGGCAAAAAGAATGTTCGGAAATGTAAAAAAGATTAAAATAAATAAATAAATAGACTAAATAACTGACTTTAAACCATTTTAGCTGATGAAAATAGTATTCTAATCATTCTGACGACCATCAACATTGTCAACATGTAACAGCTCAAAATTTGATACTGAATTTAAAGTGGGCATTTGAGACCATAAAAATATGTATCCGTGCGTATACATCTAAATTTGAAAAAGTAGAAAAAATAACTTATAAATAAAAAATAAATGATTATAAAAAATTAATAATAAAGGCATGGTGAGAGGTCAGGTGATTTTTATAGGGATTTTCATGTAGCCTAATAAAAAGTTACATTCAGTCACATAACATTCAGGGACAAAACATGTCCAGCAATTGTAACTGCTATTAGGTTTAAATAATAATAATAATAATAATAAATAAATTGTAAATGTCATGGGGATTCATAGATTTAACACACTTATCTCCTTCAATTTACTTTTGATGGTAAAAAACATTTAATAATGTCTCATATCAACGGCTGTTTTTCAGTGACACATGCATGTTTCATAATATAGAATATCAGAGGCAGCTGTCACTCTAAAAGACCCCCTCGCCATATTCCTTCTCTGCACAGAACATCACTATCAGACAGGCTCTGGTCTATATTTATATTTTAAATATTTTAATGTTATATTTCCTGTCTCACAACCATGTTATGTCAACACCATCTTCCAATTTCTGAGGAAATTATTTAAAATATTTTGATTATTTTATTCTTCTGAAGCAGATTCCATTAGCAAATAGCATCAACAGGGGGAAAAAAACTAAATTGCTAATAAAGTCTAGGCTATTTGTTTTGTGAAAGAAATGCTAAGTTTGTCAAAACCGTCACACGTCACCACCATAAGATCTTATGTTCCAATTATACGTCAAAATACTTAAATGTTACTCTCGAATAGAAGCTTTATGAACAATAACATATCGCTGTTTGTTTTAATAGGGCCTACAGTAATTGATTGATCCAATATATTTGATAGTTAAAATGACAATGAATTCAGTTTTCGTCACCATCGTCAGATTTGTCAACTCCAACGCCAGTTGAATATTTTGATAATAGGCTATTTCATTATGATTTTTTTATATTTGGTGTGAAATTGTTGGTCTCATGTGAAAGTGTAATCTGTCATCTAACATGACAGTGTGTTTTGAAATGTAACAAATGCTGTTAAAGATAAAGTTAAAATTAAATTACACAGTCCAAGGTATAAAGAAAAAGAAAAGAAAAGTTGGCAGGTTGCATCAAAGCATAGCTCAGTAGCTACATAAATGTAGTTTTATTTGTCTTAGTACAAAGTTTTCTTTTTTCAGTTTTGCACCCTGTTTTGTCCCACTTCTCACGAATGACTGTGTTAAAAAACAGAATTGAATTTCTGAGCATTCTATTATTAGTCTATTATTTAACTACTGTCATATTCAAAAAGAAAAAAAAAAGATCAGATACTGCGTCTCCCAAAACGCCATATCCTTCGATATAAATTACATCTGGAACGACGCAGGTTATTTATATTTCTCAACATATCTTTTGTAGGTCAGTGGAAACAGACACACATACAGCCGCAGCGCTGCGTGTCGCTGCTGAGCTCGTCTGCGGCTTTATCTCGACTTAAAGGAGACGCAACAAAGAGCGACAGCAGTGGGCCCTGCTAACAGCGTGGCTTACTATAGCTTTAAGAACTTAAAATAGGGTCTGGGTCTTTAAAATGAATTTTGCACAGTTATTATAGAGATGATAGACTAAGTTTTCTATTCACACGACTTATATTTTTGCACTACATTTGCAAAGAGAAGTAAGAGCGTCCATTGAAATATGTTTGACAATCGGATCAGGGCCGTTAGCAAGCCAACATTTTTCATGTTAACGTTATGCCTCTTGTTTATTGCAAGCTATGTTTCATTTTGTTGAGCGTTTTTGAGGCGTCTTGAAGTACGAGAAAACAACTTTAGCGGGGATGGAACCGCAGCTCTCGAACAACAAAGAGGAGGTGGAGAATGAGGCGGCCCTGGAGAAATCCGCGGGGCAGAGTACCACATCCACCCAGTGCAGGGCATTCAGAGGACGGGGCGATGGGTGTCTGAAGACCGAAGGGACTTGCCCACCCGAGACAAACGGAGCTGCGCAGAGCGTGGCGGGATCCGGCCGGGTTTTACGGGACAGGTCAACGCGAGCGATTCCCGTGTGGAGGCAGAGCGATATCGGTGAGGACCAGGGTGAAGTGACACGCGACGCTGCGGCGAATCGCCGGAGGAAAGCGAAATGCCCGCGGCGCAGGAAGAGCGCAGCAGCCGCTCAGGGTTCATCGGATGCGGCCAGAGAGTTCAGCGTCGACTGCGACCTTCCAGATGAGTACGTGCGTCTATTGAGTCTCTAATATACATGACATGTTTTAGAGCACAATAACAAGGCCTCGCTTGTGCAGGTCCTAATAATAAGGCATGACATTTCTGTGCTAATTTCACACCTTTGGGCGTAATGCTGTCAGACTGCAGTGTTTACATTTGCACTAACGTTAGTGAAAGCAGATGTGTTTCCAATAGAGTAGTTGGGCAAAATAACTATTTGACACTGGAAGGATGATCTTAAAAGCTGAGTAACGATAAATAAATCAGCCTGTTTCTCCGTCTTATGACAGGTTTGAAGAAAACAAGGATGCACTGGTTAATCGAGGTACTTGAACTGACATTTATTTTGTTAATAAGCATCTAAAGGAGGCTGTATATGGCCAGCCGTTTTAAAAAAAATTCTGTAGTTTCTATTTAAAAGAATATAAGAATTCCGAAAGTGACTATTCATTAGATACTAGTACGTATTCTTCTAATATTTACAAATGAATTATGAATAACATTAAACGGATTGTTTTACAAAGAATGTTTCCCCATTAATTTTTGTAAAGCTTTGTGACTCAGGTATAGTATAAATAAAGCATTCACTTTCGACTAGTTTGTGTTACCGCTTGACTAGTAACTATTAGGTTCTAGTAGTAAGTTATTTCTTTGTAACTAGCGACTTTCTCCTAATAATAACCATCCATTTTAGCTTCACAGGTAGTTATTTATTTGATGTACTAGTGCCTGTATTATCCAAAACAATGACTAGTCAGAATAGCTGTATAGTTAAAACTAAACCTAGTTACTACTAGTTATAATTTGGACAAAAACCTACTAGCAGTAATAACAAGTAGGTACTACTATGTATTAAATTAGGCCTAGTACTTGTAAAATCAATAACAGCAACCATTGTAATGCAAACTAATAGGTAGTGAATAGTTACCTGAATATTTGGCATCTACAGTAAGGCTCACTTTGTTAACTTTCATCTAAGTTAATATAAATGTAAGTATTTACTAATACTGTACATTATTTTATTTAGAGGTTTATTTATTAATATTATTTAATGGACCTGAGCTAAAGAGTAATGAACAACTGTTAAGGGACCTTACAAAGTATTACTGTATATTTAAGCCATATTGCCATAGAATTCTTTGGCAAAAGTCGCAATATGTAACCAATTAGAGCTAGTTATTATTGGGGTATTGACCATTAGCAAAGAAATACATACTAGTATGTAATGAATATGTACTAGTGACAAACTGAATAGATGTACTCACTTTTGGAATTAGTACTTGTATCTGACATGCTACAAAAACCTAATTAGTTGTAAGGAAGAAATGCTAAAGCAGTTTGCCTTAGGATGTGATCTGATTCTGCTTCATGTAACTCTGTTCTTTTCCAGCGGCCCGCGGCAGACGGGTGCAGGTGCGCTCAGGGGCCCGCACCTGCCGGGGCTCGCCTAGGACTGTGTTTAAAATTGAGCCAGAAATGGACATTGACTATGGTACGCTGCTGAGCTTTTCATGTAGTAGACTGAACAGGTCCACTACAAATGCCTGATCAAATACACACCACAAAACGTGTATACATAAATAACTATAACGGTTGCACATTTTGCTTGCAGTGGAGGCCGATAAAGCAGTTGAAAAGACAGGAACAAGGTGATTGCACATTTATCTTAAGGAGCACATGGACACTTTCTCATGAAGGACCCCATGAAATCAAAGTTTAGTTGGAGTAATATGCATAGCGTCTGGACCAAAACTGTCTTGCATTACCAAATCTATTTAGATTTCTGTCCTCCAATTAGCAAGAGCTGGTAGTGCATCTTTATTTACGATGCAACATCAACTTAAGGCTATTGGCTGTTTGTTAAAAAAAGACACAAGTCCAGTTTCAACACTGGAAAGAAAAGCGTGCTTGTCAAGCCCTTTCGTGGGGTCTTAGAAGACACTGATGGCTGCTGGTGTTTTGGAGTTGATCTAACAAGCCCTATGTTTGTTACTGCCGTATTTTAGTGTGGAGAAAAAGGAAGAGGAGAGCATGGATGATGATGTTGTAGAAGAGGAAGAGTGTCCATTTGTGGATGATCCAAAAGATGAAAACTACCTACCCCTTTCACATAGGTACTGTTGTGCTTTATGTGTGATTGACGTCATTTGGAATTGACACGCATATGGTTTTAGAGACTTGGAAAAAGTTACTGTTTTTTTTTATTTTTATAAATGACAGACATTTGATGTTGTGTTATAAATGGATTGCAGTAATCAGTCAATGAGAGTTGTGAATTATTTGGACTTGTCAGGATTTCCAGTGTCACAGACAAAATTGTAATTTCCAGGCTGAGAATAGTAAGTGAAATATCAAAAAAGGTCATGATAAAGGCAATTTCCATGTAAAACATTAGTTTTTCTAGTCGTGGTCATCGATAAACACATTTCTGTTTGTGAGATAACAGTCAGTTCTTTGTTGATCATGTATGCCTTTTGTTAAGCTTTGAAGAAAACCTCTGTATTTATTATATGGAACAACTGAGGGTGTTGGGTGGTGTTCTAAATATATATGCTGTAAGCGTCAAGCTTAATGTAGCGTGTACAGTGATAGTGCCTTGAGTGTCTTTATTAATAATAATACAACCGTGCATTGGCAGTATCTACTTGTATGCTCTTTTTAAGAAAATGAAACGCTGATTAAAAAATATGCAAAGAAGTAGAAACACTGCTTTATTATTACACTTGTGTATTGGATTATGTATTGCTGATGTGGTTTGTTTCCATTGTTTTTGTTCAACAGTGAGGAAGAGGACGCCGTCAGCAGTGATGAAGATGTCCCTTTTAAGGATGATGCAAATGACCAGAGCTATGATCCTAAGAATGAGAAGTATGTTTTTCTGTGTATCTTCTGAAAATCTCGTTTCCTACACCCTCTACATTTCTGTTGTATTTCTGTGCAGGGAAATTCCCAAGTCGAGGCGCAGACCCCCTACTAGACTGACGGAGAAGAAAGACAAGACTTCAATCCAAGAAACTGCAACAGAGCAAGAGGCAGAGATAAAAACTGAGGGAGGGGAGAGCACAGATGTCCAGAACGCTGCTGAAGTTGAGGAAGGTGCCGAGCCACCCAGGAAGTGAGTCAGTGATGTTGTTTTGGATGTTTGTGATGGAAACAGCTTAACACCCCTGCAACAAAATGTTTACTCATTAGGTTTGCAGTATCACTCACACATTCTCACTTAAACACTCACTTAGTGAATGATAAACAAATATTAACCATCAGGCATTTGTGTTTTTTGTCTTAGAAGAGGGCGAAGGCGGAAAGATGATAAAAGTCCTCGTCTTCCTAAAAGAAGGTAACAAAGCATCTCACAATGAACACTGAAAGAGTAGGGCTCTGTCCATCTTCCTTTTATTTAAATGACAAAAATTGGCAAGAATATTTATAAGTTAAATAAATAAACATTTTGTTGTTTTTGTTGTAGTATCTGCTGGCTGGAGAGTGTTAACAGCTTTTGTAGATAAAGTCTGGAATCGTTTTTTAAAAAAACATTCAAACTTCTACAATAATAGGTCAAGGAATATTAAATTCCTTATTAATAATTCCTTATTATTAAATTGAAATTCCTACTCTGCATTTACTTTAGCAAATATGTTTTATTATAAAAGTTTTTTTTGGACTAAAATTTGTCATCACAAACCAATTTAAAAAAATGGACAATTTAAATGTTTTTCAATCCTGATTATGGCAAAATATACAAAAGGCCAAGACAAAAAATTAATTATAACAGTGAATTAATGGTATATGATATATTCTTTTAATTTTAATGTTATATTTATCCAAGTTATGTACAAACAATTTATATTGTTCTTTTTACAGATTATGAAGTTATGTTTTTTAACAGCATGCCACTATTTCATTTAGTAATTCTTTAATAAAATAAAGTGCATATATAATATATACTGTGTGTGTGTGTGTGTGTGTGTGTGTGTATGTATATATATATATATATACACACACACACATATTACACACACACATATATATATATATACACACATATTACACACACACACATATATATATATATATATATATATATATACACATATTACACACACACACATATATATATATACACACACATATTACACACACACATATATATATATATTTACACACACACACACACACACACATATATACCTGTGTGTGTGTGTGTATGTGTGT
>JAUMHR010000042.1:8031367-8043249 GCA_032361145.1 Enteromius fasciolatus | reverse complement strand
GACAAGGGCCAGTGGGAATTTGGCCAGGACACCGGGGTTACACCCCTACTCTTTACGATGAGTGTCATGGGATTTTTTATGACCACAGAGAGTCAGGACCTCGGTTTAACGTCTCATCCGAAAGACGGATGAGAAGATATTATGAATAGATGTCTCATATTTTAACTGGAAGCAATTGTTTGAATTTAAAAACCTCTTAATGATGGATTTACTAGCCATCTTGCTTCACAAGAGTGATGAACTGAATGTTTGCAAAGGCGAATGTTACTTTTTATTTCAATGACTTGAGGACATATACAACAAGATAATCCTTCTATCATAACAAATATTTTTTTGGTGCACCCAACAAGTCTAATCAATGCAAACCAAACAAACCGACGCAGTAATAATTCAATAATATAGCAGCACAGCGTAAAACTAAATGGCTGGTGTATTGCAATGCTGTCCTTTTGTGCATAATGAAATATAATTTAAGCTTTCAAGCTGATGTTCCCATTTTACACTATATATTACAGTGTAACATTAGAGAATGATTTTACACCAACCTTTACAGAACAAACATGATTACAATCATCAAGATCACAAATAATAAATAAGATATGATAAATAAAATAAATAACGGCTGAAATTGTGACATTCAGTGTCAATAACTAAGAAAAAGGAACCTTTAGCTTTTGTATGTGGAACAGGAACCGCATGTTATACTCCATACGCAAGAAGGTTAAACGTGTCGAAATTGTCATGTTTGTCCACAAAATACACCAGATGCCATTAGAAGGTATTTAAACTTGTCAAAATACATAAAGATGTGCTCTCAAAATTACTTTATAATAATGTTATTAAAAATAAACTTGCTGGTTTAATGTCATTATACTGACTTCACATCTACGGTTTTATTTGAGATTCTTGATGGTCCCAGATTATTAAAAACCTTCTGAAATGAATTGACTGTCATCAGGTATTGAACCTTTATAACGTTGATTTTAATACACAGCTTGCCTCATGGTGAACTTTTTACTTTCTTTTTTTTTTTTTATACAGTTCTGAATCCAAACACTTATTTTAACTGATGGGATTTTAAATGAATGGAGGTTGTTTTTCTCACAGTTTTTAACATCATGAAGGTTCATTCCTGGTGTGATGAGGTTTGAGAAGGAGAACCTGTGTTTAGGGAAGCATTCTCCATTTCTTCTTCGACCGATCGCTCTTTTTGTTCTGAATCTGATCCAGAACTGCTCAAGGTCTCTGATGGCACAGGCCGACTGTCCTCTAACACACCTTGACTATCAAAATCTTCCTCAATATGAACAACGGGAACATCGCTCTCCACATCAGCCTCTTCTGAACCTTTCAAAGATGCTTCTGTGTTTAAAGACTGACTTCCATGTTGCTCTGATCCTCTCTCAGGAGAACACACCGGCTTCTCAGAGTCACAACCAGCAATGGTTTTACACTGTGTGCTCTCCTCAGGCTGGAGACTTTCTGCTGGATTACTGAACTGTAGAGATGAATATGTGCGGTTGAAATAATCGCTCTTTTGGTTCAACTCGACTGCCACGGCTTGACACTCATCTGAGCTGAAATCTGTGCTGAGTCCAGTGTCTTCTGTCACCTCTTCTCCAGTAACTATCTCCTCATCTCCTGCTGGAATGAGTCGAAAAAGTATAGATATTTTAAATAAAAAATTAAGTCTTTACCACCATATTTTCAGTAAAAGGAGGCGATTTGCCTTCAGAAAATGTTTCCAGAAGTTATAATATGAGTGGTTTTACTCCTATGAGGCTATCCAATTTTAGATAATGTCCCCAAAATATGTTGCTTTTTTGTGTGTGAATGCGCAATTTTCTGAAATGTGGATATGTAACAACAGTTTTGAGTTATGTATTTGATATTCCTCCTCCTAATGTTATTATCATGCAGCTTGGGATGTTATCACACACCAAAAAACACTATTATGTAAAAAACGATTTTCCATGAGAAATTGCTTGTAACTTTTCACAAACAAAACAAAACTGCCTGTAATGTTTAAAGAAGCCATGAGACACAAAAGTGCACTGTATACTGTAGATTAGTGTACACTAGGTAGTCACTTACCCATTGAGTCTGGTGTCAGATGGACAGACTGTTCAGTGGTGGACTGGACATGCTGGGAGTCACTCAGGACAATTACGGCTTTCCTTCCTGTAAAAAAGTCAACAAATACACAACTATAACAAATGGAAGGTATCTTTTCAAGATAACAACAAGGGTAACAGAGGTAGAACTGGTTTGAAAAAAAGTGCAGAAAAGGTATAAAAGACAAAAAACTATACTGAATAAAAAACATACTCCCTAGTCCAAGAGACACATTGTAGGTGATGCCTCCAGAGACGGTGAGAAGAAAGAGCGAAAAGCAGAAACGGGAAAGCAATTGAAAGTCGTTTAAAAAACTGAAGCAAGAAAATATACTATTATTTTGGCCTGGTTTCATATGCAGTGCTTAGCCTAAGCCTAGGACATAGTTCAATTAACACATTTAAGTAATTTTTATAAACATGCCTTAGAAAAAAAGATTACTGGTGTGCATCTTAAGACATAACAAAGCCACTGACATGTTTTCAGATCAGTCAGTGCAAGTTTCTTTCAGTAGAAACCTAGCCTAGGACTAGACTTAAGCCTTGTCTGTGAAACCAGGGGATTAAGTTACAAAGAAACACCCATTACACAAATATAGAGTGTGCTAGAACAAACATTTAAACACCAAACTACAATCAAATCATCAAAATTAAGAAAAAATGGACTTGATGTTTACCTGGCAGACTCCACAACCCAGACACCTCTAATGTTTTCAACTTTCTTTCGAGTTCTGCAACTCGGTTACCCAGGATCCTGTTCAAATACATGCACACCAATAGCTACACTTTTAAACACTTTTCAGTATGGAAGCATATTCCAGACAATTTTCATTTGCATTTTCCATATCTGGATGCGTAAATTATGACATAATCCAAACATAATCCAAACTGAATTCTTGCATTACCGTTTGCATTTTTGCTTTTGTGAACGAACAGAGCTGTCAAATTTCAAATGAACGGGGCCATCTGTATTTCCAATATCTGATGAGTTATAAGCCTGTATTATTTAAATAACAATATTATTAATTACCTAGTCTGCTTTTTCACTCTCTCTCTACGTCGAGCATGTAACCTGCATGTAACAAAAACTGAAATGGAATTGCAATTCCTTTTTGAAAATTGTCCAGAATATTCTTCCATAAAAACTTGCATCTTGGCAGAATTTGAATAATTAACAAAAAAAATAAATAAATAAATAAATAAATATATATATATATATATATATATATATACAAAACGAAATGTTATGTTGCCTTTGGTAACTACATTAAGCTAAAGCATAACTAAAATTGCTTTAGCTTATTTAGCGTACTTCAAATTACACGGTAGTAATAAATAAGAACTAAAACTGAACTAAAACTGAAATAATAAAATATATTAAAGCTAAACAGTAACATATAAAAATATACTGATAAAAATAAACATAGTAACATTAAAAAATACTAATATTAATTATTATATACAATATTAAATAATAAAAGAGCATATTTTACAACATTTCTAAAAAACTAAGCTAAATTTGAAAATGAAACTTGAAAATATAACAATTAATAAAAAGTATAATAGTATATAAATAAACCATTCAAAAGCACAGACAACGAGATGGCAGTGGTCAGAATGTAACATACTTGTTGGTTTGCCGTTGATGCTGAATGACCATATTCTTCTCATGAATGGTCTCCAGCAAAGCAGTGGCCAAGGACTTCAGGTCACTGATGGACTGTGAAGTGACCGGGAGACTGCAGCCATTCTCCTCTGACAGCAACAGCTCTTGTACTGAAAATATATTTTTAAGTTTTTCTTTCTTAGAATCATAAATGAATTAAAGAAGCATACTTTAATCGTATATAATAATAAAAGAAAAATAAAGAGCAGAATTGATACTGTCTGTATTCTGTAGAAGTCTTGTGTGGTACCTTGTTTAGCAGAGAGGACTCCCGTCAGAGCGCTGCTGTTGGACTTGCCATAGACTTTACAGTTCTTTTTGCTTTCCAAAGCACTCTGAAATACAACACATTAGCACACGCTCAACACCAGGAATACAGAATGAATTTAAATGTAACCAATGTAAATAAATCTTTTGTTAACATATAAACGTGACTGTGTGTGTAATAAACACCTTGTACTTCATGACGTTTGATTTGAGGAGGCTGACCTCCTCCTGAAGCTGCATCAGCCGCTCATGCAGATATCTTAAACAAAAAAATATTTTGAAGACTTTAATATGATATGCAAATAACCCAGAAAATGACTAAATAGCACTATTAATAACATTTAGGCACCAACAAAACCAATTGGGTATTTATAAACGGCCATATGAACGTCTGTAATGTCCCCACCGGACCACCAGAGGTCAGTGTCACCACAAACCTGATCGTGTTCCTAGAGTTACATTGCTTACTTAGAAAAACAAATCCATAAACCATGTAAATAAATCAAAATTACTGGGGTTTTGTCCCTATCGAGAAAAACCACCTGTAATCAAATTAATAATTGATAAGTTGCCAATGAATTATCATTGTATAAAAACATTAAGTACTAAAATAATAACTAAAACAAAAATAAATAATAAAACACACACACATATATATATATAAAACAAACGGTCCCCACAAGGAAAAAAATGATCATTTGTTCAGTATGAACAGTCTATGATGGTAACACTGACCTGTTCTCCATACACAGAGCATCTATATCCAGTATACGATTCTCGTGGCTTCCCAAGATGTGGTTAATTTCCAGGTTAAGTCTGTGAGCTTTCTCCTGATAGACATTCCGCTCTGCTCTCACGTCCTGCAATTCATCCGTGGCTGCCTTTAAGCTTTGTTCCAGTGCTTCATTCTGCACCACAGGGTTAGGACACAGGACAGATACAGCTTTTTTTTTTACTAAGCTATTGTATCAGTGTTCTCTTTTTCTATGACATCAGTGTCTACGAAAACTGTGAGACATGACACATGGTGATATTGTTGAGAACTGAAACGTATTTAACGCCAAGAGCCATGCACCTGCTCTCGAGCTCTTTCTAACTGCTGAACAAGATCTTCTCTCTCATGGGCTGGAAAGTGACGAGTCCCCACCTCTTCATCTCCTAGACGCTGCTTTGCGATGGTCATCCTCAGCAGCTGTGGGATGCAGATATACCACAATAGGTGAGCTGTGATCAAAGTTTTCGACATTCGACTCATGCGAAGTAATCGTATCTCAACTCATACCTTGTTATCACCCTGCACCTCCGCTAAACGTTGCTTAAGTTCTTTCATCTCCTCGCTCAGCTGTTTGTTCTGTTCCCGTGAGTCCCTCAGTAACTGGGCCAGATTGACCTGTGGCAAGTGAAACACCAAATCATAACCAGGAGGACTGAGCGAACTGCTACAAACTACACATTTATATCACAAGGCCCGTATTCTCAAAGCATCTAAGGATCCTCTCAGAGAGCTCCTAATTTAGCTTAAAAATTTAGTCTTAGCTTAAAAGTGATTAAGAACCATTCTGAGAGCAACTCTGAGTGAGGAAAAGACTAGCTATGACACAGTCTTTAGAAGATTGTGATCGGTTGGAAATAAAAGAGCGCTTTTAAGAGTAGGGTCTATTATAAGTCTTTGCTTTGAAAAAAGTTTTACTGTACTCTCTCTCTCTCTCTTTCACACACACACGCAAACTATCAGATGTTAGCATCTCTCTAATAAGATCAGTCATGAACATGAACATCATGCTTTGTGCGCAATACATTTTTCCTCCCTTTTCATGTTTCGTCCATTTTCTCCACTGCTAAAGAAACTCTTAAGCCTCTTAAAAGTCCTTGTCTGTACTCCAAACAATTTCAAACTTTAAGACTTTTAAAGGTTAAGATGCTTTTAGAATAACTATATTTTTTTACTAGGATCTTTTCTTTCATTTTAAGAGGAAACACCCACATTTCTAAGAATTTTGTTCTAGCAGCAACTCTTAGCACTAAGATTTTTCATGAATACGGGCCCAGATCTATAGTTTCAAACACATATAATAGAGGATGTAAAGTTAAGCATATTTAAATAGTTGATAAGAACAGACATACTTGGTTTCTTTTTTCAGGAGGCAGAGAAGGGTCACCGTCCTGTTAATGAAAAAAACAAGTAAATATACTTTATTATAATAACAATACCTCCTACTTCTACGTGAGTGTTTAATTCATTTAGAATAGAAATGCATACTATTAACTCTCTGTATTTTTTCTTGAGCCCTTGGTGGCGTTCACGGAGCTGGTTTGCCATCAGTTTAAACTGATCCCTTTCCTGCTGGCAGGTGTCCAGTTCTTTTGATAAGATCAGCAGTGCCTCCTTCTTACTCTCCAGCTTTCTCTTGCATACCAGGAACTAGGCACACAAAGAAAACAACATGCTTTAATTCAACGCATTAATCACCACAGGCAGCAAAGGCAATGATCAAGGTCGTTGTTTTTAAGCATCTTGGATACACTTTATTTTAACATGTCCTTCTTACAGTGTAAATTATTATAAATTTAAGTGCTGAGTGTTATTGTAAGTACCAAAAGTACTTGTACTATATGGTTAGGGTTAGGGTTTGGCTTAGGTTTACTTGCATGTGATTATGCACAATTAACTGTTATTATAAGAGTAAGTACCTCCAACCCGAAACAAAGTCACCATAAAATAAAATGTTGCCAAAGGCTCTTGCAAGATAATGTTTACATTTTTGCCATGTAAGTGAAAATTGGCACTTTTGTAAAAATGCTGAGAAGTTTCTGCATGTGAGAACTTTCCACAGAAACCAGGAATGTTAATAGAATAAAATAATCAACCATAATTTACCCCTTTAATTTATTTACTGTTTATTGTTCTGTATGTTAGCAAAACATTAGTTGAAGGCCAAAATATGATTTCAGTTTACATTTAATTCTACATCTTAATTTGAACCTTTCAGACCACCTTGGAAGTTTGTTGAAGACCACTAATCATTATGGCCCCTGTTGAGAACAACTGATAGCTATATTTAACTAAATCTTACCTTTTATTAATATAACCTTTCAAAAGGTCAACCAAATCTTTGAAATCTCTAAATTTGTCAACGCACTTGAGAAGGGACATTAAAGTTCACAATTTGATCAATATAAGTCATCTTTTCAAAAGATTAAATAAACACACATTCAAGGTTCACAGGGGCATGTTATTTAGCGGTTATAGAAGTTCCCTACATGAAAACATACAAACGACTATTTTTATTTCTTTATTATTAATATACTTGTAAATTGTGCACCTACATGACAGTAATGTACTTTCAATGGCATGCTGTAATATTACACCACTATATTTTAAAAAAAAATGATTTAAATTCCCGGTTCAAGCTGAGCACTGCGCTGTTCATGGCTCTTGACGTAAAAGGATGACGATTTAAGGTAATCCCTCCGCTGATCGTGTCGTGTCAGACCTTCTGCATTTGATGTATTATGATGCACGGCTTTTAAAGATGTGATAGCAACCATGTCATCTATACTATTCGATAAGCGCTTTCGAGAAAATGACAACACGGTTACAGTAAGATGATTTGATGTATCTGTAAATCCGCTAAATAATCTGATCGCATTTAGAAAACCGTTGCCATTAAATTTTACACCCGGCAATAGGTTAAATTAACTGAAAACCACATTAAACGGTTAGTTTAAGCACCCTCTATAGTGCAGTGCTGATAGTATGATTCATAGAGTGCAGATGAGCGCGAGGCATCAATATGTCTGCGTTTCCTACCTCATTCACCAGACCCTGCCAGTCACTTTCGCTTCTTCTGGAAGGATTCATTTTCGGTCCGACTATATTCTTCTAAAAAAACTGTCAATTACGAAAACTGTCACGTCGTAAGCATCTATTGAGACGGGGATGACACGATTACATGTTTCAGGTTTCATCAACATCACGTACATCATTTCCGGCTGGGATGATGGCCAACCGCGGCGTGTCGCGACAGTGCTACAAAATCCAAAGAACATAACAGATGTTTAATGAAGCTTCTTTCTTTAAGTTATAGGTTTATAATAACCCTGTGGCCTCGAATAAAACTATGAATTGTTGTTGCAAGTGAATTTGCTTTGCTGCAGTCTTATTTGTTTGCTGTTGAACGCACCCCCAAACTTCATCACACATTTCACATGTTTATATTGCACTTCGACCAATTTTACATAACACAGCATATGTAAAATAAAACACAAATAATGTAAATAATAGAACAAAGACATAATGCACAGCAGAAAAAAAAGTCATAGACAGGTCTATAAATACATAATTTCTGTGTTTCTTTAAATAGCTACATTTGTGACCCTGGACAACAAAATCACTCGTAAGTGTTAATTTTCCGAAATTAAGATTTATACATGATCTGAAAGCTGAATAAATAAGTTCCCCATTGATGTATGATTTTGGAAAGGGCAATATTTGACCGAGATACAACTATATGAAAATCTGGAATCCAGAAAAATCTAAATGCTGAGAAAATCACCTTTAAAGTCGTCCAAATGAAGATCTTATCAATGCATATTACTAATCAATAATTAAGTTTTAATATATTTTCGGTAAGAAATTGACTAAATTACTTCATGGAACATGCCCCGGTGACCTAAGATTGGTTTTGTGGTCCAGGGTCACATTTGTGACGTTGTACTCATATGCCTCTGGTCCTATTTATCAAACCTAAGTGCTCTGTCATAAAGAATGATGTTGCTGACTGGTTGGTAAAGTAATCTTTGTGAACATAAGCAGTTTCTCACTGTCAAAGAGTGTCATCTGAAATATACGTTCTAACGGGCTTCTTTCTTATTATGTCCTGTGTTTATATTGACAGTAGTGGAACAGTGATGCATTGATAATGCTAAATAAATAGCAAGATAATGCTAAACTGGTTGCTAAAACATTTGTCCAGCTGGCTTCATTTTAAGGAACTATATATATATAAATATATATATGTTGTGTGTGTGTGTGTGTGTATGTGTAAATAAAACACAGAACAAACATAAATGAATAGAAGATGCTGTTTTTATTCATTATCAATAATATATTTTCAAATGTACATTCAGTAGCTACAATCCTCGGCCAGCTACAGTAATAAAGGATCATCCTTTGTTAAAAAAAAAAAAAACACAATAATAAAAATTCTAAGGCTTCCATTCATTAAAGGCGATAACACATAGGGTCTGCATACTGAATAATATCACTACTCAGCACCAAAAACATGCTTGCATAAAGTCAAACCAATTCATTAGGATAAATTAGCTTAAAGCTCACAAGTCTTTTGGATTGAAGCCAGAGCACCTTTGGTGAACCTGATATATCACAAAGAAATGATTTACAAGGGCCCTGATATAATCAAACAGTCGGGTATTTTCAAGGTTTAAATAAATTAAGCAGCAGAGCATTGTTTATTTAAACCTTTATAGAAATGTTGCATAAATAGCTTTTGCAAGACAGAATATAGGCATGAGCATTGGTGTTGGCCTTTTTGTTGACGAAACATTACATTCATAAATATTATGGTTACTTGCATATATATTTATATATTGAAGAACAGGGTTTTATTTTAGCATTTGCCCAGATGTAACGAATAACAGCGATGCCTCATTTGGTATAATCCACTGAAATATGTTCAAAAACCTTGGTTTTGCCCTTGAAGCTGGTGGCCAGCACAAAATCACGCTGGTCTGTGGACAGGGCTGTGAAGGAGCGTGGCCACTGAACATACACATCCCTGAACTTGCTAAATTTCTGGTTTTCCTCATCCCACCTGAAGATCTGGGAAAAAGAATAATCGCTGCTCAGAATCAAATATTGCTGCTCTTTGAACTTGATGGGCTGTAATACTGTGGCGCCCCGTGAAGGCAAGCCCTGTACTTCTTCAAAGTGTTTGCCCGTCCACTTCATGACTTTTGAGTCACCGATGTAGCAGGCGAGCGCAAGGTAGACAACATCATTAATCCTAAAGGCCTTCACGCTGACAATATCGTCCATATTTTCTATCTTATCATGGAGAACAAACTTCTGGGTGCTCTTGTTCCATTGGTAGATAACAGGAACCTGAGAGCGGCTCACGAGTATGAGGACAGATTTGCCATCTAAATCAAAAAACTCTGCATTGTTGTCACGAAACCATTCATGAAGGAACTGGTATGGGTAGAAACCAGTTTCATTCCACTTAAACAGAGTTGTCATTCCAGCTTTGGAACTGTCCACAATTAGGAAGAACCAGTCATCTCCAATCTGAAAGACTTTAATGTCATTCGGCTTGGACACATTAAGCATCTCAACTGCCTGAAACTTGGTGAACTTATTCTGTGCTTGGTCATATTTGTAGACAAGGGAGCCGTCGAAGAGTTGGGAGACAATGACAAATGCCTGCTCGTTGATCAGAACAGACTGGCATCCAACAACAGACCGTCCTGAAATATAATATATTAAAAAAAAAACTAATTCATCATCTATACTCTTGCACTTTCATGACATATACCAAATAATTATGGAATCAAACCTGTGATGTTATCAAAAGGCCTGAATTTAGTCTCAATATGATCCCATTCCATGATTGTGCAGCTGTCTGAATTTGGAACTGCCATAGCGACATATATATCATCTTTGTGAGAGAAGATGTCTGCTGACATTGATTGAGTATTCACTATTTGGTGCTGAACAAAATCTGAAGGGTAAAAGAACCAGGTACATTGAAGCACATTCATTCATTGTCAATAAACAAGTGTAAACAAATCATATTTTTCTTCACACCTTTTCACTGCATTTATCAAGACACGCAATGCAAACATACAACATAAAATCTGACATATCCAAGCAGCCGAAAATTAGTTACCTGTGGAAACACACTTGCTGTGTTTTTCTGGGACATCCTTTAATAGGACACCCTTCATGCCAGAAGGACTGGCGCAGTAGACATCAGAGATGGTTGCATTGGATCGTTTCAACCATAGCATCAGCCACATGGACTCACAGTCACAATGGAACATGTTCCCTCGTAGATCTCTGTTTATCAGGCATAAAATGATCAAATCAACAAAATTATATATGACTGCAATATTATTCTTTTTCCAGCTATTTAGCACAAGTGGTTGTCCTTTTTGAGTTACATTTTAAAACAGTGCACTGAAAAACTCACAGTTCAATTAAAGAGCGCAGATCAGAAAAAAGACCCCTGGGTAGTGTTTTTAAATTGTTGTTTGCTAATGATCTGTAAAAAACAGGGAAGATATCAATCAATACAACTGGACAGAAGACTACACAAATATAATATATCTATATTAGATTTCCATATGATAAATATATCGTCACGTGAAGTAAAAGCATCAAGAAAACTGGAACATTAGAAACTGGAACAGTTGGAGACCCATCTTAAAATCCGTCAATACATGTTGTCGTCATATAGATATTATTAACATGTATAAATCCATTTCTGAAGGAATTTCATATATGTTAAAGACATATAAACTTATCTTTGTCTACCCAGAGAATGTACGTATGTGAAAATTATATATCGCCTTAAAGGTAGCATAGATGGCAATATCACTCTTGACAGATGGCAATAAATTGCAGTGTACCTTATAATACAATTCAAGACAATAAATATATATCACGTTATGTAGGCTACTGACCATCTAAATTAAAATATTAAACAAATATATATATAAACACTCACACACACACTTATGTTGGTTTTTGTGATTTATGGGGACTCTCCATAGGCGTAATGGTTTTTATACAGGACAAACTGTATGTGGTATTG
>JAUMHR010000042.1:7968359-8025595 GCA_032361145.1 Enteromius fasciolatus | reverse complement strand
TGTCACAAAAACAAATTCCTCGTATGTGTAAACATACCTGGCAATAAAGCCCATTCTGATTCTGATTCTGATTCTAACAAGCTAGCTAGCTTCAATTCTGAATGTTCATACTTTTATAGTCAGAGGTTTGTTTTTTTCATCTATTTTTCCATTTTAGATCTTCTGTTTTTATCACGCGATCTGGGAAAACCCAACACATGGTGAAATTTTCCCTTTCTTTAAGTTTTGATATCATATAAAAGATGGGTTCAAGCCCTTTTCAAAACTGTTTGCCCGTAACTAGGTTTTGAACGTAATTTTGAGAAAAATGGGTTTTACGGGTTGAACAAGAGCTTTTGCGCTGCATAATTACACAAAAAGACTAACTTTGCCCTAAAAATGACAGTTTTATGTTGTTTATTATGAGCATAGTCTCTGAACTTTTGATCACTCCTTGTTTACTGTAGATATCATGAATAGTGTACATCAGAAAAGCAAGGGAGGGTGCATATAACAGACTGTCATCAGACTCCCCCTCGTTAGTAACTTCATCATCCCATCCTTCTTCTCTGGATGTGAAATAGTCCATTATAACCAGGGACGGATTATGGGTTATGTGGGCCTCTGGGCAAAGCGTTTGTGTGGGCCCCTGGGAGAAACCTTTAGAGAACATTCACACAACGTTTGTGTGGGCCCCTGGGAGAAACCTTCAGAGAACGTTTGCACAACATTTGCGTTGACCCCTGGGAAAAACTTTCAGAGAACGTTCGCACAATGTTAGGGTGGGCCCCCTGCATCCGAAGGGCCCCTGGGCAGCAGCTCTTCTTTATTGCTGTAGACAGAATAAGAACCAGGCATTTTACGCAAATTACTCTACAATCACAATCAAAGCATATCAGTTATTCGTCTGATTAATGATTAATTCAATTTAATTCATATATGCTAATTGTCGGGGTTTGCCAGTCCAATAACACAGCATGCCAATCGTCCACCAGCATTGCCATTCAGTAAACTTTCCACGTTCCCACCTCTGCCTAAATCATCCTCTCCCTCATGAATCACAACAGACCGGCCAAGGATTGAGAGTCTTCCAAAGAGTGTTGCACTTGTCCAGTGATTGACGAATCTTGCCATTAACAGGAACAAAGTCCCCTGGATGTTGTGGATGGTTCACACTGAGAGGATTGTAATGCCCACCTGTAGATCCACAGCCTTTGCTTAAATCTCCGTACTCATGAATGTGCATTGCTCTGGGCTGCTGGCTGTTGACACAGAGACCATACAGTCTGAAAGTCATGTTCAGTTTTTCCTTTGGGCCAGACTGTTTGAAAAAAACATGGCCGTACACATGCGGCTTTCCTGGTGATATTTGAGTGTTAGGCCGCATTCTACATAAAGCCTGCAGGGAATTACTGTTAACTGGGAAACAGGATTTGAAGCATTTGCCAAACCTGAGCGTGACCCACAGAAGTGCACATGGCAACTGAGCAAGAATGCTAGAAGTGGTAAAATGTAGGATTTAATTTCTCCTTGTCCCTGTGGCAAAACAACACCTTTAAAAAAATCATAAAGTCACAACAAATCTCAATATGCATTCAACCCAATCTTATTAAACTGCAATGTTGAAAATAGACTACAACCTCTGTGGGTTTATTAAGTCATTAGCCTATATCCACAAAAGTGTTTATAAAAACAGAAATATTCGAAGCAATGCCATAAGCATCGATGTTGACAATCAAAAACCAAAAAAATCCGATTGGGCTAGTTAGCTAACATTTAGCTAACATAGCCTTACCTCCCGTGTTGCGTCACCGTTTTTTAAAAGCACTTTTTATGACAAACGTGTATTCGGTCTCTGTCACTTTGTGTGTGGAGCCTGATTTACATTTGCATAACTGAGGGGCGTAAACATTTCATATTTAGTCAATTATAGTGCTTGCAAGTTGTAAAGATCACATTTCATTCCTGTCCACAATACGGCACGGAGATCGCGTTTTATGATATTACAGCCTGTTAAACTATAAAGAATAATATAAGGTAGTTATTGTAATATTGTTTGTTCTCTATATATGTTTTAGCGGGCTATTTACTATCTTTAACCAACATTTAAGTTACAAGACTCCCATTTTTTTTTAATGGGAGCAAATTAGTAACTGGGGTGTTTAATATATTGTCGTCAAGTTGTGTTGCTCATTTTACTTGTTTTTCTGTTCGCTTGGCGTGTCATCGTTACGTATGTGGCTCATTTGCATGACTCCTTCAGTCTTCACTTCAGGACTAACGTTAAGTCTTTCAATATAGATCCTTTGCAATATACTGTACTGTTTATAATGATATTCCATACTCATCCGTAAATTAATTGAGATGAATGTAAAACAAAGCAGTAAAATCAAATGATTACCGTCGTACAAACAAACCGCTGCATTCAGTTGTATATATTTCCTGTGAGCAGTCGTGATGTAGTGCGCATGCCTGAAAACTTGTCACCCAAGCTACACACAGGGAACCTCGTTTCGCCTTCATTGCTTGGGGGAAAGTCCCCGGACACTGGGCAGAGATGTCCTGCTAACAACGCAGAACGGTGGGTTGCGAAGCGTGTCGATGCTAAGACGTCCTGAGTGACAGAGCATATCGCCTGCGATCCAGGTTTGTCAAAGAAATAGGTATGCAAGTAAAGCCTAAGCGTGCTTCTACGGAACGGGGCTCATTCTCAGCTTGCGCAATGTTTTATGTTTGTCAATCTTAAATCAACACTGGGAAATGTTGGAAACTGGATGGATAAATGGACTTGTATGGATATGTAGGCTATAGAAGGTGTCAATTATGCCAACCTGTGTCAAAGACATAAGACTGTGTGTTCAATTCAAGGGATTTTATTCTGACAAAACCCGTTAATTAATAAAAATTATTTATAAGGAGGCTGTTACCTACAATATTACATAAGCATCATTGATAATGATGTTATATTTTTAGTCCCATAATAAATGTTATATAATCAATAGATAGGCTATATAATATAATCAAATATATCTGCTGTGTTGTTTAGTTAAACGCTGTTAGCTCGCATATTTACATTTATAATAATGTTTCTATACTGTTTCTCTACGTCAGCTTTTGAGAACTCAAATAAAGCGTTCTAAGAATCTTAAATCTTGATCGAACTTTGAGTTTTTAGGGACATTTTTGTCAGTTTCGCCCCTAAGTAGCCTCTATTAATTCATAATCCTCTATTGCACTGCTAATTTTTTACATCTCATTATTAACGATATTTTGCTAACGCTAGTGTCTTACTACCGTTCGATCTCGCTTTTAATGAATCGAAGCTCCGGTTCCATATGAAATCCGGACGCGCCCAGCTGATCCCGCGGTCCGCCCACATCCTAGCAACGCCGCCCCTCATTTGCTAAACCGTCTGAAAATGCAAAACGCGGCATTTTATGGGTTGATCCTACGCATGCGCACATCTGATAGTTTTGTTTGAAGGAGTTCTCGTAGCTAGAGAAGACTGGACTGAATTTGTCCGGAAAGAGTGGCTCTCCACAAGGCTGCCAACTAACATCATATTTTAAAGCGACCTATGAGTGAAAAGCGCCTCTTTTTAAGCCGTGGTTCTTTTCGAAAAGGCGCATAGCTCCTTGATGCATTACTACCATCATGTTAGGGCATTATCCAAACGTGGAAAAATCGCAGCTTGTCAACTACGTGGAGGATTATTTGGAATGTGTCGAGTCGCTGCCTTTGGACATACAGAGGAATGTTTCATTGTTACGAGAGATCGACACCAAGTATCAAGGTAAGCGAAACATCAGTGAAAGGTGCCAGCTCGATACGTTGAGTATTTACGTTCATTTACATCGAGTGCACTTCATCCTGTAGACCGGCTTCGTTTCGTTTCCTCACAATAACACCGAACACATTTGTATTAAACATTTATCAGAGCTGCCCACGCCCGCTGTGTTTTACTTGTATTTGGTCTTTAGCGTATTCGGCTGTGTTTGTTCCAGCAACACTATCCTACAACCAGTGATCAGCCATTTTGACTTACGTTAGTGCATACTCTGTACTGTTGTTTGGCTGTGCTCTTTTAACGCATCGCTTTAGTTGCCATAGTATCGACGTAATGGTGCTTTCAGTCGGCGTGTGTTTTGTTCGCATGTAGCCTAAACATCCTCCGCTCGATGTCGACGCCTTCGAGTTTGACTTAACCGCTCACAAGCGAAGGTTACCGTACAAAAAGATTTATATGCAACGGAAACGATTCGTTAGCGTCTTAGTTCCTCATATTCGTTGTAATACCCACCGTGGAGCGGCAGCATGTATGCTTGAGGAGGTATGTTTTTGTTACACAGCGGCAGGGGTAGCACTAGAGCAACCCAAGCATGCATCGCGAACAGCCGCCTGTACAGTATGTTAAATAGTGGCTTTGTAAAATGCATTGGGCGTGCACAAGCTGCCCCGCTTCATTTTCTGATATTCTAATGTTGAAGGTGTTTGTCACCACCTCACTTTCTCTGCTTTCTGTGCCGCTCAGAGGTCCTCAAGGAGGTGGATGACATCTATGAAAAGTACAAAAAGGAGACTGACACTGGGCAGCGCAAGCGACTGCAGATGCAGTTGCAGCGGGCGCTCATCAGCAGTCAGGAGCTAGGAGATGAGAAGATCCATGTGGTCACACAGATGATGGAGGTGGTGGAAAACCGCTCGCGTCAGATCGAGGCCCACTCGCCTTGTTTCATGGAGCCGGCGGAAGCAGAACGACCTGCAGAGAAGGTGAGGCATGACCCTGCCAGCACCTCTGCGAACGTCATGCCCGAGCGCTCTTCGGCGAGACGACCCAGACGCCAGCGCAACAGCGAGAGCCGTGACACTTGTGCCAACGGAGCCCTGGAAGACCTGGGGGAAGAGCCTCCACAGCAGCCCCGTGAGAAAAAGTCCAAGTCGGCCAAGAAGAAGAAGCGCTCCAAGGCCAAGCAAGAGCGAGAAGCATCGCCGGTGGAGTTCACCATCGACCCCAACGAGCCCACCTACTGCCTCTGTGAACAGGTGTCCTATGGGGAGATGATCGGCTGCGACAATGAGCAATGTCCTATTGAGTGGTTCCATTTTTCTTGTGTTGGACTGACCTACAAGCCCAAGGGGAAATGGTATTGCCCCAAATGCAGGGGTGACAGTGAAAAGACTATGGAAAAAAGTGCAGATAGGGCCAAGAAGGATAGGCGGTCCAGGTAGTGCCTTACAGAAGATGTGCTAGATTGTTCAAGTGAAAATATGCCTGTGTGGGGATCGGTGGTTTTGTTTAACTTATGTTAAAAGGTTCTCCTCATGCACTTAGCTGAAAAGTTTCCAAACAGGTGCTGTTGTTGCTTTTGCATTAGGACGACCAACAGACGTAATTAACCCTGGAAACACAGATGTTTAAGATACTGCCACTAATGTCCATAAGACAATGAAGAGATCTTTTCTAAGCTTTTTTTTCCCTCTTAACTGTTGATTTCAGTAAGCCTCGAGAGTTTATATATGTTGGAGGTCACCCGGTCCAGGGTAGTGAGTGTTATTAAAAAAAAAAAGAGGAAAGTGATCAAAATGCACAGGGTTTGATGAACACTGTCAACACCTTTTATTTGCATTTCTTGTTCTTTCGTTCCACATTTTAGAAAATATATATAAAAACACACCTCTGAAATGTCTTCCAGTGAGAGAACAAATTCTTTGTTACTGTTTTGGAGTGATGTTTTTTTTGTTAAAAATTCTTTTTTTTAAGTTTCATCTATTTAAATAAATCAGTGCTTGTTATGTCTCTAAACTACTTGTTGTGTCATGAGCATAATATAAAAACGGATATATAGACAATATTTTCTGCTTAAAAAAAAGAAGCACTATACTCAAACACATGCGGTTAAATGGTACTGAAATGGGTTGAATGGCTCATAATCATAGAACATCAGTTTAGTCAAATGGTGCTATGTACAGTAGTATCATAAGAAGAATCCAGTTCTCCTTTTAGATGTTACCCCGCTTTAAAATATGGTCATTTTACTATGAAAGCTGTTTTGCTTTGTATATAAAGGCTTGTTCTTAATGTATAAATCGTGCATTTGTACAGTATATTAATTTCTTAACAGAACCAGAGGTTCATTTATTTAGTTAGTAAAGCAAAAGCAGCCACCAAGTGCAGCACGTCAATATGATATGAAAGTGTCTTAGTAACTCAAGTTGGTTGAATGCCCAGAATTTGCAGAATCCAGGCAAAAAGTGACAACTTTGAAGCTAACATTTTATTAGCATTATTTCATTTTGTTTGTGCTATTCTTCTTAACTGTGGAACATAATACAAATAAACAATGTGTGTCCAAGCTTTTGTGTATAGGATAAAATAGTATTAATTATTATAATTGTTTATTATTATTTATTACCCTATAAATTATTTATTATGCTTGAATAAAGTGGAATTTACAGTAAAATTTTAATTCTCACACACACATACACACACGAGTGTATAAGGTATTTACAAAGACACAGTATGTATTTGGAAAATAGATGTATGTGTTTAGATTCATAATAATAATTTATAAATAAATATATTTGATATATAAACAACATAACACATAATTTACATAATAAATATATACAGTAAACACATTGTGTACACAAAAACATTCAATTAGTCACCAATAATTGTTACCTCGCACTAACACACACACACACACACACATATATATATATATATATATATAAAGACTTCAGATGCAAAAGCCTCTTAAGTACATCTGATGTTTATCTTTAAAATGAGCATTTCTTTCTGACTACTTTGTATATTTTTCTATGTAAGTACTCGATGTCTTGAGGCTGGCATTTAGCACATTTGAAGCGAAAGTACTTGATGAACATATACTATGTGTGAAGGGCATTCACTTACCAGCATTATCTCATCAAAAACAATACTTATTCTTGTCTTAGGTCAACTTTGATGAAAGGTTTTGATCCACTTTGAATGTTGACTACTGTATATATATATATAGCGCTTTAAGCTTAACTGTGATTTTTTTGTAGCTCTATGGTAAGGTTTTGGTAAAAAATATTTCTTGAATGGTTGGGACCGGATTCAGTATGAAACTATGAAAAATTGCAAAAAGACAACGAAATACATACCTTTAGCAGTCAGACATATACAGAATAATCTGATTTTTAGAAGCACATCCCTGTGTAATGACACTGGACAAAAAACACACAGCATTCACCGCATCAAACCTTACAGTTCTGTTTTCTGACCGTATAAAAGTCTTGCTCGCCAGCAGATGTCACCATAAAGACATAAGTGCTTCTCAACTGCTCTGACTTCAGAACTCAGGTTTAACTCTTTTGAAGTTCAAAAAAACTTTAATTACAACTCATTTTACAGTAATGTCTGCTGGAAGAAATTATATTTTGTTAAAAAACAAACTGAAAGAGCATTTAAAGCAGAGCCTCCATGGAGTAATACTACAAAACAGTCTATTAGGATTTTAGGTCAGCAGCTAATTGAAGCATAGCAAAGTGTTGATCATTAATTGTTAATATATATTTATTCTGGGTTACACAGTAATCAAGATTACTCTACAACCCAGGATTTGTAAAGTAAGCATTTCAAATGATCTATGAATTTAGCTGCCAGTTAATAAGTAACATAGTGTGAAATGCAATGCACGGTATTCAACCTTTGTCATCACAACTGCGGTTACCTGGGCTTGTGTGAGAAGAAATACCTTTTTATCCAAACAATTGCAACCCTGGGTCAGAATTTAAAAAAATGCAGTCTTGTTCTTTCATACTGAGATCACTAAACAAGAGGAAACACCCTGGGAACTTGGGAACCGAAAGCTGACACCAAAGCTTGCTGTCTGTATAGAAGTTATTTGATCAAGGCCTTAGAGAAGAGAACCTCACACAAATGCAAACAAGGCCAGATTCTTTTCAGATAACAATCCACAATCTCACACTGCCTACCTCAAAAGGAAGAAGAAGAAATTCACTTCCACAGTTTTTGATTGTTTGTTTTCAGTTTTCTAAGTTAAGAATTTAAGTACCAATTTCAATTATATATTTAAAAAATGTCTATGTTTTAATTTATTAAAATCTCCACCACGATAGTTGTGGTTGGGGCATTTACAATTCAGTGTCTTTTGAGCTTTGAAAAATGAATGTTGTATATGTTTAATCATAAAAAATACTCCAAATCATACATTTCAAACTTATTTAAACAACCTTTGACACAAAATATCTACACTGCTGTGGACAAATACATTTAAATACATTTCTTTAATATTTGATATATAGGCTACCTGTGATAACCTTTAAAACATAAACAAAAACCAAAACAAATTCACAAAACGTGTATATTTCTCTTGATTTCTTTGCATATTTCTCTGTTACTGTTAAGATGCATGTGCTCGATACATTTCCTGAAGGATATAGGCATTCAACAATGATATTATTAAACTTTGATTAATAACTTCAATAGGATGGACACAGCCATAAGAGTAGACAAAAACACAAAATAATTAAAGGTACAATAGTCTAATATTGTTTTGGAATAGTCTGATTTAAAAAAAACACGGATTTGCTGATTTTAATCCAGATATTATAGTCATACTCGGTTGAAATGCAATGTTATTCTTGTGTTAAGAACTAAAACAAAAAAACGGATGAAGCCGGTTAAATTAGATAAAAACAACAAGTCTGAGCTTTCATCGCCTCTATGAAGTCTAGAAGTCTAAAAGTGTTCGAATGCATTGCGCTAATCTGCGAGCCCAGCTCTCGTTCTGCTTCCCCCCTGTCCACCTGTTGCGAGGCTCGCACTGTACTCGCGATGTTTTGAAGGCCGCCTGTAGGTGGAGTCAGGAAAACATCTGGTGATCCGCGCGCTCTCCGTCGACGCGTCCAATCTAATCCGCCGCCGCACCGGACACCAGGCGCAACGCGCAAAGCGTCAGGGACAAGAGCCCGACGCCTCCGAGACGAGTTAACGGTTGCGAGTGTGACACTAAAAAGCGTGCGGTCCGTATGAACGCCCCATAGTGCACGAGACCGACTGGGAGGCAACCACGGAGTGCACCAAATGAAGACATGAATAAGAAGGGATGAAGTCATCTCCTGCGCTTTATGGCCAGCAAACATCACCGATGAATGCGGTGATCGATCAAGCCACCGCTCAAGAGGCCTCCTCGGTGCTGGAGGAGTCAGTCTCGCTTATGCGCAGAATGTCGCGGGAGAGGTGTGGAACGAGGCAGGTTGAGCTCTATTAATACGGACAGACCCATTGATCATTCAGCTCAGCCGCTTTGCCCAGCAGTGCAGCGTCTGGTTAACACTGCCCACCGGACCGCTGGCATCGGGCTATGGGCGCACCGCGCGGAACGCGGCGTTGTAAGCGTTTGTTTGATGAATAAATGACATTGGCGTCTCTCTCGCGTATCATGCTGGTGGACCCTCCGCTGTCAGGCGCAGCGCTTCGGCTCCTGGACATAAACTGAAATACGGTGCAATGTGTTCGTTTTGGAAATTCAATAAGGTGCGCAATAAAACACCGTGTGAGTGCCGCGGAGCATCGGACAGGGTCGCAATCCACGCCGTGGCCTGTGTGTGAAACGCGCCGGAGAATGGAGAAGTTCCTGCAGATAGCGCCCCATTCCCTTGCCATAGTGCTGTCGCGGGTCAGCACCGAGGAGGCGGCCGCGGTCACGGAGAAGCTTCAGCACCATCACACCGGCTACGAGATATTCGCCGACTTCAAAGCGGAGAACATGCAGCACTTCTGGAATAAGAAAGTCACGGACGCCATATCGGAGACCTTCTTCTTGGGCTGGATAGATGAACATGTTCTGCTCATTCAAGGCAAGGAGGATCATTTGGAGGTCCTGAGGGAAGGATGGACGCGGAGAGCCCTCAAACCACCGCGGGGCTTCGAGATCAAGTGCATAGGTAAGCCTGAGCAAATGGCTTAACACGGAGACCCTTGCTGGAAAGAAGCAGCCAAGTTGTTTTTCGAGGAATTATGCGCTCGGGAGATATATGCGTGGGTGAAAAGGTTTGAGAGAAATTTGGCAACCTTCTCTGTATTGAAGATGCAAGTAAGGTGCACTTTGAAAAAGGTTGTTATGAGGTGAGGTTCTCTACGCTGTGAGAATGCAAGCAGTTAAACTAAATGAGTTAAGTTGCCTTGCCACTTGAGAAACTGCGTTTTATTGTAAAACTATTTTAGAAGTGGAAAAAGTAAAGAGAAGGAGCCTGTTTGAGTTTGAGACATAAAAAAGAGAGAGATTTAGTATAGAATACTTTCTACTTCTTATTTAAAGTTTGCGTTTTTTGCAGTTTATTTATTCATATTATTTTAGTGGTCAGCTATTTGGTCTTCATATGAATTACCGTTTTATGTTTGTGCTGTTATTGGGAGCAATTGCTAATAAGACCACTTTTAAGGAAACCCTTTTGATTTAACCATGTGATATTCCAACAGATTTTAATAGCTGTAATAGTTACAGTCAATATTTTAGCTGCGTTTTGTCGAGGCTAGGTACCAGTTTGCTTGAGTTAGTTGATTTATGTATTCTAAAATCATGTCTTTGGACAAATGAATATGACAACAGGAATTTGCAGTGAGATTTATTGTACAACAATAATCCAACTCTGTCCCAGTATCATGCAGAAACACATTTTATGAGTATCTTCTTGTAAAAACAACCCAGTCAAGGCCACTCTTGCCATTACATTTAAACCATCCATTCTGATGGGTTCAGCCCTTCTTTGCTCTAACACTAACATAAATCTTGGCGTCTGCTTGAAGGAGAAACCTTTCGAAAGATAAAACATTCCTCTGGATTATACATCATACAGAAAGGTGAGCTTTAGCTCTGTGGAAAGTTCCTATTTATTCTTCAGCTGTCCCAAAACACTGATTTAATCGATTGTAATATGTGTTTTAATAATATGTATAATGTAATAACTTTTAACACCATACCCAAAAAGGTCTTAAATATCCAAAAAAATCAAGAAAGTGAAAATATTTTTTTTGTATCAGTTTGTGAAACATTTTATAATCCATATATGGTCGTTTTGACACTTCGTACGTGTTCAAGGCTGTGGAAACAAAGGGTGAGACTGGGAAGAAACGGGCCTTCAATCACACATAATGCAAACATAAATCATCCTGTACATATTACTGCTCTATCGGCTCACAAAGGGAAATTCTTCTCATTCCTTTACCTGGTACTGAATGATTTGTTTTGGAATGTGGTGATATGTGTTTGCAGATTTGAGTTTAGGCTTTTTGCCTTACATAGGCTGATCTACAACCCCCCCCTGGTACAATAATATAAGCTTAATATTACATACAAATAATAGAAGAGAAAGCTATCTTTTGTCTTTGAGTTACAGATTGCATGAGAGAAGTTTATTTTCAATGTTGGAGGGTATTATTTGTTTATTTATTTATTTTTCTGGCACACCATAAGACATACTGTGTGTTGTTTTATTGTAATGCTTTTATTTAGATTGTAATAGTTTGTTATATATATATTATATATATATATAACTATGAATACCTCCTTTAGCATCAGCTCATATATAGAAACACATGCTGTTATTACAGCAAATAAATAATCACAGATGTATTAATTTTGTGATGTAGCGTTTTCAATTGATGTAAACATTCTAAGCATTTATTTAATTTAGGCACTTCAGAAAAGACCAGGACATGTCTGGGAAAAATAGGATGTATGGTCACCCTATGCTTGTGTATCATAAACATTTATGTACCTATATTTTTATGTGGACATATTATATAAACTAGAATGCAAGATTAAAACGAGATTTTAGAATCTGTTTGCGTTTGCTCAATTATGGTTCTGGACCATTAAGTTCTTAAATTAAGCTTTTTTCCCTCCCTTTTGTTTTTTACACAGCAGCAAACTCCTTCAGAACTTACTATACAATACATTCTGCATCTCAGGAAAACGTTGGCAGAGTTATAGATCTTCTGTCCTTGGGTTTTTCTTCCTTCTGTGCTGTAAAATAAAATTGAAGACTCAAAAGTGTAGACCGTGTTTCTTTAGATGCATAACCCAGACTTCACCCCTGCCGTCAGACTCTGCCATCTAGACAGCTAAAAAAGTTTCCATTGGTGCTAAAAATGTCTTGATATGGCAAAGGCCCCTAAGGTGTGTGATTATCATAAGCATGACAAACAAGTAGTGTCAAGCAGAGTTCATACCTGTTTGTGTGAGCTGTGCGGAGGTTGTTTGTGTTCAGTGATTCATCTGCTAAGGGTGACATTAACTCAACCTTAAATAAGAAACCTTTTCTCAAATCTTTGAAGATCGTCTGGTAAAACTTAATTGCAGACATGGTGTTTGACTCAAGCTTATATCAAAGCTTTTGAAGTAAACTGCCTGGGTGTTTTCACACTCAAAGTTGAAACATATTTCAATGTATTTTATGCACTCAAATAGCTAAGAGACATAGTGTAGGAGAATAGCAGCTATGCAAATAAAATGCTGTTGTGTTTTTTTTTTATATGTAGCAAACAAAACTATTTTGGAGATTTTTCCAGCATCAACTAAATATGCATAGCTTCTACAAAGTGTGAAAAACACAACCTCCAGTTTAAAAAAAAAAAAATCTAAATTATTAGAAATTCAAGATGTGTAACTCAAACCCCATATTTTCCTCCGGATGTCAGGATGAATCGAGCTGAAGATTTATACACTGGGTAGATTGGGATGGCTACCTCTCGTCTCTTTGTATTACTTGGAGGTCGCCCAGAGACCGTGAAGTTTTAGATTTCACAAAACACGAACCACTTCGAGCCTGATTGGTAACCACACTCTTAAGGAGATTCCTCAAGGCGTCTGCAGAACAGTAATCATTTTGCTGAAAAGTGAGAATCCTCTTTAAACATGTTCTGTGTTCAGCCCCAGCCGTGTTAGTGGAATGTGGATGGCTGTCCATAGATCAGCTTGTCACAAGGCGGAAATGTACAAGGACCGTGATAGTCCCTGGAGGTTGTGTATACACATGCATTGTGGTGGCAGGTCTGCTTTGGCGCAGATGGGAAGGAAGGCTGGGTTACAGGAAAGGGAACTCTGCTCTGTGGCAAGCCCTAGAAGCCTTGTCTTCAATAGGAGGAAAAGGAGGAGTTCAGAAGAGAATGAAGGGAAATAGCCAATGGATCAGCAAATCAGCATCATGTAGGGATGTGTGGACAGCCTGGCTTAGTCGTAGTCAACTTTCCTTTTCAGACAAAATGATCATAAGAAATCAATTCCTTATTACAATATGTGTTGTAATGTTTAAGAACTTAAAACTAAGCTGCAAAATTGCTTGTTCTGAAACCAAAAACGCAATGAGGTTATACAGGTCAATGCGATATTGTGTATTTGTGTATACGCAAAACATAAAAAATGTACATTTGCATAGGAAAAACATATCATATACTGACAGCATCTAAAACATATGTCAACAACGTTAAACAGATGTTTACAAATCCCTTGTAATATCTATATTTGCATTATTAAACGCAGTTAGCTTGTTTCCGTTGTATCTTTTGATTTTGCTTTGTGTTACTTTTGGTGCCAGCTTACTTCAAAGGATTACGTAATTTGAAACAATACTAAATATTTTGGTTACACGTTATTTTAAGGTGTCCTTGTTGCAGTGTGATAAGATTTTCAGCAATTAACAACTTAACTACCTAACTCTAAACTATTGTATACTGCCTGTGTACTTAGTACTTAGAATACAGCATGTCATTGTTTGGACTATTTTGGTAGTGCGTTTTGCCATTTTTGGAATGAATTATAGTGATTACGCTTGTCAATTGGTTAAATACCTCTTTAGAGTAACAATTTGAGTGTATACGACAGACCCCAGACAGTTAAAGTTTCTGCACATTCTTCACAAGGATCCCAAAACGAGCAGCTGAAGTTTATTTTTTTAACTAGGCCTGTAAGTATTTGACTGTGGTTTTAACTGTTTATTTGATGCTTTTTAACAACGAATGGAATTTGATGAGTGATGTCTTAAATAAGTGCTGTATAATTAAACTGTGTCTCTTTGACCTTCTCTGTGCCTCTACTTGCTCCTTGTTCTCCAGTTTTGCTTCAGGGGTTAAAGTTTGTTAGATATGTCATCAGGCGTGTTGGTAACACCTGATCATCCACAGAGAGTAAATCAGGTCAGCAGTAAGTCATGTTGAGTTGTGCTCTCCGTGGTGTCTTACTGCATATTTGGGTGATGTGGTGTTTGGGACGCTGATGCCTGTGCAGGTTCACTTTCAACACCTTTTTATAAATCTACCGTTCCTGCCTGGTCTTTAAAACTCCCACAAAACCTGATGCAAGTGCAGATGTGATCCTGCGTATTATTGACTATTGCTGTCACATTCATTTTTAAATGAAAGGTGCACTCAGTCAGTGTATGTTGTGCTGTCCATTGTCTTGGTCTTACCTTGACCGTAGTGCAGTTGCTGCTACGTCATACAAAAGCAAAAGCTATGATTAATTCATTCCGCGAGTAAAAGTGTCTGGAAACAGGAGGTTACCAGAATAAAGTTGATCTCCTTGAGAAAACTGCTCCATGTAAAATAAAAAATAGTTTCATTAATCTACTGTAATGATGCATGCTTTTGTTTTCTTAAATGTACTTTAAACTTCTTCTATAGGAAAACTGAGCCCATGATAGTTTTAATTTTAGAATTAGTTGAAATAACAGTCAGAAAGATGAACCAAATATTTTATTGATTTATTTTTGTAGAAAATATTTTTTTTGTTTGTTTGTTTTTGCAATCACTTTCTGGGGAATTAAAAAATGATTAACAGTCATTTATTGTTATGAACACAAATTAGGCTGTAAATATCCATATTTATCCACATATAATATATCACTTATCACATTTTTTCTGTGGTTGACTATATACTTCCACGAAATGTTTTATATATATTATACAGTATATATATCATTTTATTTGATTCGAGTTATATAGCTCACACTGTAAATAAAAAAAAATTAATTAGCCTCTTACTTGTTTCATCCAGCTGTTGAATTGACAATTTGATATTGACAACATTTAACAACATGAATTTGTGCTGATCCTAAAATAGCCAAACAAACAGTATTTAGCTTTAAGATTTGAAGTTCTGACTTCACTCATTAACTATATATTTTAGCCTGACAGTCAATATCTGAGCCTCCACTTTGGGCAAATATACTTTGATTAATTTTCCAGTTGAAAGCCCAGCTGTGGCTTTGATCTTTGGCCTGTGAGGAAATCTGTGAGTGATCTCTGTGATCTGTTGCAGAGCAGCCCTCTCCTTTAGCCTGGAGCCTAACCTGCACTCTTCACCTTCTCCCTCACCGGCTTCACTCATGTGTCACCTTGGTAGAGTCTTGCTGAGCGGTGTCTCACAACTGCCACTCTTGCACGCTCTTATCAGTCCTCTGTGTATGTGGACTCGCAAGAGACTGCGAGGTATCTGCTCAAATCTATCTCATTTGTTTGCTCCATCTGACTTTAGGTGCACAGTCAGAACATAATAAATGTTCTGGTGCTTTGATAGTTTGTTTTAGCTCATTCATGATTTCTTTTGAATGCTACCTTCTTGCTTCTTGCTAAATGAATTTGGGTTCATAAGTAAAAGGCATTTTACAGCTGTGCCATTGTCAAACCTGTAATCTTAAATGTAGGAGAGGCTGTGGAGATCCTACAATATTGCATGTTCTCACTTGAAAAGTTATTCTGACCTTTATAGTGTGCTTTGAAAGGAGAAAACTACTGCGATGAAGACAATAGTCAGCAACTCTTCTGTCAGGTTGTTCCTCTGATTAATGGAAAGTTTTAATGCTTTTTTTTGACGTGGTGTACGATAATATATATTTTAGTCTATTTACTCTATTTTTAGTCTATAGTCTTTTCGTACTCTAAATGTTAGACATTTTTTAGTAGCTGCTGCAGCCGTGTCACTTAATGCAGAGCAGGCAAACTGGATGTCGAAACACTACAGACTTTGTGATTGGGAGCTAGATGGAGGGTGGCGCTTCTGGCCAAAACAAAACATGACAACATAAACATCAGTTGAGGGCTTCAACTGCGCTTTTTAAACGAGAATATCCAGGCTGTACTACTGCTGTCGGTCATATCAGTACTTGAAATTGACATGTTTTCTTAATGCCTGTCGAACATAACAGAGACATTTTATGATTATTACAATACATTTCTTTCATATGGTTTCTTAAGTCATGGACACATCATTGATTTCTTGGACTAGCAAATAGTTGAGACGATGGGGAATTTCCAGCGGTTTAAAATATCAAACTGAAGAGAAACATTGTTAGTTTACTTTTATTTTGTATTAAACATGCTCTTTGCTCACTGATCTGGGGCTCATTAGCCTGGGCCCGCCCATACTTCCTTTGACGCTACATTCTTTTCACGAGCAAAGTTAGTCTGGCCAAGCTGCCGTTTTAGAGCATTTCAGTTCCCAAAAAAATGGGAACCAATGAGAAACTGCAGCAGTTCTGCGTCTGGGAACCATTTCAAACATGGCGTGTACCGAGCAGCAACAATCGTTCGGCTGTTTTGAGACATTTTCCTACTGCTTTAATGAAGGTTACGGTGGCTTCAGGTCTTGCCGCTACGCAAACGTCATCGGAATGAGTGGTCTGATTGGTTGTAGATTCGTTCAGTAGTATACAGAGGCATCTGATGGACGCAGGTTAAGCCCGCCTCCCAGAAGGCGGGTAGTGAGGTAGCTTTGCCAGACTAAGCTCCTATGAGCTTAATTGTCGCGGAAGCCAGGCTAGGGCTCCATCTGTTTAAACGGATATATTAAGAATGTTTTGTGTGCAAACATTGAAATAGGAATATTTTACCATTGATGATGTGCTGGCTATGTGAGTGTTCTCTTTTCTTTACTGTCTGTGAAAATATAGATTAGAGACCTTCCAGCTCTCATAATTATCATGATTTGTGATGTGGGTAAATGGGCTTTTCACATAAGGCTTTTTTTCTCCACTGCGCTGTCCTGAAAAACCTTCTAATAACTCTGATTATATAAACAGACTTTTTTTGTTAACATTATTAGCTTTCTTTCGTATAAAACAATCATGTAGAATGATGGAAAAGATGCAAGAAAGATCTGCTTATATTTATTATCTAAAAATGGCACTTAATTAGTAGAGCCTGACCGATTTATCGGCAGGACGATTTTAGGCATTTTCCTATCGGTATCGGCATTTATAATGGCCGATAAATTAATATTTTAAAAATAAAATAAAAACCGACATAACACCCTTACTGGTAACTTTGATTTGGTTATTGTTGTTATTGTGTTTTTGTTCAATTTTTATAATTTTTTGTATATTTATTTTCATACATTCAGAACTTTAATATATTTTGATGTTCCTCTGATCCATTGTGACAATAATATTTTATTTAATAACTATTCTTGTACTAAAACCTGCCTCTGCTGGACTGGAGCTATTGACGATTGACTGATTTAGTACACTACCTCATATGCTGTTAGCATTTTATATTTTTTGTTGTTGTTGTTGTTGTTGTTTATAAGAACTTAACAGAATTTCTCTCCAGTCCTAAGTTATATTTATGAAGCTTACCAAGTCTTTTAAAACTGGTAACTTTGATTTGGTTGTTGTTGTTCAAAGGACTTTACGTTTCATATCTTAAATTTGTATTTTTATACATTTTATTTATCAGAACTTTAATATATTTTGAAGTTCCTCTGTTCTGTCCATTGTCATTATCATAATATGAAAAAAAATCGGCCGATATATTGGAGTATCGGATTTTAAAACCAACAAATATTTGTATCGGTATTGACCGTCAAAATCCTTTATCGGTCAGGCTCTATAAATTAGTATTAGACTGTGGGTGTTTCTGTGATGAATCTGAGTGGCTCATACTCATCAAGGCTTTGTTTTAACTTTACATTTAGTATCCACTCTTAGTAGTGCTTGGTGCATCTACATAAAAGAAAGCATTTTTCAAAAAATCTTTTTTAAGTCTTAAAAAAAAAAGGTTCATCACAGTTTTTTTTGTACAGTTAATTGAAAACTTTTTTGTACAATATTTAAAGATGAATAATCTAGGATTGTAATTTCATTCCCTATTAAAATGATTTGATGGCGTTTGTGCTTTGTTTCTTTTCAGGCCTTTTTTAAACTTTGTCACTTATGACAAAAGAAAAAAAGTATAACTGGTTTTGTCTGTCTATAGAGGAATTTTGAATATATATATAGTATATATATATTTTTTTTAATCTTTCATTTATAATAGACCTACCATATATAGTGAAATATGCAGCATAATGTCATACACAAGCCAGTTTGTAATTTTTTTTTTTTTATATATAATTTTAGAACAAGCCTTAATTTACAAGAGAAGATAAAAGATTCATACTTTAAAAGTATGAAAAATACATTAAAATACAATAAATAAATAAACAACAAAGACGTGTTTGTGACAAAATAATTATAACTTATTTTGTAACTTGTATAAGTCTAAAAATATTTTAAAAAAAGGAGAAATTCTACACCTGTTAGGTTAAAATAGTTGCATTGCACCTTTTATGGGTCAATTTGACTAAATATTTTAATTCCGCATTAGTTGCACAAAATACAAACATATTTAGTATGTTTTTACTGGAATATTTACGCACTGAGATGCAAATAAGTACAAGTAAAATATTATGTAACATTATTCGTATTTGGTGTTGTATTAATTTGTATTTGTTTGGTTTTCAAAATATTGTGAGGGTAAAGTGGGTTTTTTCAGTGCTGCATCAGACAAGGAAACTAAATATTGTAAGACCAAGCAGACAAAACATACATACATATATATATATATGTTGTCTATGTGAATTTATGTGGACTTTAACTCTGTTGTTCATGTGAGGCTAATTTATTGACCAACAACTAGCAACACTTTTCAAAGGAAATGTACGCTATTTGATGCATTGCTGCCATCTAGAGGCATGGAGTATCACTTTCATCTGCATCCTTCCTTCAGGTGTTTTAAAGTAAACCAGGAAGTGCTGTCTTGTGAGTGGCATAATATACATATTAAATATATTAAACAGAACTAAATAAATAAATGATAAAATAGGTAAAATAAAATAAACATTTGAAATAATTATTAACAATTGCTTGAATAGTTTTGCAATGCAACCAGTGTAGCTATATGAATAAAATACATTAATATAGCTTTGATTTATTACAAAGCTTGCTTGTATGAATAAAATCTAAAAATAAAATCAAGAGTGTGTGTGTGTGTGTGTCTGTGTGCATATATGTTTTTAAACATAGATACAGACAGAACGATAGATGGATAGACAGATATTAGTTACTTGATAGTAAAAAAATAATAATATCATTATTTATTATTATTATTTATAATATAAAATCCCTCTAAAATATGTAGTAATCCTCCTTAGCCCCTCTCCACATTTTCAGTGGCATCTCCACTATTCACCTTTTAGAGATGTCCTACTGCAGAGCCTATGAGCTCATCAAGCAACGTCGCCATGGTTACGGCTGCTGTTGCGGCTCAGAAATAAGATGGCTGGTGTTTTTTCCCCCTTCCTTTTTGTATGAATGAACCAGAGCAGCTTCGCCTTTCCCCCTCCCATCTAACTTCACTTTTTTTTTCTTCACCCTCTCTAATCCAATCTCCCGTTCTCCAATCCGCAGCCAAGCAGAACAGTTAGTGATTTCAGCTGATGAGCAGGCAGGCAGCGATAGGCCGGTGTGAGGAAGAGGTTACAGCACAAGGCCTCTCTCTTTAAACGTACCTGAGCTGTACCGACCAGTCACAGTATTTAGAATTGCTCTTACAGTTTCAAATAAATGTTGTTCTTTTGAACTCTGGTTTCATCCGATCCTCTTTTTATCACAGCATCCATTAAAATATTATCCATATATATATATATAGTATCCATTAAAATAATATGTCTTAATCATAGTGTGTCATCACATAAATTACATTTTATAAAATAGAAAAGTTATTTTCAATAATATTTTGCATTATTACTCTGTTCTTACCACTGTGCGCTTTAGAGACATCTTTTAAAACATTAAAAAATCTTACGGAACAGTAGTGTTGGTAAACAAAATACATAAGCAGTCTCACTAGTAATACTTGTTTGTACTTTTGGAGTTAACTAATTGTCCTGTGACTTGTTCTATGTATTGTAACTGAGACTCATAGTAGCACTATTGGACCACTAGAGGGTATGTTAGGATTATACTCATTACAGAATGAACAGAACTGATCATCTGTCATTAGAAACATTAGCCACTATCTGTACTTGAATATGTGAGTCTGTATACTGTTAGTAGGTTTGTGTTTGTGGCGGTTATTATCTTACTTTGCAGATTCACTGTATCAACTACACTAAGGTGCTTCACGATGGCATAGAACAACGCTTTGTCTAAATAGCTACATAAAGAGCCTTTAACATCTGATGAACCTTTCTGCTTCACAAAATGTTATTGGTGGTGAAAGAAGGTTCTTCAGATTATAAAAAGGTAAGGAAGAGATCTGAATGGTTCCTTGCTAAAAATCAAAGTTTTTCCATTTATTGTGTTTTTACATATTACTACAACAAAGCACATACGCTGTGTTTGTGACGTTTACATTTGGGTAGGTATGAATGGGGTAGAAAAAACAAAACTGATTTATAAAGTTAAATAAGGGAAAGGGGCTTCAGTTTCAAAACTAATTAAAGCTAATATGCTGAAAGAGGAGATGATGGAGTTGAAGATACAGTTTTGCTTTCTACTCTTAATTTTTATTTTCTACTGGGAAATGAGTTTCTCATCTACTTTTAAAGCTGACTCACAGGGGTCATGTTCACAGCATGTTGTGTCACACCCCCTCTTGCTTGTTGTTAGCCTTTAGCCTCTGTAATGTCTTCTTGCAGAGAGTTTGTGCTGTGGTCACATTCACTCTCATTTTAATTGCAGAGGGGGTGGGAGCAACGTGAAGGAAAGGCATTGGTGTTTTGTCATGCCTAGCTGGCCTCTAACCTCCTCCTCCTCCTCCTCCTCGGTTTAAATCAACAAAAAACTACATCTCCCAGACATAGTCCATGCTGCTATCATAAGTCCTCTTCATTCAGGTAAAGTTATCATTGGAATATTATTTTGATTTTAGAATTCTGACTATTTTGACAAGAAATTGCATAACTGAATCTTCTTCTTATTTGTAAAACGTTTTATGTTCAGCAAAACTATTTAGTCATTCAACTCTCTCCAGCTATTCTGAATCTGGATACTTAGCCTAACCATAAACAATTGTGTCATGCCATTGGTGTAGTCTTAAAATAAGTGGGACACTCTATATTACATGTAGGCTATAATTTCTACATTAAATGTGTGCAATTTCAAGTGTTTGTGCAGAGTGTAAAATAGTGCACTTAACAGTAAACATGGAGATGCCAGAGGGATCACTTAAAATACATTTTTGGTTATACAGGCAAGAATAAATACATTGTTTCAATCTGTTAAGGGTCTGCACTGTACAACACTGAAACCAGATAAGAAACTTATTTTTTTGGCTGCACAGTATAACAAAATGAAATTGTAATTTGGCAAAAGCTATGATTGTCATGCATAACTTTCAGTAAAGCATAGTTCTGCGATCAGTAGTAAATCTCGCCCTCACCGAGGAAACCCAGGAAAGGGTTATCCACCTTTTTCTTCAATGCGGAAGTAAGCCTACAGGCAGGGCCGTCAGCAGAAAATCTTGAATGGGGGGGCATTTCGTTTTCATAGGGGGGCACACTTTATGATCTCAGAGATAGACATTCACCAAAAAAAAACAACTTGTAGTTATTATTATTTAATTCGATCAAATTCTATATTAAACAGATAGTCTGCGATGATCTGTTGACTTTTGAGTGCCATATAATCCATTCAAAATTTGAATAGAAAAGTTTGAAAAAATTTTCTCTCGAAATTGCAACAAGTAACCTAATGATCAATGGATCAGACAAAAAAACCTGTTAAAAATAATCTATGCATTAAGGATATGACTCGCAATTAAAGTTTTTTAATTTCACACTCCAACAACTGTATACAACTACAAATCATAAAATAAAACACAAATTATAAAGATTATGAAAGTCTTGCCAAAACTAATGTATTTAAAAAGAAACTGAAACGCACCATAGCCTTATTTAGTACGAATAACAGATGTTTCCATGGATTTACTTTTATTTAGGGCTACACTCACAATAAAAACAAAAAATTGTGCTTAAATGTACCTAAAAGAAAGAATAATTTCGATGATACATTGGTTGGTCTGTTTTAAATAGCAGGTGATCTATTGCTGGAATGTGTTCTGACGAGCGCTCGCGTCCACTGTTATAAGTTGGCGCTCGTGCACAATGGATGTCTTTACACAGAGGATCGAGCGCTTCGATCTGATAAAAACACACAAAAAAAACATTCTCACGAACTTGCCCTTGCTCTTGATATACAATCACTTAAATGAACACCGCTTTGGTTTTAATTTGAGTTTTAATTTTACATTTTTATTTTTTCTCAGTGCCCCCCCTTGGCGACGGGCCTATCTACAGGTGAGGCTTCCGGTTCGTTAGATGCTATAGGTAAATAACAAGGACAATAACAGGAAACGGTATAGAGTTTTTACAGAAGGATTTATTTTAAACACTCGACTGACATTACGAAGGGAGTTTGGATTATTAAATGTGGTATTAAATGTCTTCACATGCTTTCAGATTGAGGAGCATTTACTACCCAGAGCCGAAGTTCACACAAAAGATTTCTTCAGTTTCATAATTGCACGATTATGTCGTCATATGCGTAGCTTGTCAGTGAACTATGGTTCTGTATGGCTCTACACCTAAAAGAAGGTGATGACGATTTACTAGTGTTTACAGAACTGGCTTTACTGACATGACAATCACATTCGGTTACTTGCGCAACTTCACTATTTCTCTGTTGCCTTGAGCACATCGAAAATTAACCGAAACTCTGCAACCACACAGACATGAGAAATGTATCTCTGGATCGCAAAACATTTTTAATAATGATTTTTAATTATTTTTTTTCTAAAAAAGATCTATTTGTGTTTACAGAAGAACATAAGTTGTATATATCTCGGATAGTATGGCATTATTTTGGGGTAGAGCATGTCATTACAGTGATTAAATAAAATGTGTGCTGATGAAAGCAGTGGATAGAATTTTAGATTTCTTATTCTTTATTTAGTCACAAATGAAAACAATACAAATTTCTCTTTTCTGTAACTATTGTGCTTTGGCCTTGAATTTGCTTATGATGCTAAAAGTAAATGTTAGTGTTGAACAGGACAAATGCTCTTGTACAAATTATCGTAGAACCAAAGCAGGTCATGGGGAAGATGGGGAAGATACGCACTTTTTAAAAAAATATTTTTTATTGCATATTATTCTTAGGACACCTGCTACGGTCTGCGCATATTTTCTTTTCCTTCTTTCATTTCCTTTACAAACGCTGCTATTATTTTCCCTTTTCCCCATCCTTTTTTTCTTTTTTCCATCCACGCTAACCTGCTCTCAGTCGCACTCCGAAACACGCACGCTCACGTACAGCCTCTGCCGCGCACTCACACACTCGATCGCTTGCTCTGCTGCTCTCCTGCCTCCCCCCTCACTCACACATACACTCACACACACCCCTTTCATAAGGTGCTGGCAGCAGCAGTGTTAGCAGCAGCAGCAGCGACGGCATCAGCATTGAAAGAGGAGGGAGCCTCGGAGACAAGATGTAGTCGCGTGAATGAGCGTGTAGCCTCGCAGCCGCCGTCCTCCTTCACTGTGGAATTACGGAACAAAAGAGGAGGACCTTTCTTCCGCATCTGCAGTTTCCATTTTTCCACCTTCCCCCTTGTCGCGTTTTTTCTGCCCTCCCCTCGTGCGTGGCGTCGTTTTCGACGGAGGCTAGTGGCAGAGCTGGAGAGAAGGGAGGCTGACACGGGCTTGTCTGCGGACTGAGATCACCAAAGCTTTGAGGTCACCTCAGAGGCCGTTCTGTCCATTCTTCTTTTTTTCCCCTCCCCCTTTGCGTTTTCTCTTTCCCTGGCAGGCCTTTTGTTTTTCAGCGGACTTGTCCGAGGGACTGCCGCCGCCGTGCTGAATTGGGCTATTGTTGGACAGGCAGGCCTTTCTCCCTCCCTCCCTCCCTCCCTTCCTTCCTTCCTCTCTCCCTCCACAATACCCTATCCTCCCTCCCTTCCTTCACCACTCCATCCTTTCATCGCAATGCACCTTGCTTAAACTCATATGTGTGTTTGTCGGTACGCACGCACTGTCCGCAATCGTCTTCGCACGGTTACTCGCTCTTCTCGCCCCATTCCCACCCCGCCGTCCCCCTTTTCTCCCATTCCCGCAGTGCCTGGCAACGTAATGTGCCCTTCGTGGCACATGAATCCGGATGTTTGGCAGGGGGTCGGCGGGATTTGTTCCAGCCAAGGGTGATGCCTCAAAGGACAGCCCAGCCCAACGCTCCCACGCCCACCTCCAGCCAGCCTGCCCATCACTGAGCACACCCGCCTGCACCGCCACGTGTCACCCCTGGTTCGCGTGCGTACGTGCGCGTATGTGTGTATATGCGTACGCACGTGTGCATGTGCGAGAGCGCCCTTACCATGACTCTGGCCTGATACCTGGACTGGGGTGTCCCCTGCCAATGTGGGGGAGGGACTGAACCTCAGGTTACTCCCCACCCCCTCCCTCCCCTTACCCCCTTTCCCTCTCTCCCCCCCCTACCCCCCTCCACGGGTAACCTGCCGGCATGAAGAAGACCCGCAGCACCAACCTCAGGCGGGCCTGGCCCAGCTCGGATCTACCGGAGCGGGCCTTGGAGCGCATCCGCTCTCGCAGTGAGAAGGACTACCACCACCATAAGCACTTTCCACCACCCCCTACTCCAACCCACATCTCCCCTTCTCCGCGGGGCTACATGACACCAGGTGGGTCCCCCCGAACCTCTGTTTCACCTTGGACCAGAGGCCATATATCAGGCTTCCACAAATCTGGACCACTGCAGAGTTTAGCTCAAACCTACCTCACATGCCTGTAAATTTTAAGTAACTCTCAAGACCTTGATTAGCTTGCATATGATTTGGGTTGGTTTGGTTCTAAACTCTGCAGGGGCAGTGGCCCTTCTGGACCGGACCGGATTTGAGGAACCTTACTGTTAATGTTTGTTAGCCCAGTACCTGTCGTTCTCCATTATCGATTGAATGGCTATGTGATGTTGCTGTGTTTGATGTGCTGATAGATAGGTGCTTTTGAAGCATGCTGTAGTGGTGAAGCAGTCGCATCAGCACAAGCAAAGCAGGGGATGAAATCCACCATTTTGGTCCCAGCAATGGTTTTACAGTATTAAGTTTGGAGCATCGTGAATAACCATTGTGGCAGATGATTTCCCAGTTGTACAGAGATTGTGAGATGGCTTGCATGGTTTCATGGCTGCTTTTCTCCATTTTGGTTGTGAGTCCTCTGTTGTCCATAATATATATCTGGAGAGCTGGTCAGGCCTGTAGAGCTCAATAGTGAAATGGCAAGGTGACACTTCCTCAGTTTTTAAACCGTATTTTTGATCTGTGTTTGGGGTAAAGAAATTTGCCAGTGCTTTTAGTTTGGTGCAGAATATCTGCTTTCATGTTTCTGCATTGTGTGTGTTTATAAGTTATGATGAATTGGTTGCAAAGTTAGAACAGAGACTGTGAAAATCTGTTCTCTTAATTTGAAGCATATCAAGTAACTCTCAAAGAGAAGTATTTAGTTTCTTTAATAAAATAGGCCTATAATGTAACATTAGATGAACCAAGACTGTCGCATCCTAAAGGTCTTGACATTCTTAGCTTTATCCAACAATTAAAATAATAGAAATATGTAGTAATTTTGCATCTTTTGAATTGCATCTTCAGTTTGTCACATTAAATCTACAACATGGCATTACCTACCAAATTAAGTAAATTTTAGTCACAACATCCATCACATTCTAGAATTTGACCCATTTACCTAAACTACTGTGAAAATTGATGATCAAACAAATATTGTCTTTCTAAGTATTGGGAAGTTAACATTTTAGCCTAAACCAGCAAACCTGTACTGAGTGGTAGCTTAATTTAGGCAAGATCTGTGCACTTATTACCCATTCTGCCATAGTGATTTGATATGAATATTTAAAGATGACAATCACAATAATTTTGTAAAGGTAAAGTACCCTCTTTTCTTTGACCATATGCTAAAAAGGTTTATTTTCCCAGGCATCAGACCCTTTTTTACCCCATGGAAAGCACCACAAAATAGGCTAAAGTTCACCAGAAAAGGTTTAAATTGATTCAAGCCAGATAAAATGTCTCTGTTTGAATTATAACTTTTTTCAGGTCTCGCTTTTACAGCTAATTGACATTTTGCCATCTGTTCCTCTGTTCTTTAAAGGATTAGTGAAAAACTTGTTGTTCCCCCACCATTAAAACAAAAAAGGAGATGTTTCAAAGAATGTTTGAGCTGCTATTTTACCTTAAATTTCATGTTAATTGAGAAACAGTGTGAAAAGTCAAAAGTGTTTAAAAAAAACTGATCTAAATTTATAGTTTCGGCGAAATGGTATTATGTTGCTTTTTGCATGTTTCACAACACATTTAATATGAAATGTGTATTACTTATTTTATCTGAAACAGAATAACTTGAATCTGGCTATGTTTTTTACACTGGTTATTCTACTTGTACGTTGTACTTGTCGTTTTAATTGTGGTAGTTCCATTGTCCTGTGGCTGAAAATAAAAGGTTAATGCAACTGATGCCAAAATGAAACACAAAACATACTTTTGTTTTTAAAACATACACTTTTTTTTGTAGTAACCATACAATTGTAGCTAGTTTTCATAAGACTTTAAGCTCTTTTGTTGCAAGTGCAATGCTTTACCAGGTGAGCTACCAAGCAAGTTTACTACATGAGAAAATCCATTTTTGTGGAGCTATATATGTTATACAAACGTCAAAATGTATTCATTATAAATCATAGACAGTTGAGCTCATAATTGTGCAAGAACAGTACAAAAAATAAGTCATTGTTTATCTGTCCATGTAACCATGAACTGTGTCAAAATGAATATTCCAAGTTTGAGTTTGTTGATGTTTTACATCCATTTGTATTAATTTCATCTAGAAAACTCAACTGCAACAAAAATGTAGGGAGATGTTTTTGCTTCGAGCCTATTTTGGAAATTTAATTCCTTATTTGCTAAAAACCTGTCCTATATCATAGCTGTTAAATCTTACTTATGCTGCTAACACCGCTACAGTAGCATGTCATATTTAGTATATACTATGCATATCCACGAATGATGACTTCATTGGAGGACAACAGACTTTGCAATAAAGCTCAGCATAACTTAACATAACATAAATATCAGTGCAGCAAAAGCTCCTTTGTTGCCTTTTCAGGATGGTGTCATTTAAACAACCAGCTTTACTGTGCGCCCACCTACAATAGGTGTCAAGATTGTCCCTAAAGTTATGCTACCTTTGCCTGTTAGCAGAGGCTAATTGCAGTATACAGACCTATCCTTGACTAACCTCAGGGGCCTACTGATATTACAAGTGAAGCCAGCTATTTTGATTAAGTTCAGTTATATGAAATACATCTTTTATAAAAGTATAAACGTCTTTATTTTCTTTTGAATTTTTGACTGAATACATCCTTGCTGCATGAAGGTATTCTTACTGACCTTAAAGTTTTGAATAGTAGTGTATATCATAGTTATTTTATGTGTCTGTGGAACATTTCGTTGAATCCTGCACTCAAAAGAACCAACATCTTCTAAAAAATAGTTCTACCTAAAAAAAATTGCTCCTAATACAAAGTGGTAAACTAAAAATCATTGTGAATTTCACACTGATTGTACGGTATGTAAATAGGCATTACAAAGCACATTTGAACCACACTCAATACAAGTTTGCTAAATCAATGCCCTAGTAGCTATTTGGTTATTGAGTAACATTATCCAAAAACTTACCTGACCAAAGTGATATAAGAAGAAGAGGAAAATCATTTAAACGTTACTACATGTAAAAAAAAAAAAGATTACAAACCAATAGCATTTTCCTGTTTTAAATAACGTGTACCTATAAATCAATGTGCAGTAAGAAAATAAATAGTATCAATTGATTTCATGCTGATTAAGGGTGCTTGCCTGTTTTCCAATGAACTGTTTGGGACTTGAATTTAGTGGCACAAAGTAACTACACATACTCGCACGTACGCACCGGCCCAGCTGTGACAGAGTCCCTGATTTAGGCGTGGGAGAGAAACGAGGCCATGCTGGTGCAGTAATAGCCTGGCCTCTGTAGTAATGTGCGTAGAGGAGAAAGAGAGAGATAGAAGAGGCTGTGCTCGAATAAATCGCTGGTCTCCGCCTACAGTCAGCTGACAGATTTGTAGTAATCATACAGCCACTATGAGAAACTCAGTTAAGCCTTTGGGATCTTTTGCATTAAAAATGTCAAAGATGAGTCAAAGATGTGTCAACATATAGCGCCTCTAGCTTCCCCTGTTCTGTTAAACACACACACCTATTTTAAAATAGACCATCACATCCTCACAACATATATTCGCTCGGTCGTTCTATTTTTTCTCTAAACGTACTATTACTCGTTGCACCAGGCTAAAAATATCCACCCCAGTTCTGGACATCCCAGATGCTGACATCACTAGTGGGACTGTATGCAGGATTTGCATGAGATGATTGAGAAGAGAATGAGAGCATGAGAGAGGGAGGGATGGACGAATGGCGAGCGATCAAGCCACAGAAGTAGGACTGCAAGCTAGCATACTGCATGAAAGTGAAGATTCTGCATTGACCCCCATTTGAAGCACCGTCTGTCCTATATAGCCATATTTGACCTTTCCGTTGAGTAGAAAGAATGCTGGTCTCCATTTTGAGCCAGGACTGAAGGTTATAACAAATCCTTATAGTAACAGGGAACACTGTGCATATGGTGTGGCTGTATCTTTGTTAGTTCTGTATTCAGTAAATGTGCTCATAGTAGTGTTGGCTGCAGAGTACACGACTGTGCTTCTGGTCTTCAGATGGAAGTGGGTCAGCGGAGAGTCTGGGCTTAGTCTGAGGGGACCACCTTACGCTTTACTCCCCTTCCTCTCTTTTCGGTTATAGCTTAGACCACTATTGAGAGCCAGGGCCTACTGAACTGAGAATGTTAAAGATTCTTTTACTTATAGTTTGAAGTTTAGTCATGTTTTCCTTTTCCTCTAGTTTGCTGGGTTTCCAGAAGACAAAACTTGTTGTGCGACCTTAGGCCCAAAGTATACTTCAGGTGTCAACGGATGTTTTTGCACACACCCTACATATGCAGCCCGATTTTTCTGTCTGCATGCAGGGTGCATATACAACAGCAAAGGCACCAGGTGAATGTTAAGACAGAAAGTCCACTGTGCATTGGTGAAGTGTACTTTGAAAGCTGTGCCTGGGCCTAGGGGTAACCTCTAGACATTGGTAGAGATTTTCGTCTATCTTCTCTATGGCAGTTACACATTCACGTGACATTGCTATGCTATGTGGTCAAGAAAACTAAACAAAACACGTGGTTTGTTTAAAAACAAGTGATTTTAAGTTGTTGATTTTAAGCTCATTTTGCTATATGCACATACTGTGCATTATGTCTAATATTTCATTTGACAGAACTGTTAAATGAAGACACTGAAATAAATCACTGAAGATTGGGAAGGAGATCTCTGTAAGCTCAGGTGCTGCAATTCTCGTCCTTGCATCCTTCCAAACAAAGAATTTATTGTCAATGCTAATCATTAAAAAAATATTGCCATACACTAATAACAATTGTCAATATATTGATTTACACATAAAATATTACTTCATTGTAGTACACTAAGTTTTTGCAGCCACGTTTTATTCCAGCAAACTCAAGATTAGACTGTAGATTAAAGATGATATAGATGATTCAGAAACATGTTCTGGTTGAACAATCATTAAGTGGTTAAATGTATTTATATTCATGTGTATATTCTGTGGAAGGCGTAGGACCAACATAACATAATGAGAGGCTTTTCTACCTGCCTGTCAACATATGCATTTCCATACCTCTGAGCACCCAGAGGGCTGTGCAGACAGGATACGTCATCAGTGTGTTATGTACAATGTGCAGACGGAGCAAGAATGGCAGGCTAATATCAGTAACCTACACTTCTTGGTATTTTAGTACTGTTACTAACTGTACAAAGTTTTCTCACCAGTAAATTACATGATTTATCATAGTAATGTTTTCTCTGGTCGTCTGTGTGTATGGCTTTAGGAGGCGTGGCTTTGAACAGTGATTTGCAGGGAGGGTGGGACGTTCGCTTTTAGTGCCATCAGGTTAAAGTTAGCATTTTCTTACTGCACATGAGAGTCAGATGAGGGTGGACATTAGCAAGCCAATGTCATGGGTTTGATTTCCAGAAAAAAATATTTAAAATGCGTACCTTGATTGTAATGTAAGTTGATTGTAATAAAAGTTGCTTAGTATAAAGATATTTACCAAATATATAAATGTAAAGGACTACAGAGCTCAAAACTTAATTTTCCGTACTCTAGTCTTAAAACACACTCACAAACCACAATTATTTGTAAAAGCCATTGGAATTGTTGAATTGAGTTATTTATTAACTGCACAGTTTATGCGATTACCATTCGACTGAGTAATACACATGCACACTTTCTAACATAAATTTGCCTTTGCAAAATGGATATACATCCAGTCTACTCCTCTTGTGATGCAAATATTGATGCTAATCAATGCTAATGATGCTAAAACATTTCTGTTTCTACAACACTTCCTTTGCCCCTTATGGCAGTTAGCGTAATGTTTGATGTTTGCAATTGCCAGTGTTGTGCAAGTTACTTCCAAACTGTAATACATTATATATTACTTGTTACTGTTATTTAAAAGTAATTCGTTACATTACAATATTACTGATTCAAAATTGTAATGCGTTACATGACTCCTGTATTACTTTTGAGTTACTTTCACCAAAATAACTACAGAGAGCGTGCCGTCAGCGCAGCGAGTTCTGCATTCAGATACATGCAACAGACTAAAGCTTGTCACAGCATCAGCAAAAGTAGCCTAATTACCAGGTAGATGTCTGAGGAAAATAGTAGGAAGTTATTTAAATTATTTAGTGTTTTCTGAGTCCGTGTTTTCCTGACATTTCCTCTGATGCACCTCAGTCATCGCTATGGATTGCAATTATATGAATTATAATGAAAGACTTTTCGACTTTTTAAAATGTATTTATTTATTTATTTTTTTGGTAACTGGTCATTTAAAGCTTTTTGTATTTGTCTTTTTTCGCCGAGTTTCGGTTAATTTTTGTGAAGTGCTCCTGTTCAAGATATTGTCAGTGAACCCAAATAAATGTAGCCCCTTTACTGTTCTGAATGATGTAATACTCTGAATAGAATGAAGGCATGAAGGTTAATATCCACTGGAGGTGGTTTAACGTTTAAACAATGTTGTATTCTTAAAATATGTTTATTGCATTTTTGGCAAGTTGTGATGATTTGAAAAGGTTAAATTGATCAAACATAGTTTATGATCAGCGCTGTCTGCCGTTGGCCACTTTGTCATTACTTTAAAAAAAAGAAAACATATTTAATGAACAAAAATGCTCCAAGCATTTTTCTAAATTAACTTAATCAAAAAAACTAAACGAAATATTATTATTTTGCCAATACACACAAAACTGAACTGTTTTAAGCTGTTTTGGTAGAAAGAAAAAATGATAGGCTCGGCCACTGGCCACTGGCAGACCCTTAACACAGAGGACGAAATCATGCCACTCTTTCCACTATTGGGCAAGTAGCATCGCGACACTCCTGTAAAACCTACCCTAAATACGCCTTCACTTGACCACGTCACACATACAATACGTCAGCGAGATGAATTAAATAAATCACTCTACACATATATATTAGAAGCTGTCCTTTACAATTCATTTACAAACCTGTACACCACACTTGGATAATAACTGACCACGAACAGAAAATAGAGCTGACTTGCCGCATTTTTATATGTTAATATCTTGTGTCTTGCTGTTTTTTGAACAATAAAAATTTCTGCTAAAAGTGCGTTGTAACACATGTACCGAGTAAAATATTACTGAAACTTAATTAGTAATGCTTACACTACTGCGTTACAGCAAAAAGTAATATATTACTGTAATGTATTACTTTTGTAATGCGTTATTCCCAACACTGGCAATTGCACAATCCATGTGTGTCCTCTATCACTGCTTCAATCATGTGTAGTTACGTTTATGAAGACTCAAGTTTACCAATATGGCCTCACTCAAATATATTATTGAAGGCATTTACACTTGGTCTTTTTATCATCATATGCTTTACGAATTCTCTCTTAGGAGGATGGCCTGCTTTTGTCATGGGCTGCTCTTGGCCTGGTTAAATTTGGAATCCAGTGCTACAGAATCTGCCTCAGAGACCAATATCTGAGAATATTAGGATTGTAGGCTGCTTTTTTTGTGGCTGTATGATTGGGAATTTTTTATAGAAGGCTCAAAACCTTTTTTACAGTAATTATGCTGTTTTGGGTAAATTTATTTTGCCATAAAAGTGAAGTTAAGCTTTTAAGCAGCTATATTAAAAAAACATCCTCCTGACTCATTTTCCCCCCCATTATTGTTCAACATTTAAAATAGTAACATTAAACTGAAATGTTTAGAGATAATATCCAAAATGGTGTTTGCATTGTCTAGTTCTTTCTCAGTATCGGATGATCAGTGCTTAAATTTGGGTTGTAAAAGGGGGCTGGATTGAACTCAGTTTTGGCACAAGCTACCCAGAGCAGTCAATAGCGTAACGTAGGCTGCCATTGATTTCAGCTCATGGTGACCTTGGCTGCTAATAAGCATTAAAAACTAAACTTAATATTTTGGTCCAAGATTTCACATCTATATTCACTGGCATGTTTTATTGAAGCTGACACACAAACCAGTGTTCCACAACTAGAATGTCTTTTATAAACTTCATATGGTGGTTGTGGCATATGACGCAGATTTGCAGGATGAAAGTGTGTCAATGCAGTGGAGTGTAGTGGCCAGTAGTCTGTATACACTCATTTGAGGCAGCGCTAGTGTAGGCTAAGCTAGCTGCAGCCATGCATTAACCCTGCTGGCTTAGCGCACACATCTGACTTAATTTATTGGTGTAATGCTGAATGAAAAGTGTTTCACCTGCTTTACAAGTAAAGCCTAGGCCCTCAGCTGGAGTTTAGAAAGAACAAAAAAGAAGCAGAATGTAGAGGGATCTTATTTTTAACGTACTGAAAACTGCTATTAGTGAATTCTCAGCTTTTTTTAAAGCTGAAAAGGACATTGATCAAAGTTGTGGGTTGAAAATCCTGTGTAAACCAGCACGTGTTGTTTTCAGAACATTACACGCTTACATACTGAAATTCTTTAAAATGTATCATGATTTTACAATGAGCGGGTCTGATATTCTGCTTAGTACTCTTGTAATAATACTGAAAGAAAAAAAACATGTTTTTTGCAAGTAAAAACCCAATTACAACTGTAAAAGAACACTCCAATACATTCCTGCATTTGCTCATTTTGCTTATTAATAATGCACATTAGAGACATTCACAGTATGTTATAATGTTTACTGTATTCTTTTCTGTTACTCTGATGGCATTTTGTGTTTGTGTGCATGATCCTACATGGTGTCTACACATGCGTATTGGACATATTTCATGGGCAGCCTATTTACACATCATCATGTGGTTGTTCAAGCAAAATGTTTCACTAATGTTATATTACTTGATATAATGGTTGTAGGTTATAAAAATCACAGGCGTCAGTATGCTATCCTGAACCATTGTCAACGTTGGTTTATAGTGAATTTCAGGCAGTCTCTGCATTTTTTTTATTGTTTTTCTTTTAATAGTGTACAAATCTGGAGTTTTGCAAACCTAAATCAATTACTAATTGAGAGTTTAATATTCCCCTCTGTCTGTAGCTTAGCTTGGCCTAGGACCCTAATAAAGCCTGGTCTAAACTGAAAGAGAAAGGCTAAATGGATTGTCTAAAAAATGAGGCTGAATAAAGTAACATTATTGTGGAACGTTATAATACTACTTTTGCTCACTAAAATGACATGAGTTTGCTTTGCTTTTGACTGCCAACTTAAAGTGTGTATGTCACATGGGTTAATGTTATATAGCTATTTAAGACAATTATGATTAACTTGTGCTCGAGTGAAATCTAAACAGATTTGCATATGGTCACACATGTTCTGGCTGTTCCTCCCCACCCGGAGAGGCGTGTGTAGGATGAGTACTTTTAAAGCACTTATCTTCACCCACCGTTTTCAAACAAGCTGTGAATATACAGCTGATGTAACCAAGATGTTTTCATTCTCACTGAGGCATGCTTTTTTACAGGCATTTGTGGTGCACTTGACGTGGATACATGTAAACAAGGCTTAAGTCTGTCCAACAACCTGTTTTAGTCAGTCTGGTGACCTTAATCCTTTACCTACCCATCAGAAACAGAGCGAGTGTGTGTCTTATGGGTGGAGTTGAACTAGTTTGTAGCTGCTGGGCTGCCAAATGGGACGTGATGTAATTCGTGGGTGCGCTGAATGTGGGAGAGGGTGACTGTGATACTTGATGTATAGAGATATATGGCGAGTATTTTATTTTTGTAGTGTAGGAACCCATATATATACTTTTTATAATGTTGCGCATTATAAGCAAACACACAAGATTTTGTTTTGCACTTGGCTCTTGATTCTCACCTCAACTATTATAACCCTTCTATGAGTGAACAGCACCCCAGCACAAGTGGAAAGCATGGCCTATACAATAGGGCTCCAAGGGTAGTGCTGGCCACATTTGGTGTGTACAAGCAAACAACACTTTTTTTTCTGGTTTGTTGTCATGGAGACGGATCTTTTGTGTCCTCTCTGACAAAAAATGAGGTCACCTCTCGTTCAGTGGGCAGCTGTGAGGATTTAGGTAAAGGCTCTCTCTCTCTTTCTTTCCTTGTTTCTTTGTACTTTTTTTGGAGGTAGAGCTAACAAAGTACAAGATGTACCTGAATAGAGTAACAAACTGATAATCAGAGTTGTGATGAATCATTGCATTGTTCAGATAAACAGAAAATACTGCATTTTCAATTTGAAGTCATTGTCAGTCGTTGAAAGTTAATCTGTGTGGCTATGTGTCGTCTTCTAGGAAAACAAGTTTCCACAGCGTTGGGCTATTTAGGAAAACAAGAGGACTTTTAATGTGCTTATGTTTTTGTGCATACATGCATTAAAAATGATCATAAAAGAATTACGTCTTGAAATGCACAAGACCACTAAGCATGTGTTTTACGTATCAAATAGTTAACAAATCTGTGCCCCACTGAACCTTATTCACTCACTCCCACTCATTGTTTACATCACAGATCACCAAGGAGATTAGTCAGGTGACCAAGCCTCCATCTTCTCTCAGTGTTGGTGTAGCACCCCTGAATTGATTGAGCGTGTTCAGGTGCCGGTTAAACTAGAAAATTAGCATTAATTTCTCACATTGGATTAAATAATACAGTAATTCAGGAAGCTCAGGCTTCAGATGGAAAACTGTTATTCGGATAAGCATTTGTTAAATATTCAAAGAGTGACAGCCTTAGACGAATGAATGTTAGGAGATTTAGTTAAAAAATAAATTTGGCTGAGAAGAAATATTTTGCTCCTGTCCTTTTCCTTCCGTTTGGTTTTGGACATTTTGGATTCTTGCCTCCATCTAGTGTTGCCTCAGTCAAACTTCTACCTGAGTTTCCGAAGGTTATGATGGTGAATCTAAGGTTAGGCTTGCATCTGCTTCCCCCCATTGCTGAAAAGCACACTAGCCTGCATAGTTAATCATAAGTAATATCAAAATTCATATATGTAAAATCATATTTCACCTTGATTATTAAAATATTTTGAATGTGACTTTTTTTTGTTTTTATTATTATTATTATTTTATTTTATTATTTTGCCAAATATGAGGTAATCCATACAGAATGGTTGACTGAAAATACAAAATAATATTGTTTATTCTACAAGAGTACTCCTGGCTTATAGATCTCTGCTGGGGAGGCTGCTAGCCTAGCATTGTTTTTGTGAGGTATCAGCATGCTAGAGCTAAATTCACAGTTGCTCTCTGTTATGAATTTTATTGTACCAATCATCCAACGGTTCCCTGCAAAGTGAACTGCACTGAATATTAAGTTTAAGTGAGGTTCCTAGATGTTTTAACTCTGAAGGGCACTGCAAATGGCATAGGAATACTTTCAGCAAATCATTTTAAAGAAAGTGGATAGGGAAATTTTCCCAAAATGAGTTAAATCACATTGATTTAGTTTAAGTGTGGTTTCACAATAGTCACTTGTCTCTGCATTTAGGTTTACTACATAGGGACACTGTGAACTGTAAGGCAGCATATATGCCTGTGCAAGACTCTTGACAAAACTTTAAAGCACCCATCCATCTACTTTTTATGTAAATACTTGATACTGGTCTGTTCCCCAGCCATATCAGTCCACATTATGCTAACTATCATAAATATTTTTGCTTATCTGGTGAGTTATTAATGACAAATTTCATACAGTAAAGCCAGCATTGCACTGTTTTCTATTTTCATTATAGTAGCAAGTAGCCTTGTACTACATCGTACAAACAATTTTAGGATGTGATACATTGATTGTAAGTTATAACATGATGAATTATCTCTCATCTCTTGATCTCACTCTCTCTCTTTCTTTTTCTCTTGGTCTAATTTTTCTTCCTTTTTGTCAAGTGCTTATGCCCAGTGGGATGACGTCACCTCAGATGTGCTTGAAGCCATACAAGCACAAAGACTAGATTGCGTCATTTTTCGGACAGAGAGAATATTGAACATCAAGTACTGTCAAGGTTAATTTTGTTTAACTTGTTTGTCATCCCAAAGTCCTATAGGTCTACACGTCTACATATCAATAATAATAACAATGGTTTAATTAATAATGACACTTTTCTGTGTTATATCTGGGTTCTCTTTCTGTGTGGTTTAGTCAAGTTTAAATAGTTTAGAATCATTTGTAATCTTAGTATCATCCTGATACTATGCTGTTAAGCTGTTTAAACAAACTTGGAGTCTCTCAAACCATAAACAGAAATAAAGAATGCTTTTTTTATAAAGCGTACGATTGTTTGCTGGGAAAGCTGTTTGTTTGTGTTATTCATAGTCCTGTATGTGATCATAGATGTCAAAGCTGTCTGTTTCCCATGACTATTGATGATGACCAGGCACAGACGGAATCAGCTAACTTCTGCATTTTGTACTCTGAACTTAAGTGTTGCCAGATTGGAAATGTCCAAGTATTGTACCAGAAACTCCAAATCATTGCATTCGGAAGAAAATGATCATACACGAGTCAAACGTAAAGCTTTTAATGAAATGACCTGCACATTCCCACAATAGATAAATAAGTAGGCGTACCTCCAAACTCCACCTCTGATGCCATCATGGACCCCAATAGTGCTCATTGGCTTAAAAGCATGGCACCCTTCCAAATTCTTAACTCATTTTGAGGTATACATGATGAATGAGTATAAGTAGCCCTATGATTATAACCACAATCATTTTGAAGTGTCATAAAATTCAGAAATTATCATACATTAGGGGATTCCATTATTGATTGTACGTTATACAGAAGTCAAAATTATTGTGCGAATACCATAGTTATATGTCTGGCAACACTGTTGAAATGTAAAGAATAAATGTGGAATAGATTTAAACATACTACATTTTTTTAGTACTACACTCTTATGTATAGGTGAAAGAATAATAGCCATACAATTGATTTATGGTGTCTGTAAGGTTTTTAAAATGATTTTAATAAAGGTCCCTTATTTATTTAATAAAAAATACAGTAAAAACAGCAATTTTCTGAAATACTATTCAAATTAAAATTACTGTTTTACTTTTGAATATATTTTAAAATGTCATTTATTCCTGTCAAGATAAACCTAAGCTTACTTCAGTCTTCAGGGTCACAAGGCTCTTCAGAAATCATTCTAATGTGTTGATTTGACACTTGTGACTAGACAGTTAAACAGAACAGTATTTATTTTACAAAGAAACCTTTTGCAACATTATAAATGTTTTTACTTTAATTTTGATCAATTTAATGCACCTGTGCGTATATTTCTTTCTTTCTAAAAATCTTAAACTTTGGAATTGTCTACTATATATTTATATAGCACTCTATAGAATAAGGGATGACGTGTGTGTATGTGAAAGGTGTTATTTACCTAATGGCCCTTGTGTTTGAGCAGGTTTTGCTTAGTCTTGCAGCCAACATGCTCTCCTCAATTTTTCATTAACAAGATTGAGTGTGAAGCACAAGAGCAGGAACGGAGACAGGAAGAACAGAAAAGTGGGTGCTGGAGAGATAGAGAGAGAGAGAAATCCTGGCATAGCACACATCTGAGGAACAAGAGAGAGCAACTGGGATGCGTTGCCATAACAACAAATTCAGCAGGCCACCTACTAGCTTGTGTGTGTGTGTGTGTGAGAGAGACGAAGGAGAGGGTAGAGCAAGCTGATACGCGTGTGTGCCAGTGAGCAGTGCTGGAGGAGAGTAAAAAAAAGGTGTGCATGAAGCTTGCTTGTGATTGGTCACACCTCTCCTGTCTTTGTGTGGAGTGGAGCATGTTGGGTAAGTGTCCATCGCCAGAGCCGCCTTTTCTGATGGCTGCAGTACAGAAGCAGAGGGAGGGGTCTCTCTGCACCTCCCTCCATCCTGCTCTTTCTCTCTCGGTCTCTCTCACATCCTCACACCCGCTATCCTCCCCCTACTAAAGTAAAAACAATAAAATTCATAATGGAGAGCTGCTGAATTTAGCTCTAGCGTGCTGATACCTCACAAAAACAACGCTAGGCTAGCAGCCTCCCTAGCAGTCACTAATGCTCTGTAAGTCATTTAGAGGGTTACGAGCAGCACGTTGCTGTCTGTACAGACTTTGCTTGAACAGTGAGACACACAGGCTGGGATTTGAGTGATGGTCCTTTGCCTGCCGTATACACACACACACACACACACACACCAGGAGAGCAGCAGCTCCGTGTGGATGATGTCATCCTATCTGCATCCTGCAGTGTTAGCAGCGCAGCTTCAGACCCTTTGTTGCCCTTTACGCTATACTCGGATCAGTTTTATGGTTTCTTTTAGCATGCTGAGCTAAAAAGTGAAGCGTGGCATTATCTTAAAAGGTTAAAGGAGTCATCCAGGCTTATCTCAGTGTAAAACATATGGTTTTTCTGGAGATATTTTGTGGCTTCTTTTTTTTATATTGTTCATGGTTAGTGTTTGTATACTGCTCATAAGTTAAAACTTCTTAAGCTATAAATGTATTCTTTTTTATCTAATTCCTTATCTCATCCCCAAATTAGACTTCTTTTCAATATACTAAATGATCCATAACAAAATTTAGCCATGGTTTGGATAATGCTGACTCAGTCCTCACTGTTAAAGTGTGTGTAACTTTAACACGGGGAATACATGGAGCTTGTAAGCATATATGTTGTTTCTTTTTCAGTTTATTAACAATATTAAGACATTTGATGTCTGACTAAATTTCACTGCACATAAGTTTTTTGCCACACTTTTGTTTAAGGTCCAGTTCTTGCTATTAACAAACCATTAGCTATGGAAACTAATCAAATTCAAATTTTATTTGTCACATTCACATACATACACATTCACATACAACTACTCCCTAAACTCCTAATTTGCTGCTTGTGAGTAGTTGGTAAGTTATTTGCTAAGTTTAGATATTGGGTAGGATTAGGGATGTAGAATATGATCATGTGGAATATGTGCTCTAAGTACTAATAAACGTGAAAAATGTTAATAATAGGCATGCTAATAAGCGACTAGGTAATGAGAATTTGCCCTATATATTTTTTAATAATGAGCTGGACACAGTGGTTAATTCCTTATTAAAAGTCTTTCCACCCTTTTTCACAGTCTAGTGCAGGAAAGCGATGCCTAATCTCTCAGGAGTACTGTGTGATGTAACATGTTTGATTTGCTCTGAGTTGTGCTACTAGTAAATTCAATATGCATGGGTGTTTTTGGGGGATCAATATTGACGCATGGCCTGGGGTCTTTCTGCCTACGCAGGCAGAGGGGCTTATTGCTGAGTCGTCAGTATAAGGTCACATTTGGCAACACGCGATCAAACACCCTGGATAACCTTCACGCTACTTTTGTGACCGGATAGCATCTTGAAACTCCTCCACACCCCTCCCTGGACTCAAACTCCTGCTTTCTCCTTTCTCTATCTTTACTTGTCCCACGTTAGTACTATTGGAGATATCAGTATCCTAGGTGGTTTTTATTTTCTTATTGGTTTGTGTTACAGAAAACGTAACATTTAAGGACCAGTCAGTTGCCAAACAAGCATTTTCTTGTATAGTAGAACTGAACATTGTTTTGTTTGTGTGTTTCTCTCTTTAGGCGATGTATCTCCGATCAGTATGTCACCCATCAGTCAGTCTCAGTTCATCCCACTGGGAGAGATTCTGTGTCTGGCCATCTCAGCCATGAACTCTGCCCGCAAGCCTGTTACACAAGATGCGCTGATGGAGCACCTTGCCACTTGCTTTCCAGGTAGCCCTCCAGACACACTTATGAACACACACACACACAGTGCTGTAAACACTAACTGGATTTTATAATAGATATAACCACATTAAGTGTTATAACATTATAAAAAAAAGTCTTAAACCCATAATCAGTATTTTTTCAGAGAAGGAATTTCAATGTACATTAAAATAATTAAATAAAAAGTACATCTAAAATGTTTTATAATCTAAAAAAAAAAAAAAGAAAGAACAAAAATATATATTAAAAAAAATGTTGCCAGATATATATATATGTTAATAATTGTAGAAACTAATCATCACAGTCTTTAAAAAAAACTCCATTGTACATCTTACGTTGCTCAGCTTTATTCAGAGAAATCAGCCAATCAAAGTGCAAAGTGTGCAAACTTCACCTGAATAGAGTCTGTCTGCTTTCCCTTAAAGAGGGAGTGGTAAAAAAAGAAATAGAAAAAAAGGAATAGAGGCTCTAGGTTGCGTCATGTTGGTATGGCAACTACCACTGTATGATGTAATGGCAGGCAACACTTAACCCTGACTAGTTACAGCTTATCTGCTCCTTTATCCGTTGTGTGTGTTTCTGTGATTGAGAGTGTTGAAAAGCTGATTTGGGTGAAGTGAGGACTTGAGTGCAGTGAGGACACCATGTACCCTGTAGTGCAGTCTACCCTGTCAGTCCTCCTTGTCTGTGAGTTACAGGCAATATTTACTTATTTTGCACATGTGATATTAAACTAGAGACATTTACCACAAGTATGAACACAAATGTAATGTCTATTTTTGAGTGTCTTTAATTTTGTAAATATATTCCCTCTAAAGCATACTTTGGACACAAATATAAGAATATAGTTTACTGGTGCTCTGTGAAGGTTTCCAAGTTGGTTATCTAAATAGTCGTTAATACCTGTAATAACTATAATTGATGATTGACTGATTAATCAACATTGACTCGTCATAAAGTGTTTCTGTTGTCTTTCATCGATAACATAATAAGTATTCAGCCCGACTTCTTAGTAAACAGTTAGCTCAGACAGCTTAGGCTTAAGAGTTAAAATTTACAGTCCAGCTTATGAAATAAGGGCAAAACAAAAAAAAAATGTTTATATTATTATTGCATTAATTTATTTTATTATTGGATGAGTTCTAATGAAGAAGAGTCACAATGGCAGGTTTTTGTCTTGTTACATTGAGGGGCTTACAGATGTGATGATGAAAGATGAGGTAATGACTGGTGTGTTGTGATTGGTGGTGACATAAATCAGCAACCAATGCTCTTCTTTTGATTGGTCTTCTGTAGTTATTTGTGTGATCACACCTACTCACGGTTAATCCTGCTTTTGGCACGTCAGAGCAGTTCTGGATAATGCTGACATCAACATGAACCCACTAATCTGCTACTCCCCCTCCACCCGTTTTCCCCCCACTTTGCACTCTATTTTTCACTTCTAAGTGTTTGCCTGTTGAGCTTTTCCTTTGAAACTGTACTTGGTATATCGGTATAGATATATTACTGTTTTATCACAAATGTTAGCCAAAAAGTTTGTGTCAGCACTTTCATTAGCACTGTGATCATGAAATTTACATGCGGTTTTATTCTCTTCAGGTGTACCCACTCCGAGCCCAGAGATCCTGCGGCACACGCTGAACATGTTGGTACGGGAAAGAAAGATCTACCCCACACCAGAAGGTTACTTCATTGTTACTCCTCAGACCTACTTCATCACCCCCTCCCTCATCCGCACCAACAGCAAGTGGTACCACCTGGACGAGCGGCATCCGGAGCGGCAGCAGCAGCAACAACAGCAACAACAGCAGCAGCCTCCACCTCAACAGCAATGCACTTCGCCACAATCTGGAACCATCACTCCCTCCACCTCTGGCTGCGTACGAGAAAGGCCTAACCCTAAGAACCACTGCGACTCCTATAACACCTACCGCGATGAGGTGCCCAGCATTCATACCTCTACGATTCAAAGAAAATCCCCAAAAGAACCCAAAGGAGATCCCCCTTCATACCCCCAACCCCCACCCCCTCCAGCTGCCATTCAGCACCCACCTGACCCTGCCGACAAGAGCAAGAGCATGACAGCCAACTTCTCTTACAAGACAGACACACTGACCAAGAAGAAGGAGGGCAGCGGTGGGGGCAGCAGTGAGAGGCAGTCCAAGAAGTTTGGGTTGAAGCTGTTCCGCTTGAGCTTGAAGAAGGACAAGACTAAACAGCTGGCCACCTTTTCAGCACAGTTCCCTCCAGAGGAGTGGCCCTTGAGGGACGAGGACACACCATCAGCGGCAGCGATCCCTCGTGAGGTGGAGATAGAAATCATCCGCCGCATCAACCCGGACCTGACGGTGGAGAACGTGGCCCGTCACACAGCTGTCATGAAGCGGCTGGAAGAGGAACGAGCTCAGCGTTGCAAGGCCAGCTCCTCAGCACAGCACAGCGCCCGCAGTCGACGCAGCCGAGGCCACCGGCGCATGCCGCATGGGAAGTCGCGTTCGCACAGCAAGACGCGGGCTTCTCGGGGAGACCCCTCTGAGGGCTCCAATCTGGACCTGCCAGCAGTCAGCCTGGAGAGGGACTACCGTTTTTTCAGTCACTCTCTGGTACGCTCGCCCAGAGAGGGAATGTACACAGTGGAACGCAGAAGCGGTGGTGCCTACCTTGTCCACAGCAACCCCAACATCGCTGAGTCACACTTTCCTGTCACCCCGGAGTGGGATGTTTCAGGGGAGCTGGCAAAAAGGCGAACAGAGATGCCTTTTCCTGAGCCATCGCGTGGGACATCACATTCTAGAGTGCACAGGAGCCACAGCCACACTCAGGACCGCAAATCACGCAATGAGCGGCCCAACAAGGCGAAAGAGCGATCGCGTTCTATGGACAACTCCAAGGGCCCACTGGGAGGTGGGAGCTCCACGCTTGGCACGGCTGAGGATTACGACCGCAGTCCTGATGACAGAAGCCGCTACTATACCGATGATGGGACGCTGAGGGCCTCCTCTCAAAAGGCCCCGCACTACTCGTGCATTATGTTCTCTGCTGCCAAGTTCAGCTCTGAATTGTCTGTACCCGATATGGGCAAATTGAGTCTGGATGACTCGAGGCTCTGCAGCCCTCTAGAACGGAACAAGAGCAGGGACAGCCTCCCAGCCTACAGTGACCTAAAGGCCCTGTCGCCGAAGCCTTTGGCTGATGACTACTTCCAGTGCAATACATCGAATGAAACAATCCTTACTGCCCCGCTGCCTCTGGGCAAATCTGACCATGACACTTTAACCCCATGTGACGGAATCCGCAAGGGCTCTCCAGCTGACCGGCAGACACCGCACCTCACCTCTCCTCACCCCTTGGAATACAAGGAGGACTCCTCCACCAAGGGGCACAATGGTTCCGGCAAACCCACACCGAGCCAGACACCTGAGCCTATGCCCAATGGACGTTTGATACAGCACCAACACAATACTGACCCAGGGGGCGGGGGAGGTGGTGGTAGCACTGGTGGCGGGGTGGACAAGAGGAAAGAGATTTTTAGTAAGGACACTTTGTTCAAACCGCCACACAATGTTTTGACTGTGAGCTATGTGGACAGTGGCTACTCAAAGTCAGGCACTTTGCGTAAGACTCCGCACATGAAATCATCCGAGGTCCTTGACACTCTGGAGACCCAACAGCCACCTAACTCCACCCCTTTGTCTGCTTCTGCCCCGGCACCTACAGGCACAGAACAGGGTGCTCCCTCCACATCTGAAGCTGCTTTTGACTATTACAACGTGTCAGATGATGACGATGAGGAGGAGGCAGAGGAGGCCCCCCATAAGGAGGCCGTCCCGACAGAAACAAAGGGGCGGGCAGGGGCTGGAGACGGTGGTGGTGGTGGTGGCGGGACCATGCAGTGGTTGCTGGAACGGGAGAAAGAGCGGGATTTACAGCGGAAGTTTGAGAACAACTTGACTCTGCTTAGCCCTAAGGAGAGCGAGAATAATAACAGCCAGAAGTCGGCTCATTCGGCCCGGCTGGACAGCATGGACAGCAGTAGTGTGACTGTAGACAGTGGGTTTAACTCCCCTCGGTAAGTCCTCACTTCATAGACAGAAGGTGCACAATTGAAACCCATGTTTGAGTGTATATGCTGAATTGCTGACAGTGAACAAGTGTTAAAAATGGCTTGCATTATTACCAAAGACAGAAGAAGGAGTTAATTATTGAGTAAATGACATCTAAAAGTATGCTCACCAGTAAACATAAATTGCTAATATGCTAGAACCAACATTACCTCTCTGAAATACTGTTTTCCATAGGTCATTTTTAATGTTTATTTTATTAAAATATTTGATGTTTGATATGAAGCACATAGTTACCATAGGGCCCATATAATTTACCTTCTTATACTGTGATGTATGGCATGGTTTTTTCCCCTTATTTGCCAAGGCCACAAACCAGCACAGACAGCCTTTAAGTGGGTTTCCCAGGGCTGTGTATGTGTTAGCAGAAGCCCTTTATGAGTGAGAGGGTGAGGACTTTTTTCAGCTGCTAAAAATAGACCCCTTGTGTCTGTATGACTCATTCAGAGGGATATGGCAGGGGTAGAATAACTGAGAGAGCCTACATGTTCTGCACATGTGCTGCCTCTACTCCTCACAATATACTCTAAGAAAACTCCATAAAAATACATGCAAATGTACTATGTTAATATGAAGGAATTTCATTGATTTATTCTTCCCAGGTGTTTTGCCCATATTTTAAATTACACATGATGTTGTATTGTTTTTAAAGTTTAAGGAAAATGTCTTATCAAAAAAGGCTCAAATATTTTTGGCCTAATAATGGCCAAAACATTCTCATTCTTTGACTGATATGTCAGTTTTTGTCAAAAACGAGCTTTATACTGAAAATTTCACAGAAAGCTTTTCTAAATAGATGCATTGTAATGTAACACTGTGTAAGTACCAATAATATATTTTATTAACACAACTTATGCTGCTGTTCTTTTTTTGTATTGAATTGAAATATTTAAATGTGTGATGTTTTGCAAAATTTGTGTAATGCAATGCACTTTATTGACTGTGTACTGATGATAATAGTAATAGGTCATGAATTGTGGTTGTGGCCTAGTCACATTGTGACAAAGCTACAAGACTAACTGCCACACGTCTTTAGTTTTAAGACCCCCAGCAGTCTCTACACACACACACACACACACACACACACACATACAGAAAATCATTCACTATTTTCTGGATGACTCATCACATTAGCGATGATGTCATTTCACAGCTCCTGGAAAAACACCAGCATAGCTCTTGTGCATAGACATAATTTAGTTTGTGATTGATGTGAGGTAGTAATGCAATTACACAAAGTGGGATATGCAAAAGAAAAGAAACAAAAAAAAAATGTGCATGTTTCTCGGTGCAGTACTGATAATAAATGCATAATGTCTACAATAGTTTTTCACAAAAATGTCATAGTTTACTTTAATTTTGTGCCATTCCAAACTTGTAAGGCTTACTTTCTTCCATGGCACACACAAAAAAAGGTATTTTAATTACTTTTTTTACAGTGAATTACAGTGAAAGCTCCAAGCTTTAGAAAACACAAGAAACAAAATCGCAACAACAGCACAACACACAACATCGCTAAAATTTGTGAACACATTTGCTGCTTCTACATTAAAGCTACAGTATGTGAAGATTTTCAGTGAATAAAGATTTAAATTACCACCCGCTTCGGATGTTATCACTCGATTGAATGGGCGCGTTATCAGTCGTTATCATCCCATTCATATGGGTCAGTAGGGGCCTGCTGCACCTACTGGTAGGCTTAGAAGGCTGTTATCATCAGTCGATCGTTTTTTTGGTTACACTGTACAACAATAATACTGTTTTTGTATCATAGTAAAGGGTAGGTTTAGGGTTGGGGTAGGTGTAAACATAATCTAATCCGTAGAAAAATTTATTTAATTTTTAGTTTTACCAGTAGGTGTAGCAGGCTCCTTCTGACCCATTTGAGAGTGATAACATCCGAAGCGGCTCAAATTACAGTCTATATTTTAATCATATGAATCTATAATACATTTATGATGATTTTGTGTCCATTTTCAATTGTGTAAGCTTCTTCAATGCAAAAGGTTGTTAAAACGCCTTCAGAATTTCTCCTTTTGCTTTTTGTGGAATACTGCCATCGAACATGAGCATGAGTAAATGATGATTTAATATTTTATCAAACAATTCCTCTATTCATTTAATTGCACTTCTCACTAAAAAAGTTAATCTTTCTTATAGTTGGCTGTCAGTGCTTGTGGTATAGTTGCTTGAACATATTGTTGTCATAAAGTAGTACACTGTTTTTATACAGCTTAACTATCCTGCAAACCAGAGTGAAACCATAAGGGTGTGAGGTTCTCTTTCTGAGGCCTTGTGTGACCGTTTACATTGTTTCACATGCCTCAAAATAATGAATACATTATCTTAACTCTTAACTTTTCTTCTTTCTCTGTCTCCTCCTCCTCCACCACCTTCTCAGCACACGGGAAAGCCTGGCGTCCAACACCTCGAGCATTGTGGAGAGTAACCGGCGACAGAATCCAGCTCTAAGTCCAGGCCACATGGGTACCACCAGCATCGGCCCACCATTCAGCTTCCGTGCAATCCCAGAGCCCCCTACCACGCAACCTGAGAAACTGCAGAAATCCCCCAACTGCCTTGCCTCCATCACCAGCGTCTGACATGGGCCCATCTGGGTTGACGTAGGGTCAGGGTGATCTGCAATGTTGGGGTGCCTAAGTGCAGGAGGGTTGGGTGACTCCCTCCATCAAGCACCTCGACTACACGGGGACTGTTAAACCCACAGGCATGGCTTCCAGAGACTGTTCCCACAGCATAAATGGTCACTGCAAAAAAAAAAGAAGAAAAAAAAGGGGGAAACATGGAAAAGGAAATTTCTCATCATAGGATTTACCTTAACAAGCAATTAATCAGGAAATTCTCCGGTCGGAATCAACAGTTATTTTCAAAATAGGCTTGAAGTAACTGGTAATTTAACAAGGTTTTGTTTTCAAGAGTATTTTTGTCAGTCACAGATTAGAGATCATCCAGCCAATGGATTAAGTTTGCACGCATTAAGAAATAGATGCCGATGTGCAGGTCAAAGGTCTTACAGAATTGTGATATTGGTATGCAGTACAAGTTAAAAAATGAGGCATACAAGCTCTTATCTGAGCAACATTTGATTCATGGTTCATAAAGTTGTATAATATTCCTAAAAATAAATACATTTGTCATGACACTGTTAGCTGCATTGGTGACAATAAGAATCATACTCACATGCTTAATAAAACAATACATAGACTGAATTAGTGGAAAAAATGATCTCTTCTGAAATTAAAGTTTTTTTGTTTTGTTTTAAAAATGGACTATTGCTTTTTTAGTTTTTACTACCCAAACTTATTGTGCATACAATTACTTTGTATGCACCTTTACACTACGTAATGGATTTACCCGTTTCATTAAAGTTCATATTTAATCTCAGGTCATGAATAGTTAACTCTCCTAAGAAGAGGTAAAAACATCCGTTTCTGTGGATCGTTTCACCAATCTTTGTTTCTTAAGGGAATAAAACACTCTGTAGACAAAAAATATAAATGATTTCAATTGCATTTTGTCTCAGTTTAATTCAGATGTAGATTCTTTTTATTGTTATTCCCTTTTGAAATAAAAACAGGTGAGTGTTTTACGCCGGTGTGAATCTGATACCTAGTCTCATGAACCAGGACACTTGTGGATGTCATTGTTGGTTTGGAAACATGCTTGTCTTCTGTGTAGCTTGATGGCTTTATTTGTTGTCACGAAAGAAGGAGGATGTTGGAAATCGCAATGGCGGGAACACGGGTGTTGCGTCCAAAACACTCTCCAAGGAAAGGTCATACAGTTCTCTTCCTTTGGGCCACAGCGGGATTCAGAGACTAGGCCCTTTTGCTGCTCTGATAAAACCTTAATTTTTAAAGATTTGCTTACTTGAGTTGAACCCAGACCACTCTGGTTTTTATGTTCAAACTTTGTTTGTTTTGGTTGATTTCCTTGGGAATTGAGCTGTTAATCAAATCATGTCCCTGGCCTCAATGGAAAAAATGGTCGACAGATGATATGGCTAAAACTTCTGCCCCAGCCAACACATTGTATATTCACAATCTTTTCATGATTTCAATAAATGCTTATTTTAGGTTGAAACAACTCACTCAATGAAAGTATGTACAAATAATTTGTTCCGCTGTTATTTACCATTTCTTTCAAATGTCACGGCTGAAAAGATTACACCAGGTCTTCACCTGTTGTGTGGAATATACAATAAGTTTCAGATCCATGCGCAAAGGCTCTTTGAACTAAACATTAAAATACTTGCTTTGAACATTTGGACTATGGCTTTAACTGTTTGGCGTGCCATCTCGAGAATGCACCAGAATTAATGCTTGTGTCCCTTCTGGCAGTGACTGGGTGAGATTTGGGAAAGAGAGCAGAGCTCATGTCGCATCCATTGGTGCTATTATGTGGTGATCTTCCCTTTTTAGCTTTTATTTCTTTCTTTGCCCATACTCTCCACAGTTTTGTTGCTTTATGATGAGTGTTCAGGTGGAAATCCTCTAGTGGGACTTGTGTTTGAATCACTGTCAGCTCACTCCCTCTCACTCGACTATAATCCACACATATACACACACAAACACCTGCAATCAGCCATGCAAACTACCCTAAACCCCACATACATGCACATAACTAGCTACCTCCACCACCTGTGTAACAACAAGGTAGGGACGTGTACAGATTTGGATTCTTTGCCTGTGGAACACAGCGCTATCAGCCTCTTCTCTGTGAATGTTGACAAGGAGCGGCGGACATTGTAACTAAGAGGACTTATTCTAAAGTAATCAGTATTAAGTGCTGTAGTTTCAACTCGGATTTTTCTCAGTTTTTGACAGAAGTGTCTTTTACTTATTTGCAAGTTGTGTATAAATCTGTCTAGCACCACATCAACAGAACATTTCCAGTTTTATGTTTTCCCTCCGATTTGTGTAAGAAGCCATTTTCAGTTCTCTGCTGTTCCCTTCACACAAATACTTGTTTATATGCTTCATTATTTCAAGCCCAGTGAGTAACATACCTCTAGTTTGTTAAAAATGCATCTAGATGGAAATCGAGTGACTACGTTCTATATTATAAATAAGCACCTCAACAGAGATTTCAGGAGTCGGGCCTAGATCAAAAACAGTTTACTTGCCTTTTGCTTTTTGGCAATACTGATTACAATAGCATTGTTTTCAGTTTTCCACCTTATATTTGAGAGGTCAGTGGTTAGGGTCCAAACAGCCTCTTAGACCCTGTAGTTGGAGGTGGGATGAAGTTTGTGGAAAGATACAAGCCTAGTATATTAAATGGTAATTTTATATCATTGCTAGACATCATAGATGTACATCAGAGAGCAACATAAGACAGAGCAGGCACCTCATAACGTCTGCTCTATAAATAGATAGTTTCTCAAATCATTGCAGCAGAGCTTTACTGAAAACAACGATTAAAGTCCAGAAGTAAATTTCCATTCAGCCATAACAGAACGTAATCACTTTTGAATGTTTTTTTGTTAGACATTAATACAATCACACAGTCTCCTTTACTTATCAAGGCTCTGTCAGAGGATGCATTTTGGATATCTGTCACATTTTGTAAAATTTAGTTTTAATTTGAACCCCCTCCTTCATCTGGTAATCATTTTCTTTTTTTTTTCTCCGTTAGTTTTTGATAGATAAAAGGGAGTAATGCAGCCAAGACTGCCTTGTAAAAAAACATGTTTGCACTGAAATGCCTGGCCTCTGGTTGCTGTTAAGTCCATCCAAGACGGATGCTTTGTTTATATTGTAAAATATTTCATATGAAATAAAAATGACCATGAAATGTCTTCCCTTAACATTATGGATTTTAGAACCACATCAAACAACATTGTTTCTAAATGGTGACAGTGTACAGTATCATACTGTAAATGAAATCAATCTGCCATGCTTAGTATAACTTCAAAACAAAAACTGAAAGATATGAGGGATCTTTTTGTAATGTCTATAATATTTGAAAAGAAGTCCCTATTTGTGTAGTAATGGTGTTTCATCGTTGTGGTAGTGTATGTGATAAACCCAGTTGGGAGATTGTGTTACTTTTTCAGACAATAAAATAACATGTTTGGTTATATGTTGTAAATGTCTTGTGTCTTGAAACCGATATCTTAAAGTTATATCATTAGCTGAAAGTAATTTGGATTGTGCTTTATGCTCATTATGCTGGTTAATTAATATTACCTAAACAATGCATTGCATTTCTGTAATTATTTATACAGTTGGCATGCTGAATGAAAAACTGAAATGATTATCTGAGGGGCATGAAAGACATTTTTTGTTTTCTTTTTATTTCATTGCATGTAATCACTTGTGCTTGATGCCTTCCATCTCTAGTGTAAGATTAAATTGATCTTCATATTCAAACATAATTAGAATAATCGAATAATGAAAAAAAAATTGCAAGGCTTCAAGGATCAACTTTATGCACTCACCAGCCACTTTATTAGCTACATCTGTTCAGTAGTTCATTAACGAAAATATACAATCAGCTACATTTTTGTCATGTAGACATGGTCAGGACGATCTGCTGGAGTTCAGAAAGGAGATTTAAGTGGCATGGTTGCTGGTGCCAGGCTGGTCTGAGTATTTCAGAAACTGACAATTTACTGGAATTTTCATGCACAACCAGGTTTACAGAGAATGGTCAGAAAAATAGAAACTATCCAGCAAGAGGCAAAAATGCTTTGTTGATGCCAGAGGTCCGGAGAATGGCAAGACTGGTTTAAGCCCACAGAAAGACAACAGTAACACAATCACTTGATACAACAAAGCTTTGCAGAAGAGTTTATGTGAACACACAACGTTTCATGAAGCAGCAGAAGACCACAACAGGTGCCATTTCTGCAAACTGAGGCTACAGTTCAAATGGGCTCACCCAAGACTGGAGAAATGTTGCCTTATCTGCTGAGTCTTGATTTCTGTGTTCATCCTTCAGATGGTAGGGTCATAATTTGCTGTAATCAACAATCAAGCATTGGATCCATCCTGCCATGTATCAACGGTTCAGGCTGGTGTGATGGTGTTGGGGATATTTTCTTGGCACACTTTGGGCCCTTAATACCAGTTGAAAATCTTTTAAATCCCATAGTCTTCCTACCTCCAGTAAGACAATATAAAATCATCTCAAACAATTATGAATGAGTTGATTATACTCAAACGGCCTCCGGTCACAAGATCTCAATTCCAATGTAACCGTTTTACTGTAAACTGTATCTTGCCACCATCTAGTGGCTAAACATCGTTTCTTCATAGAATAAGTTAGACATTTTAGGATTACTGATTCACATGCCTATGTATAAAATAGTCAAATGTGCTGAACTGAATACATATAAACTGCTAGATTTGACAAATATCAACAAGCAGAACCTGAATGACATAGAAATAATTAAAAATTGTCAGAAATAATTAAAAATTGTCAGATGAAGTGACATGATAGTAGAAAATTATTGACCCTTCTTTCAATTATTTGAAGTTGGTTAAATAGATACATCTGTTATTATGTCGTCACAAGACATACATTTTCTGTCTAGATATTAATATATTATTAACCTCATATTTTCTAACCTAAAAAAATGAAAACAAAATATTTAAAAACTCTGGCATTCTTGATTAAAAGTATTGCATAATATAAAATAGAGAGTTACAATTGTCCAATCCACAAGAGGAATCAAATGAAAGCCAGCCATCAATTGTAGAGTGATACTGGCTAACTGTGAGCCATTAATAAAAGGTGACCAACCTATTTAGCATTTGAAGCATGGCTTGATTTGCATACAGTCACTATGAGTAGTATAGGGGAAGTAGGGGAAAAGGAAAATAGCCATGTAGCTAGAACTAAAGAAAAAGACACTGGACCTTATACTTGAACTCTGTTCACACAAATCTTTCTTACATAATTTAATCTCACATTAAAGGGAGTAGTGTGTTGTTAGGGTGTTTGCACACTCTTGATTAATAAAGATACTTCTGTTGAAGAATTTGATAAGTTAACTCGCCAATTCAAAACACACCTTCAAATAGAAATACACAGGGACTGTAAGCAACTAATATGTCCGTGTGTCAAATATCTAAATAACGGCTTTACACTATGCACCCAAGATTAATTTTATCTCAAATAATCAAATAGTTATACTCACCTTTCCATTTCCTTATTTGATTATTAAACATACATTTACAATTTACGCACAATTCGTAAAAAAATATATCATAATAACAATAAATATTAGTAACTATCAAAAAAAAATTACACTATGCAAAAATTCTATATTTATCATTCCTCTGTAAATGCATCAAAATGAAGAACTACAATAATTGTTGTATCCTCCAGTCCTCCAGGTGTCGCTGAAGCGACAACAACGGCTCTCGTCTGTTTAGACTCGACCCACAAAAAAGAAGCAGCTGTTACTAGCAAAGTTTAGGTTAAAGTTTTGCGCCGGCGAGTAAATAGTAAATTTAAACAGATTTACTCACCTTACATACCTTAGAAGTGATCTAAGGATGATGGCAGACAGATCTACGAGTAACTGACGAGGATCAAGAGAAATAGACAGTAAGTAAAGGATTCTTCCTTTGTAATTTTGCGCTATTGTTGGTGTTGATAACGGGATGTTCGACTGTTTAAATCTTCAGACAAACTCGTCAAATTAGGAGTAGACGTTTTGCGTCAGAACAGCTGTTTTTTTCAAATACCTAAGTAGTTTTGAACTCACATTTTATTATTGTATCATGCTTAAAGTTACGTGTCGTTTGTAACGAGTTTCATTATAGTGCGCAAGATGTAGATCGTTTGGAGTGGATGCAAACATTCTGTTGTTAAGAACAAGCGGAAGAGCGTGTCAGTCACATGCTTCCTAGAGGCAATTATTCTGTCACACTCAGCTGTTTATTCTACATCTTCAACTTCTAAAAACAACATTGTAACATATTTTTAAGTAACAAAAAAAACAACTTTTTCTTTAAAAAATACTTCCTTACTGTACTTATAAACTGTTGTAAACCATTCGCTTTTAAATGGTCTGTATATTAGCTACATTGAGCAGCTTTGACCTAAAGAAGGGAATGTTGTTTACTCTCCTTTTCTGTTAGTTTGGTGGTTGAACATGGGAAGGGTTTCAGACGTAAAAAAGAAATAAAATTATACAATGTAAAGGACTTTTATAGGGTATTATGAGAAATGTAGAGGGCAGGGTGTAGAAGATCAGTAACTAAACTGAAATGTTTATCAACTTCACAGTGCTTGCCAGTTAACAACCAACCAATATTTGAGGGCCTGAAGCTATGGGGACACAGTTCACAATCGATGACGCGTTCGTCCTGGAGGGGGAGGAAGAGGAGGGAGTGGTGCCTGGAGAGGATGTGGGGGACTGGAAGGGGAGAGAGAAGGATGGCGGGGGAGAGATGACGTTTGGACCTCTTTCTTTTGCCAAAACACAAAGCTCTGGACCCACCGGCACTCCTGAGCACAGTAATCTGAAATATCAGGTCAGGTGTTTACATGTACGACGTTTTTCTTTTTGAGAGTGTTTTACATGCAAACGTGACTGAACTTAATTTTGCGTTAACCCACAGAACCTGGAAAATGAAGATGCCTTAGGTGGCACTGTGAACTCTTCTTTCAATAACTTCTTCAAAATCAGGTTTGGCAGTTTACACTTCGAGTTTAAACATTCTCATAAAGCAAGTGAATTAACCGGCTGTAATAGTATGAGCAGCAAAGTGCAAAAGGAACCTTTATTAGCTTCAGTTAAGCAGAGTTTAACATAAACGTAGAAACTAGTTAACCAAGAATGTGTTGATTTAGGTTTTAATTCAAGCTATGTTGCACCATTTAAAGTGATCAATTGAGATTTACAAACTTTTTATGTAAAAACAGCAGTTGTTAGCAATGATGGGGTTGCCAGTGTTATGTATATATTTCCACTGTCATTATTATTATATTATAATTATACAATAAACATTGTATTATTATTATTGCATTGTGCCATAATTATATTATAATGATAGATAGAATAAACAGATTAAAAATAAAGAAAATAAGCAGGGTTTACAAATCAGACAAACCATGAAAAATATTTTTTTCTTGTATGAATTAAGCAGTACTGTCCAAATATATATATATATATATTGTTAAATAAGTTCTGTGTCTTAAAACAAGTGGATATAGTTTTGATTTGTCTCATTTTTAATGTCAAGAGACATTAGGACAAACTTTTATTCCATTTTTGTATGACTCAGAATTCACAAGTAACATTAAATTGACATTTAGTAATAATCAAATTAATAAATAATTAAATATTATGTACTAAGTATTTTAAGACTTTTTTTATAAGTAGAATTTCACTTAATATTTGTATTGTTTGAATTTACTGGATGCATATTCTGTATGTACCATGAAATAGCCTGCGATGCTGATATGACAATGAACTACTACTGCTACTGAATACATAAAGTCAGGTATTTTACTTCAAGTGTAAATTTACAATTTTTAGACACTTAAGCTACAAATTAATCTCAGTTAAATACGGGTAAAATTGCAGATCTATGTAGCTGCTTTGGTGAAATCTAGTTGTTTGAATTGGCACGTTTCAAATGGTTTAAATAAGTTTTATTTCTTTTTGTATACAGCTAGGAAATATTTTAAATTGCTAGTCCAGCGTCTTATTTAACAGACAAAAACAAGTGACCAACTGTCAAACAAACAAGCCAACCAGTTGCTTTTGTTGATGTACAAGTGCTTGTGAAAGCCTGATGTCAAGCCCTGTGTCTGTCTGTGTTCCAGTGATCCTGCTACTCTGTCCTACTGCAGCTCTCAGTGGTCATTCAGCACACTCAGCTCAGTCACACAGCTGTCTGCTCACTGCTGCGGGTAACACACTCACACCTCTATTCAGATTTCCGGATGAGATTTGAAGCGATATTAACTAAAATCCCCCAGGTTGGGTTAAATTAAAAGTTTGTGAAATTCTTTTCCTTTCCTCATTCTTTGTTCTCTGTGGGTTGTTCCCAGGTGGGCGTCTCACCCGCTGGTGAAGAAGAACAGACGAGTCGTTCTTGCCTCATTTCTCCTCTTAATCACTGGAGTTGGTAAGACTATCATACCTTTTTTGATGTTTTTGATCTTCATAAGTACTACAGATCTCTGGGGGAAGGTGTCTGGGAACTGATGTTTCTGTTTGACTTGTGAAGTGCTGTCTTTGTTTATCTCGCTGTCAAGTCTGATCTCAAGCATAGATGGTAAATTCAAATGCGACTGTCAGCTGTTGAGTTAATGCATTATCTCTCTCCTTCCTATCTCCCCCCTCCCTGTTCTTCCTGCCTATCAGCTTTGATCTTTACAGGCATTGTCATACAGTTAAACCCTCACGCAGGTAAGACCTGTCATGCTGACGTTGGTTGTAAATAACTATGAGACATGAGCAGGATTGCGTTATTGAAGCATATCACTTTAATCAGAGCTCTGAATGCCTTAAAGCAAATATAAAACATAATCTAACATATAATCATAACATAATCTAAATCACCAGTTTAATTTATGCCAGTTTTGTGCAGCAGAATTATGTAACCCATGTATTTATGCTTTTTTTTTTTAGGTGTTTCAAGTGCAATTTTCTTTGTCCCTGGATTTCTTCTCTTCATTCCTGGTGGTAAGATCTAATGTGTAATTAATATAAGATTTTTTATAGAACCCATATTGAACATCACTAGTGGATTTTGTACCTTAGATAATATAGTTTTGTGAATTGTGAAGTTATAATTGTAATCCATGCAAAGGAAGAACATGGCGTTAACAAACTGCATGGCTTAAAGAGAAATGCTAGAGATATACAGCAAAATAACACTTGCTCTTCCTATTTTGTTTCAGTCTATCACGTGATCTATATAAGCTGTGCAGTTCGGGGACGAAGAGGATTCAAGTTCTTTTATTTGCCATACTTTGAGAAGTAAACTGTTTTTCTTTGCATCATCCAGACCCTAAAATGAAGTAAGAGGATGACCTACTTTTACAACCTCAGTTACTGGTGGTTTTCTAAACAATTTCTCCTTTATTTTGGTAAAAGCCAGTCTGTGCACAGATCTAAGTATAACTGACCAAAAACTGATTTAAAAGGAATAGTTCACCCCAAAAAAAGAAGAAAAAAAACAACAACCCTTGAGTAGCTCCAAACCTGTATGAATTTCTTTGTTCTGCTAAACACGACAGAAAGATACTTTGAAGAAAGTTTGTAACCAGGCTGTTTTGGGTCACCATTGTCTTGGATAGGTTTTGTTTTTTGTATTGAAGTCACTGGTGTCCCAAAACAGCCGGGTTACAAACTTTATTAAA
>JAUMHR010000042.1:7938932-7952154 GCA_032361145.1 Enteromius fasciolatus | reverse complement strand
ACGATATCATCGTCCATCGCGATGTTTCACTTTAGACATCGTACGATGCCAAATTGGTCGACATCGCCCAACCCTAAATTGAATGCAGAAAATTGGTTTTGGCTTGGTTCAGCAGACATTTATTTGAAAGTTTGTGTTTTCATGTGATCATTATGTAGGACTTTTCGGATGTTTGAATATGTTTGTATTGTACTTTACAGCTGTCAGTAGTTTAATGATTGTGAACTGTGCAGCATCTGTGTACTGTGTGTAATATATTGTTTAAGAGCTGGCATGTCTTTAAATGTGAGGGCTTATCTGAAATGATGTGTGCATATGTGATTGTGTACTTCAGATGTAGGTAGGTAGTGATAAGCAAGGGCTCCTAAAAATATATAATTTGTGTACTTTTTTCTTTTTTAAAGGAAGGGTTTTTTTTGTGTATAGAGGAAAGTTCCTATAAAGCTTTGGTATTGTTACCCACGTATTTGGCACTAATGAATGCATTTTGTGGAATGTATTTAATGTAATATCACGCATTCCTGACATGATTTATGAATATAAAAATAGTAAAAAAAAATCGTATTTGCATTTGTGACTCGCTCAGGCATAGAGTTCAATTTCATGCAGAGTGGCGGTACAGTAATTCTATTCAAAAGATTCATTTGGCATATCTCTGTCTCTCTTAATGCACCGATGCGGCACAATAAAGGTAAACCGTTTATAGTCGATATGATGTCGCTCGTAGTCTTGAGGATTATAGATTCTCTTTTGTAATCAGTATGTTATTTTGATTCCTAATTTACAGCATTTAAAAGAGCCGAGGTAATAGACAAAAAATAAGTGCCACTTTGCTTTTTTTTTTAATGTTTTGAATTAAAAATTTGTATTAGTGAGTAAAAACTACAATGACAAGGGCATTTAACTAGTTTTTTCAACAGAATTTATTTGGTTCACAAAATAGAATTTTTTCTCCCTCTAATTTAACTTAGCATGTTGCTTTATAGTTGCAAAGGTGTTCAGACAGTAGGCAATTGTTTATAGTTTTGCTGATTATGTTTCAATCCAAGTGGGCTGAAACGGCATCACAGCATTACAACTAGGGCTGTCACAATGGCAATATCTGGCTGATGATTAATTGTTTAAGTAGTAACTGATTATACCGATGAATCAAAAGAATTTATTTCATTATTAAAACTGTAAAGACTGTGCTGAACTATTTAAAGGCATAACTGATTTGAATATTTTGAAATGCAAATCAATAAAATGTACATTTTGGGAGGCCAGTTTAAATGCTATTCACTAGTATAGTAGTGTTTATGGGAACGGAAAACAACCGCTTCACATTTTATGTAGGTTCTGTACAGCACTGTGCCACTAGAGGGTGCTAAAATACTAAGTATTACGTATACTGGATAACTTGATTGTTGCCCTGTGAACATAATGGTGCTTTCCCCTTATTCTCTAATATGAGACGAGGTTTATGTTCTACAATGAGAGAAAGGTTGCGGTTATTATTGTGCTTGTTTTTGTTTGTTTGCTGCAGATGCGTTTATTAGAAGTCAGCTTAATTTCCATAGTGCTGTATACGATAAAGCTTCCCAGTGATAAACAGGAAATAGGAGAATCGGTTAAGGAAATTGATCTGATTCGGTTGTACAGCCTCTCTGGAAGACAATGCTATTATTCAGCTTAAGTCAGTTCAGTGTTGGTTCTCTTCGGATAGGGCGGCAGGATGAATTGTATTTTAATCATAATCACTACTTCTGCGTCTCTTGATTTACTACGCATAATCATCTGTGATATTTACCCGCTGATTGTTTATCCTGACAGTGTTTCACTACCTTTAAATATATGACATAAGTAATATACATGCATTCAATGTTAGAATTGATTTAAGAGATCAGTCCCTCCCCTGATCACACGGTTGATCGTATTCTATCATTGTGCGCTCCCTTTTAACTTTGTGTGTGTGTGTCTGCTTCCAGTTAAAATACACAATGAGTGTGTGTATCTGGGTGAATTATTGACATCTCTCTTCCACCATAGCTACATGCCCTCTCTCTTTTCGCTGAAGCTCTGCCAAAATAAACGTGTCAGGCTGGTGTTTCGTGGTGCAATGGTAATGTGCCACCAGTGATGGGCCAATTCGTTCTCCGTAATTAAGGCGAGCAGAGTGAGTGATTAGACAGGGCTTTTTCTGGGTGATGTTGTGGAGAGCTGACATCTGTTCAGACTCATGCTTTGAAATCATTTTCCTTTTTAACAGTGAACTGGTGACTGGTGCCTTTTTGTGGTGAAGTGGGACAATGTTGACAAGCCAAGAACGCTCAATCCAAGTTTGTTGTGAAGCAGAGATATTAATCATAGCTTTGACGCATCCTTCTGTGCTGCACGTATGTGCGCTGGTGAACTCTGAACGTTTCTAACAGGTCTTTCATATTTCGTTGCAGTGTGTCACGCAGAGCTGAACGCCATTATGAATAAGAACTCGGCAGATGTCAAGGGTTGCACCATGTATGTAGCGCTCTTCCCCTGCAACGAGTGCGCCAAACTCATTATTCAAGCAGGTGAGAGTGTGTTTGAGCTTGTGTTTCTGACTTTGTGTGTTTATCAATCAACACATTTATTTTCACTGTTCCGGAATCAGATGGCAGGTGGTCAGCCAATTGACATTTATTTTGTAAGTAGGCATTAGTGCAACAATAAAATTAATTGGCGATGCACCAAAATTTCAGCCATTTATTATGAAACAATTGGGCCAAAATCCTTGACCAAAACAGTGCCCTTTGATTATCATTACTGGGTCTGTGTCTCTCTTTCTTTAAATTTCATGAACATTATTTGTTGCAGATATTATCATGCATCCCTTTGGTACTTTTAATACAAAACAAAATTTCATCTTTCAAATTCTGTAAATATCATAAAATCTAATCCATAAACATGGTTTGACGCTTTTTTGTGTGGCGTGAAGGGTCTCCCTCAGTCCAATTGTCAAGTGAACCAATTACCGCTTCCTCTTTACTACTAGTTGTATAGCACAAAATAAACAAGAAATATATCAGAAGGTATGATGAAAGAAGCAGTGCATCTTACTGAAATGTATCCTGGCTCTTGTATGTGCTCAATCAGTGTTTCAACTGTGGACAGACATCATTAAAACAGCTTGTTAACAATGTCACATAACCTAACATTTACCTCAGGAAAGCCATTCAATGTCTGTACACTTGTCAGTTGACTAGGGAGGGGAATTTTGCTAAATATGTGGTCTATATTCTTAGTTTTAGTTAATAGTCCACTTTACAGATTGTACTAAATATAAGTAACTTTGCAACTGCATGTCAACTAATTATCATTAATTCAACACTACATGTCTTCTAACTCTAAGAGTAGGCGGTTAGGTTTAGGGTTAGTAGAATACCATATGCTTGCAAAGCTTCTCATTGACAGTATGTTGTTTGGTGTGGGCCCATCAAAATAAAGTTACCTTTTTTTGTTGCTTTTGTTATTTGAGGAATAAATATGTCATAGAAATGTGTATTGTAGAGCTTGTATTACAACTATCATTCAAATGTTTATTTCAACAACACATTTATTGATTTATTTTTTTGATTGTAAGATAATAGTATTGACTTGGTGCAGATGTGTTTTTGTCATTACTTGTTGCATGCTATTTGCTAGTTTAGTTCTGTAATTTTTGCTTTTTATCCCAGTCTTGCTTAATTCAGTCAGCATAAAATGCACAATGCCGTTAAATGTATCGCGAACTTATCAAGAGGCCTCTTCTCGCTGTCAAAATGCTTTGATGCAATAGCGGTCATTTTAAAGCAAAGAAATTTCAGCACCGACACTGCTCCGGTGAGAATTCATTTAAATAAAAGAAAAGCTTAAAGAGGGTAAGCTAATTTTTAAAGTTACTGAAATGCAATCTCTGAGCTCTTTGTCGTGTATGTGTGACTCTTAAGTGTGACTGAGAACATACATGTGCTCTTAAACTGTTCATATTGATTGGTTCACACATACGACTGCCGCCTGCTACTTATACGCCTCGAGTATAGTCAAGAGATACGTTAAATAATTAGTTTTTGGTTCATTGTTACATCTAACATTTGACCTACTTACGATTTAGTGACACCAATAATTCATGTAATGCTTGAGAGCACCCACTTTCCTTTTCGAACAGGTTTGATAGTTATATTTTCTGAGAAAGCACAAGATGAAACATGGTACAGGCCCAAGGGTAAAATCTTTTTTTTTTTTTTTTTTTTTTTTTTGGCAACGCTTGCACCTGAATGAGATTGCATAGCAAGCGGTATGCGTTTATTCAGTTCCCTCTCTGTACTTCACACACATCAGAATCAGCGTTTCTGCTCAGATATTTGAGCCTTTGTGCTAGTGCTGATGTGGCTGCAGATGAAATGAATGATGAGACGGGAGGAAACAGAGGTTCTCGATGGTCACCCTTCCATACTGAGAAACCTGCAGTGGCCGTCTTTTTGAGCAGCCGTTGTCTTTGTGAGCTTTCTTGGCTGGTTAGATACAGCCTACATGGTTGTCTTCCTCTCATTTTTCCTTCTCCAGACCCTGCTCTGCTGTTATTTTCAATCTCTTTTTATCTGTTGAACTCTCTTAACACCCCCATCCCCAGCCTCTCTCCTCCCCTCCAAGTCTTTTTGTCCTCATCTTCTCTCTCTCTTTCTTTTGGTTTGCTTTTGCTGATCCCCCTCCATGTACTCTTGTGGCAAAGCCTACTGAAGCTGTGTGCTGAAGATAGCACGACACACGCTCCGATGCCGTCTGATCTTCAGGATGCTTGGCCTTGCCCTGGCCCATCTCTCAGTGGGGTGTCGGCTTCCTCTCAATGCTTCGGCATCATTAAGGAACACACACAGCACTTTCTCTCCCTTTCGTCTCCTCGCGCTCTATAGGATGCAGCAAAACGGAGCTAAAAATGAACGTCCGACCTCATTAAAAACGCCCTCTGATGATGCCAATCAGATGGAGCTGAACAAAGCGGATGTTTAATGTTTGAATGCGGAGTTTAAAAGAATTGAGTCAGGGGTGTCGTCGCTGTTTGTTCATTTTGAAGGTGTTATGACCATGTTTGTTTACGAGAAGTTGTAAAGCCCCATGATATGAGGAAAAAACATGAGGATAAAGGAGTATATTAGTAGACTTTGAATGCGAATCCACCCTGATTGTCTTATAAAGGCAACCAGGCTGCATCTCGTTTATTTGTGTACGGTAAACCTTTTGATATTGCCAGCCTGTGCTGCTTTAATGGAAAAACTGTAACATAATTTAATTATAACCAGAGGGATTTATTAAAATGAAGCTTTTTCCAGTATTTTGGTGCCATCGGTACGCATTTTTTGTGCCAGCGACACTGCTTTCATTTGCCTTAATCCTATTCCCATTAAATGTGTGCTGTGTCGGTCATTTAGCAACTTGTACTAAAACGAGAGCCCTTCCACTGCACTTTCTCCATTTCTTTTTTTCTTTAATCTAATTTTTTTTCACTATAAATGACATGGGGGCATCAAGAAAGTGAAAACCCCAGATATTAAGCCCCCCTCCGCCCTTCTGTATCTAATTCTGCAGCTATTCCTCCAGCGAAAAAGTGTTACTGCTCTTTTCAAATACCCTTCAAATGTGTCCGTCCCTCAATCTCACGGATTGAAATGACACCAAATCATTTTCATTTTCTCTGGCTCCCATGTTGATGTCCCCCCTGCACTTTGGCTCCTCGGTGCCGGCGACGGCAGTTTCTGAAGCACTGCTTTAGAGCCTCTCCTCTCTCTAAGGAATTAAAGTGTTCCGTTCCCAAGCAGCTGCCTTCTTGTCACTTCCTGTGACTGTTTTTGGAGGGACTGAGGGACTGTACTGTCACCTCATCTCCAGAGAGCATTCTGGAAACGTAGCATCTCCAGAGTTCTGCTCCACCTTCCATCAGAGCCTTCCCTTCTGTTGGACAGCTTGTCGTCTTGGAAGTGTTTTTGAGCAATTTTCTTTTTCTCATGTTCTTTTTATGTTTACACTACTGCAATTTCTTCGGACTATTTCTTAATGTATCACGTCAGACTTTACGTAGAACATTTCTTTTCTTTTTTTTTTTTTTTATATGGACCCGATTGAGTGTTTTATTTTAAATAGCCCATCGAGACATGGATATACAAACTCTTTCTTTTTTTTTCCCCCCCTGCTGCACCATAAAATGTCACCACCAAAATCGTTTTAAGATGGCATAGCCAGACCGTTCCATGGTAATTTCATCTGTTCCCTCTCAAAAATTGTTCAAGTAATACCGTGGAGAGGCCCCATGCTTGTAATGGCAGCCTTTAATGACAGGTGGAATTCACTCTGTGCGAGTCATTTTGCCTTCGATCAAAGCACTTCTTTCCTCCTGTGCAGATAAAAGTACATGATAACGACGCTGTGTATTTTGGGGGGTGGGTGTGTTTCTCTTCGGTTCATCGACGATTGCAGCAACCATTGGCAATGTTGGACTTCTCTTTTCACCTCCTGAAAGCGTTAAGGGCAAGAGGGAGTCTAAGTGGTTTCACCAGATCCCTCACATTTTTCTGTAAAGCTTGGCTTGTGAGTAGTCAGCAGGATGCGTGGGGGGTGCTGCCAAATGCACCACGTGTTTTAAAGATGCCAGCAGGGCAGATTTTGTCTCAATTGGGATTGGTTGATATTGGCTTGAGCCTGTAGCGACAAGTTATTGACTTCTCTTCCTTCTCCCCGAGCACAAGCTCTTGTTCTTTCCTTACTGTTAGGCTATTTTGGGTCCCTGTTCTCTTTGGGCCTGTTTGTTTAAATTTCACTCTGTTGGTTTTGTGTGTGTGCGTACTAGTGTGCTTTTTGCCTGACCCACAATATCCTTTTGTTGTTTTTGCCTTACAGGTATAAAGGATGTGATCTATTTGTCAGACAAATACCACGACTCTCCAGAAATGACTGCCTCCAGACGGCTTCTTAACTTGGCAGGCATCACGTACAAGTGAGTCTCTCGTGTCTGACCTTAGTAAGGGGTTGGTGTGTGGCTTGGAAATTAAGAAGCTTCATTTGCATTCCCGTCTGTTCTGACTGGCCCAAACGATTGTACAATCAAGGCTGTAACTGAGCCCGACCCTCAGATGTGTGGGTGTATGTGTGACCTGAAACCTCAAAAATCTTCTGTGAGCCTTCGAAAATAGACGCTTGGGGAAGAATGAGTAAGCACTGTGCACAAGTCTGAGTATGCCTTGTACTCCATAGGAAATCAAACCATAACACAGCACAACACAAAAGACGACATTTCGAAGAATGAGGGTAACCGAACAGTTGATAACACCCACTGACATCCATAATTTTTTTCCCCCCTTAAAAATCTTCTTATCTTTTGTGTTCAACAGGATAGAAGAAAGGTCCCTCTTCATATTAGGTGACCTTAATTATGATGCACTTACATTTAATCATTGGATGAATTAACTATATACTGTTTACATTGTTCTTGTATATAAAAAAAAATAACCCTAGCCATAGCAACAAACCTGTCCCCAATCTTACACACATCCCACCTCAATAGCAGTAAAAGTGTTTTGCTAAATAGTATGAACGCAAAAAGCACATTGTACTTATTTTTTATGTGAGTACATAGTTAAAGCTACCTAATACAAAGTAGCACAGAAAGACATTTTCAATGGCTTTGAACAAAGGTGAGTATTTAAATTTTTGGGTGAACTATCTTTTTAAAGCGTTAGCTGCATAATAAACCTACTGCTGTCTTTTCATTATTATTAGTTAACAAAAAACATGAAGTGTTTTATTTTTACATTTGATAAAAAAAAAATTGCATCTGTTCTGTTGTATTTGTCTTTTTAGTTATTTTTTTTACTTAAATGACAAAAATATGAGAGATTGGCATGAAAAAAAATCTCTCATATTGTGAAATATGATTCTGATTGGTTGCGTCGTGTTTAAAGCCATTAAAAATTACTCTACATACATACACACCTTTGTTTACGTCTGTTTTGCTTGGCAACCACTTTTAGCCATTCGCCATATTGTAGCGATCTACATGCTTGGAGTAGTCGAATGGGCGTCGATGTCTATGGTTAAAACCACAGCAGGTTGGCGTCAGAATAATGTTTTTATTGTTATTACGTTTTATTTGCTTTTTTTTAATCTGTGAAACTTTGATACATATATGAAATAACCATTTTATAAAAGCTTATTGCTTTATTTGGTCAGAGTTAGCTGTCAGGATAAGTCCAAGGGCACTGGGACTAAAAAAGCAAAATGTAATCGCAAACATTTAACACTCTGAGACACAGATAATGTGAGTGAAGAAGTCCTTCACTTTTTTTTTTTAATGAGATACAGGGTTAACTGAAAACTTAACTGAACTCTCCGTGGGGTTTGCAGTCCAAACACGGTCCTCTTTATGTTAGAGAGAGCCAGCGGGAACCACAGCAAGAGCGGACAGGACGGAAATCTCATCTCCCCAGTTGTATGTACACACTATATATAGATGCACGGTAAATATACTCTGAAGCCTTTCATCAGAGTCAGATCAAATAGGACTAGGGGGACATGAGCCTGAGGAGACAAAAGGAGTAGATCCGCCTGAAGATGAAAATCAGGAAATCCTTGAAGATACTTTCATGCCTCTTGCCTATCTTTGAGGGTAGCAAGGTTAATTCCCCTGCTGCCGCTTTTTGAAGGCTGTTCTCCAATACTTCCAGCATTACTATGAATTTGTCCTGCTGGATCTCTGCATTTTTATGGGTTCAGCTCCTTGAATGCAGAGCCATAGGATATTTAATGAAGCTCGTATTAAAATCCATTTGACCGTCATGATTGCGGGATTTTCACTATACAACAGTGACGGCATCTGGACATGTAACAAATCTTACCACTGTGGTGTTACATTTTCACATGTACAATATTTTCACCTTATTTCTACCTGGTCTCATGGCTTAAATGTACCTGGGTGCCCTTTTTTAGTGAGAAGCAAAAAATATGTACCAATAAGTACATATTACTGCAATTTCCAAAAGTAATACACACTAGAGGCAGTAAAACTCTTTTATTCCTTTTCACACAAATTTACAGAGAAAGCATAATTTTCATAGAATTACTTGAAGAATATCATGTGACTTTAAAACAGTATTAATATGCTGGGAGACTTCTAATGCTCTTGAAAGCTAGCATCACAAATATCCGGCTTCATATCTATAGACGGTAGGTTTGTTCTGTAGCTCACGGATTATAGAGATGTACTTGAGAGGCGAGGAGCTCCCGTTTGAATCCTGTGTGACTACAGTATACAGTATACTACAGTATGAACTACTAATCTGCAGATAGTAGTTGCAATGACAGGTTTGCATCAACAAATGCCTTTTTATATCAGTTTTGCATTTGTGAACACTATCGGGTAGGTTTAGATTTGGTGTAGGGCATATTTCCGAAACAATAGAGCATTAACTTTTAGCGATATTTAACTTAATAAAAAAAACAGCAATATGTACCTATATCAACGTAATAAAAACATACCAGGGTGAACTTGTCTTTTAGTGTGGGCATTTCTCTTTGAAACTGCGGCGAAAATGTGCGTGCATCTGTATGTCAATCTACGTCCATCCATTTTGTTTGTTTAGCTGCGTAGTCTTGCATTATCATTATCTTTCCATTTTCTTATTTCATGTGCAGTTTATACCTGTGGAAAAAAGGCTTCAGTACCCATGTGTTGCATGTGTGCAATTCCAATGACAGATTTAGACCTGCAGTGGTAGATAGTTTTTTTTTTTTTTTTCTTCTTCTTCTTCTTTTTTTAGTGGTAATGAAGAGGGTATGAAGGATGGACAGAGGTTTTATTGAAACCTCCTTTGCTGTTCAGAATTCTGAATGAGATGATGAATCGATTTGCACAGGCATCAGCTGAAGCTGGCTTTGCATTAAGGAACATGGGCAGTGAGAGACAAAGCTTTGTGGTGGTTTGTGGAGAAAGACTTTGAATACTTTTGCTGTCAGTAGAAATTTTATTTGTGTTAACCTCTGTTGTTATAGAGGTTCGATGATGAGGAATAGATTTTCGCTACATGCAGCTCATCTCACACTGAGAGGGTGGGGTTAATAAAAGAATAAAGAGTAAATGGAGTGGGGTAGAAAGTGAATTAAAATAGGGGAAAAAATAAAAGGAGAAGCAGAAAGCAGTCGCAGAGGACAAGGCTGTAAGTGGGGAAAATAGGGAGTTTACCACCTGCTGGTTTGGTTCTTCTTGGCAGTGTATTTTCTCATGAGATGTTAGGGCGCTTGGTCCCTGCTGGGATTGCCTTATGGAGGGGTTACTGCTTGTGTTCTCTCATGAGGTCTAGTATGTAATTGGTTTCTTCAACTCCAGTGTGCTGAGGTGAATTACTGGTGTGACAGTTTGGACAATGGGAGTGAATTCTCTCTCATTTTTAGCAAGGTAATTTAAAAGGAGGGCTCAGATTCGACTAGAGTGACTACTTATGTTTTATTTGGTTGGGCTTCTGTAATGTTTTCTGTTCTTATTTCTGCCCTACAGGCAATTCCAGCCAAAGCAAGGAAGGATTGTCATTGATTTTAATGCAATCAACCACCCCGGATTGAAAACTTCCATTGGTTTGGGAGACGTACAGTCACCATAGACTGAGGAGCTTGGAACATGACACTAAGTATTCATAAAACAGACTCATTGTTTTTCTCACTTATGTACTGGTGAAGGTCATTATGGTTTGACAGTGATTACTAAATATATTGTATTGTATTTAACTATTGTAAATATTTTGAATGCTTTTCTTTTATTTGTTTTAATGCATAACATTAACATTTTATCAATTTACATGCAAAATAGCAGCTGGTTTCTGACCTTGGCTGATGTGCTTTTTTTTTAATTGATTCTTTTTGAATTTCAGTATTTATGAGTGGGTTGACTATGAGGACATTTAAAATCAAGCTGGATGCCAACATTAACCAAATCAATGTGTTGGTTACCTTTTTCTTTTAACCTTTTTGTATTCTCTATGACAAGGTTGATTAGATTTTTATGTTTATTTCACAAATACTAAAACTGCAAATTACCCTTCCCTTTTCTACAATTAACCGCTGATGTCTGTTTTGCTCATATTATAATCTTTTGTAAGTACCGCAACAGATGAACCTCTTTTTCTGTCAAACCACAATTCACTGTGTTTTGTGCATATTGTGTCTCTTAAGGTTAGAACCCACAACTTCAGGTTTTATTTTAAAAAAAGGAGACATGTTTGGAGAAAACTGTTTTTAAATGTTACTTATTGTTACACCGGGAGCACGCTTCCAAAATAAACAAATTTAAAAAAATCACCCAAAGTTACGTTTTCAATGCCAATCTACGACGGTTCCTCCAACCCCGACCCCCCCATACATGGCACAAAATAAATCGTAACTTTACACAGCTGTCGATCTGTGGAGTACATTTGTCATTTAGCAGGTAAAAAGTTTGAGGATTTTCAATTTACTCATTGTATCCCCCCTCCCTCTCTTTGTATCGGTGTTTATTCATAATGCACAGTTCTTGTCAACAAATCTCAATTTCGTAATCTTAGTTTAAGAATGATAAATTGTTCATATTGTGGTTGTTTGGCATTGCAATTGAATTTGTCTGAGTTATCAGGCTTAATGAGATGATAATTAACACTAAGCTCTTGAATACTGAAATCATGAGGCTCATGAAGTGTAATGAGGTGGAGCAGTGCACCCTCATAAACTGTGAAGTATCCATTGTGAATGCTTGCTGTGTTGCAATGATAACTTAGTGATAGTTTACACTAAACAATACATTCTGTGATCAATTAGTCATGTTGTTCTGTAAAACATGGAAGAAGTCATTCAGGTTTGTAATGACATGAGGGTGAGTTAATAATGAAGTATTTGGGGTGAACCATTTCTTTAAAAATAGAAGTTTGAATAAACTTAATTTGCTGAATGCTTATTAAAGACATCAAGCTGATTAGATCACATTAGACTCGGTGTGAATTGCACATTCACTTATGGTTGTGTGGAACATTGCTGCCTATGCAGACATCACGGCTGCCGTTACTGAGAAAGTCATTCAGACTTGTGTCTTAAAGGCTCCATAAACCAAAGCTGTAAATGGTTTGACAAAATTAAGAAAATTACGCCAATTGTTCACAGGCAGTTGAGATTCAAAAACCTTTAAATGATTTTAATGTCAAGCATTAGAAGATTTAAAAAGCCATATCTTAATTTATTTTCTCAGTAACCAGAGAAAATCTAAGTAAAGTCATTCTCTTCAAAACTGCCTTTCAGCTTGTGAAGTGGTCCTTGTTTGGAGTGTCCTTACATATGCTGGTTATGCACGTTTTGTGACAAAAAAGAATGAATGTCATTTCCAATATGTATTTGCAGAGGTCCTTCATTAATACATGGTCTGTGAAAATGCCACATACCGTGTGATGTTTCTGTGCTTATTGCTTCTAAAACATTTCCAGTATGTTCTTGTGCTGGAAACATTCAAAGAAATGTCCTATCATTTAGAGCAGGTGTTGTCCACTTGCACTATTATAGCAGCTTGGACATCCTGCTACGTTCTTAATTGGCATTGACCCATTAATTTTACAAAATGTGCATTATATTGGGGAACAAATTAATAATTTTTATTACTAGACATGGTTTCCCAGATGTGCTCAATTGGATTCAGGTTTGGGGCCATTGCATAGCATCAATGCCTTCGTCTTGCAGGAACTGCTGACACACTCCATCCACATGAGGTCTAGCATTGTCTTGCATTAGGAGGAACCCAAGGCCAACCCCACCGACATATGGGGTCACAAGGGGTCTGAGGATCTCATCTCGGTACCTAGTCAGGCTACCTCTGGCAAGCAAGTGGAGGACTGTGTGGCCCTCCAAAGAAAGGCCACCCCACATCATTATTGACCCACTGCCAAACCGGTCATGCTGGAGGATGTTGCAGGCAGCAGAACAATCTCCGTGGAGTCAGGTCTGTCACGTGCTCAGTGTGAACCTGCTTTCATCTGTGAAGAACACAGGGTGCCAGTGGCGAATTTGCCAAGCTTGGTGATCTCTGACAAATGCCAAACATCCTGCACGGTTAGACGTCGGTCCTCAACCACCCTGATGGAGTTTCTGACTGTTTAAGCAGACACATGCACATTGTGGCCTGCTGGAGGTCATTTTGCAGGGCTCTGGCAGTGCTCCTCCTGTTCCTCCTTGC
>JAUMHR010000042.1:7891878-7925755 GCA_032361145.1 Enteromius fasciolatus | reverse complement strand
AAAACCCCCCCCCCCCCCAAAAAAAAAGAGAAAAAAAAACAAATCATAACTGAGTTTTTTCTTGGGTTGCTCTCTTAGAGAGTCCGTTATCCATTCAATGCAATAATGTGAACAAATATGTAGGATTGGGGTGTGTTCAATGAGAGGAAGTGCCTCAGGTTTTTTTGTGTAACTGCAGTGTTTGTGGCACTTAGGCACAACTCCTCACTTTTCTAAAATGAACCCCTTCCCTTTAGTCTCTTGGATAGGAGCTCTGGGAGTGTGTACATAGGAGAAAGGAGCTTGTGGAGCAGAGGGGCAGTAGTCTGTTGAACAGTCTGTGCTGTGCAGACTGTTACCTCTTCCCAATCTCACTCTGCCTCAGGAACTGGATATTGTTGGCACTGTCGGCCAGTTCAGGGTACTGCTCCACTGATAGTACATAGTAGCCGTCGTAACCCAGCACCTTCCCAGAGCTGAGCAACTGCCTCTTCTCCCCCTCTGTCCAAAGACGCACTCCCTCCTCCCCGTCACGTACGCGCTGCTGCTCCCGTGCCCACGCACTTGACAGTGCTCTCTGGCGGGCCTGCTCTAAGACACGCGCCTTCTCCTCATCCAGTGTCATGCCATAGCGCACATGTAGAGCCAACGCGCCATACTGCAACTCTACATCTGCAAAGCGACGTGTCCGTCCATTGACCACGGTGGTAGACTGTGACACTGTTACATTGACACCATTTTCTAGGCTCTTGCGACCGCTGGTGAGCCGCAGGGCGCCCAGGTCACTCTCGGGCAGACTGGTCTTTATGAAGTAGTGCGTGTCGCGACCTTCCACTGTGAAGTGCAGATCTTCTAGATAGAAGGCATTGTTGAGGACGGTGGCCACTTTAATGCAGTCCTCATTTGCTATGTTCAGGGCATTGGTGGCCACTTGGCCCTTGCTGGTAATGGCAAGCATCACACCTTTACCAATGAGAGATTTCACTGTGGCAAACCACAGCCAAGGTTTTTCGCGGCTTGACCGTCGTCGGCTTAACTGGATCTCTGGCATCCTCTCAAAAGACAGGAAAGCCTTGGCCTGCCTCATAACCTCCTGCTGGACCCCTGAGATGGACTAAAGGAAGCCAAAAAAGACAAAACATGTTCTAATTATTTATCTAAATAACCTGTAAACACTAAGGGCCTCATTAATAATGTTGAGCCGAAACCATCTGCTCAGGCCCTTACATGACGCTACACACTTTTCCACATCAAAGGAGGTACACACGCACACACACAACTCTGTACGTAAGCAAACTTTATAAATGAAGCCTAAAATATAAACCTGAATGAAAGCAATCAAGGTGTACTGAGGCAGAAATATGATTTAGAATTTAACTAAATGAATCACATGATATGCAGAGTGGTGTTACTTTTCATAAAATTACTTTGCTAGAGCAAAATAACTTATGCAGGACAAATAGATATTAGACTACATACCGGCAGGTCGTCCCATAGTTGACTCTTCCTCATTTCCAGTGAGGGTTGAGTAAGGTCAAATTTAGGGATGGGAAATCCTGGGATAACATTATGCAGGTGAAATCCAAATGTCACCAGCCAGATGTTGACATCTATGAATAAAAGAACAGACAAAAAAAAAAGATCTTCACAGGTTGCCTAACAGTTTTTTGCCCAATAGTTATTATTAATTATATAACTACTATTTTAGTTATAAAGGTCTCTCCTCACCTGTGACATATTCCTTGACCTCGTGCACCTTGCTGATGGGATTATTATTACGGAACATATACAGATTGAAGGGAGCTGGGTCCTTGCCCACCCTGGTCCATGTGCTAATATCTGGAGTGGTCCAACGGCCAGCTTGAATGTCATAGTCCCGCTCTCCAAAGTGCAGCAATCTTGTTAAAGGGTCATATAGGCCACCATGGAATCCAATAACCAATTGAAAGTCAGGGTTAGAGTCAAAATAGATCTCTCCGTAAGCAGTATATTGCACCTGCTTGAGGAGAAGCCCATTGCTGCTGAAGACTGCGAGCGGTGTTCCTGTGTTGTCACAAGCGATGTAAAACTCCTCGCCGCTGCTGATCTCCATGGCAAACAGATGGCCTTGTAGGTCATAGTAGAGCGAGGTGATTTCAGAGCTGGAGTGGTTGTAGACATGGGTGATTCGTGTCGGGTAGTTGAGGTCCGCATAGAAGAACTGAAGATGCTGGCCCAGACTGTTGCGAGAGGCCAGGCGCCTTCCTAGCCCATCGTAGCGGTACTGGATGGTCCAGCCACTGGCTTTACTATGCACCCGAACCAAAAGGCCCTTGGAGTTGTACTCGAAGATCTCCGCACCCCTTTGGCGCAAAAAGCCATCTTCGTCCATTCGATACTGCACATCACCCAGCCGCGTGATGCGGTCTCGTAAGTCATAGCGGAGGGGAGTGAGTCGTGCACTGTTGCCAGGGTTCAGCAGGTGTAGGTTGCCGTTCAGGTCGTAATTATACCGCCACATCATTTTCTCATTCAGGTAGACTGTCTGCAGCTGCCCATCTACATCATACTCATAGCCGTATTTGGTAGTGTTGGCAAAAGGGCCGATCTTTATTTCTCTTTTGGTGACACGGCCCATGTTGTCATACTGGATAGTGATCCAATACATGAGGGAGCGGAAAATCTCATACTGAATCTCCTTGATGCGGCCGTGGACATCAAAGTGCTTTGTATAGGTCATGACAGCTGTTGAAATGATCTGGTTAATGTCATAATAGATGACGCCGAATTTCCCAAACTGCTCAACCTTGCCAGAAATGTCGTCAAACTGATAAAGATCTATAGGAAGCGGCGTCTCATTGATGACTCCTTGCATGCTGGTGACTCGGAAGCTATTGTCATAGGTGTAGTCAAAACGGGCATTGACCATGCCGTCCTCACTGAAGCGGAATATCTGCCGGTCCACCAGTGGACCGATTTGTCGATATCTGATAGAACAAATGAAACCCTCACTTTGTAGGTTGACAGTTTTCAGCACACCTGCTGTCTCATCGTAGGTGAAGCTGACCCGTGTGCTGTCATATAGAATCTCGGACAGCTTGTTCTGTCTCCGATACTTATAAAGGACACGCCGGCCAGTGCCCAAGTGTGCCACCCGCAAGAGCTGGCCATCCTCACTGTAGTCCACTGTAACTGAGGCATTACTTTCAGGCGGATTGTAGATGTTGCGGTAGTAGCCGACAGAGCGGATGGTTTGCATGGTGTGACGGGCCACACTTGGCATAGTGATGGCGGAGAGTCGATCCTGCAGATCGTAATCAAAGATGTACTGCCGCTGGCTGTGTAAAAGCAGCACCATGGACTGTAAATCAAAAGGTGGGAGAGAGGAGAAATTAACCTAAACAATTCATTACTCTCTCATGCATTTCCTACATGCTATTAAAATGCAAATGGCGTGTAAAAGCAGGTATTAACGCTCCATTTAGTGATTATTTCTTTGCCTAATTGAGTTCTTCTTGACCCTGAAGCTTCTAAATGCAGGTTTGCTGAATGTGCATGGCTGCATAAATATAACATTTTCTGCAATTACTGGCTTTAGCCTCATGATTTGCCCATACTTATTCCAATAAGGTGGGTTGAAACCGTTTCTGTGCTCTGCGTGCTGTGGAACCAGAGCATCAATAAAAAGAAGGGGTTTTAAAATCCATTTGTATGCTAAGTTTGAGGTAAACAAAGTCAGCAAGTTGTCTTTGAGTTATGAATGACTGAGCCCTCATGTTTATTCTGTGTCTGTTTTGGGTCTTGTTGGACAATGTGAGAGGTGAGTTGAAGCAAAGGATGATAAATAAGTGTTTCTCGCTGTGGACTTAAGTGCTGACATCCCCAGAGCCTTTCGCTGAATAGATCTGAGACGATGACATTCAGAGCTGCCGCATCACTCCACGTATATTCATGTCTTTTCTGGTAAAATACGCACACTGACTGACGTCTGCAGATTTGGAGGGCTATCCTTAGAGTCCTCTCCATCTTGGGGAATTGCTACAGTGAGTGTCTACCTTTGAGAAGCCTTCACCTTGTCATCCATACTTGGACAGACATTATTCTAGTTCCCTAGGTACTGCTGGTGGCATATGTTTGATATCCTCTCACTGGTCACGCTACCTGCGCATGTGGCAGGCGACGGAAAGACAGGCTAGCCATGCATATTTAATCTACACATTTACACACAGTGGTTTTGTGGTTCCAAACTTTTGTGGTTCCAGCTGAGTGCTCTCTACGAGGAAACTCACTTTTTCATCCAACTGATATATCAAACCCTGTAAAAACCTTATACTATTACTTTTTTTGTAGAAGAATAAATATTAGTATTAACACAGGTAATGGCATATAGCAGCAAAAAGGTGTGATGTCATTAACTAGGGTTGGAGGTGTACGTTATTCTTTTCATATCACTCTTTGTCTCTTTCTTTAGGGTATTATTAGGCTGAGCTCAAACCCAGAGTTTTCCCTATGGTCTCGTTTTGAGACTCTAACTTTGTTTATGAGACCTTACTAAGCCATTTCTCTCACAAGAAACATCCACAACATCCAGTTTCTCTCTCTCTCTCTGAACACACTAGTTTCTAGAGTCTGTAAACTTATCCACATAGTTCCTCAGATATTTCTGACTCCTTGATAACTAGGGGTCTTTCTATAGCTATTTCTCAGCTTTCTGTGGACCAACAAACTTCATGTCTGTACTGCTGACACAGTTCTAATGGCGTGCTTCTGGAGAAACAAATCAAAGGCTGTTAATCAGTAAATTTGTTATGGTGCAGCACTGTAGACACCTTGAACTTTTAAGAAACCGTTAACCCAGAAATGGGTTCAGGCATTCTTATGTTGTTTATATCCTACAGTGTTCGGGCATGAAACACAAAAAGTTTAGGTAGAATGTACAACAAAAAAATATCCTTTGGAAATGTCTGACAGTGATGCAACATATCACAAGATTTGCTAGAGTGTATTGAATATATGACACATTCACAATACTCACCTTGTCCAAATAGGTGTAACTCCAGGTTTTGGCATCAGCAAAGGTTCTAGATACTATGCGTCCCTGGCTGTCGTATTCTACCCTCTCGACTGTAGGGCCTCTTTGAATGCTTGTGACCTGACCAGTGCTGGAATAGGTGAGGTTGACAGACATCAGCTTACTGCTGGGCACCCACAGTGTAGGGTGACCAGAGGCATCATACACAATCTTCAGAAGGAATTTTCGATGATCGTCATATATTTTCTCTGTGCGCAGTGAGCGGTCATAATCCACAGACAGCAGGTTTCTACCGTTGACCTTTACGACAGGAAGACAGAATATTTATATTGATTATAACATTCCTTGCTAAGAAGTGCAATATTTTTGGTAGGGCTGATTTCCCCAACTTCAGTTATATTTAAGAACTGAGTAGAAGTTGCACACAAACTGGTCACACTTTCAATCCGTCTCCTACTCTCATTTAAAATGTATTTTATTTTTTGCAGCACAGAGGCTTTGAAATGCCAGAGCAGTTTCCTTATAAGAATCAGAGTTACTTTATTGATGCTCTGAGATGACCTGCTTCTTTTGTGGAACAAATGAAAGTGGAAAGAGAACAACAGAGGACTCTGTAACAATTCAGTAGCTCGTTGTAGCAAAAGAAAATAAGAACATTCAGAAAAGATAACACATTTTAATTTTCTCACTCCCAGAAGGAGTTTTATGATAGAGCGTTATGAAAAGTATTATTCTGACTACACTAGTAAACACTTAGAATTTTACATACCCTGAGTTTCCTGCCGAATACTACGACTTTCCCCCTGTTCTGTTCTTTTCTGAAGCGCCACTCCACCAAGTTCTGTCCATTTTCTCCAGGCAGGGTCATGTTTCTTCTGGCCACTGTAGGGTTGGATGCCCCCGCAAGAATATGAGGCTCAGTCTGGAAGTGAGAGTCCATTCCATTGGCATAGATGACCCTCATAGAGTTATCATAGCCCACCTGGTAGCTGTTTCTTAGTTGATCTATGAGCAGAAGAGTGAAACGAGAGGTAGTAAGGAAAAAATACACAGGAGTTCATGGGGATTATGTTCAGACTATGAATTCAGTGTGTCAGAATCACCACCTTGATATTTATTCTAAAGTCACATTATATTTGGTTAAGAAGAGGATTTGTAAAAAGAAAACCCCACAAGGAAGACATTCATTTCCTTGGTTTGTGCCATGGTTGCACTGCAAAATGTATAAATACATAATCTTCTTTAATCTAATTAAATTCCCTTTAATCTAATGACTTTTCCCAAATTCACATTTAGTCACCATATTGCTTCCTGTTACCTCACTCCATAAACCTGAAGTGTGTAATTTCTGCATCATCAAACAAAATTGCAAAAATAACTATTTAAATGGGTTTCCTCATCTGAAACCGGTAGGAAAAACATGTCCAGCTCAGGCCACTGGTTGAGCCAGCGATGGGAGATCGAGATGTTTTGACTAAGACCCAATGTTTAAACTTTTAATGGAAATCAACTTACAAAGTAATTACTTGTTGTCTTAGCATATTAAGCTGGGTTAAGGTTATTAAAAGTCTTTCAGCATCAAAAGAATTATACACTTTAAAGTGTATGCAGATGTATTATTTCAGAGCCCAGCTGTCCAGTGTGTTTCCATTCCCTGTGGAGCTGTGATTATAGTGAAACTATAAATTACCATCTGACAATTTTACCCCTAATGAATGAGTAATGAGTGTTTGGTCATTAATATTGATTTAACCTGTGAGTTACAGCTTGATTAGCAGTGTGGAACATATCCAAGACTTAAAGCAACAGGTCAGTTTATAGAGCCATCAGGGGTCATTGTTAAAAACGATAATACAGCAGAGACTTGCCGCACCTTGAACTAATGTGTAGAAAGAGTCAATGGAAGAAAGGTTGGTGGTGATGCTGACATCGTCGTCTCGTCCTGAGGTCTCAATGTCCACTGTTAGGGCTCTGTCCATTTCCCCGATTAGACTGGTGATAACCCCAGTGGGGAACGTCACATTTGTCAGACGCCCCTCGCTGTCATAGCTGCAAACAAAAATGCCATTAGAACACCTTTTGCAATTGGACCTCACTGACACGCAGTCAGCAGTTCTCATGATGGTATGACACTGAGCAGTGCATGTACGGTTTGGAGTGAGCCTTGTTTAGATCCTCTGCGTGTATGCCAGATTTGTGTATACGAGACAAGAAAAGTATAAAGTGAGAAAAATTTGAATATAGAATTACATTTTAACAAATGCTGGCTAGTTTGAGTTACCTTGTACACAACTGGACATAAAATGTGGATTAATCCTTACCCACATAATAATATAATAAAAACTTGACTCGTCAAAGTCACATTCAGTAAGGCCTGTAATGTCTTTGTGGTTATGGCAGGGTAGGTGCACAGACACTGTGTCCAACATACTGGCCAGAAGGACCTACCCCAGACTGGCATTATGCAAAACCTTTTGGTACACCACCGGCCGGAAAATGTCATACAAATTCATTTAGCATTTTCACCATGCTCTAAATAGCATGTGGTGAAATAAATGGTAGGTTTTGTAACTACAGGCTACACGCTGAAGGAGAGCTAAAGAGAAGCATTAAATCCTACAGCAGGAACGTGCACTACAACAACAATCTATGCAAAATGGATATAAAAAAGATCTAACAATAAAGGTTTAGAGATGTTCTCTGCTACAGTGTAAAGGATTTGATAGAAGTACTTACTCATAAAATGTGGTCCAGCCAATTTGGATGCTCTTGGTGGCTAGCAGGCCGCTGTTACCATGGTAAGTGAAGAGGACCAACTCCTGCCCCTGTGCTGTGAGGGTCTTAAGCCCTCCATTTGTACCAATCGTCAGCCAAATAACTTGGTTGTCAGGGGCAACAATACGCACTGGCATTCGATTGGGGTCTCGGCGAACCCGAAGCGTATTTCCGCTGCTATCTGTTACAGCGGTGATATCATCCTCATTGCTATAACTGAAGTTGTACTTGTAGTCACCAGTGACCAAGCTCATAGTGTACTGATGCGTCCCGTTGGAGTCAAACACGTAGAGCTCTTGAGAAGCAGGTGAAGCAACTTCAAAAAGACCTGAAGAGCCTTGAGGAGGTCGATTGTGACGTATGGCACGGATTCTAATGTTTCCCAGATCAGCTACATAGAGTGTTCCGTCAGGAGAGACCACCAGAGAGGAAGGAGCGTTTAGCCTTGCGTCTTTGGCATACCCATCGCCTGTCTGGTAACAGTCACAGTTAGCGTCATTCTTGCAGTCGCAGTCGGAGGGCGCTCCTGCCAAATGAGAAATCTCGCCATCCGTGCTGACTTGTCTGATGCGGTTGATCTTCTTTTCATCCGTCTCGGCAATATAGAGGACTCCGCTGTAGGACAGAGCGATGGCTGTTGCACCTTCTAGAGTGGTCTGGATGGCACGCTTTCCCATGGTGTACTCGATGCCCGGCACCTGGCAATGCATAGGTCTGCCTGCCACAATGCGCACTTGCCTGTTCTCAGTTATCTGTAGTACAACATTGTTGTCAAGCACATAGATGGAGTTGTCCATAGGGTTGATGGCCAGGTCTGTGGGCCACTCTAAACGCACCTGCAAAGAGGACAGATCAAATAGAGAGGTCGGATCACTTATGGATTCTTGCATAGATACACACACACAGACAAAAACACGTTATTACATCTCCGGCTTGCTCTCTCACTCTGTGTGCAGCTGATGTTTGGGTCTGACACTGATGAAGAAGGATCCGTTACTTTGGACGCTTAATACATTGGGTGCCTCTAGTTCATTCGATTTGCCTGTCGCTGGGTCATTTATTTTGCAACGGGATGCAATTCCTCAGCGCCTACAGGGAACAACTGTCTGGCAAAGAAAAGCACACCAAAAACAACACTGTCCGCATGGAGGAATGGCCTCAACCAGACTTTTAAAGATGGCTTAGAAGGACAGTCTTGTCTGGACGTCTATTAATAAAAATAAAACCATTCCCCAGCACTCACTTTCTTTCAGACATTGTTGATTCTGAGCAAGCATAAGAATTCTTCTCTTGATTGTGCATTGTCTTGTCTGTCTGAATTATCCAGTTTCAATATTTCTCGACAACTTCAATAACGCTGCCAAGTGCCAGTGGGGGAAAGTTATACAATCGCATAATCTATAACTCGCTCTTGCAAAGAAACGCTGACAATATAATTGTCAGCCTGTTCCTAAAGCTTTGAGTGGATTCATTGAGACTTATTCTCAATGAAATCAACTTATATGGGATGACTGGGATATTCCTTGACCAAGTGCCTTCAGTTCTTCTCCTTGTCTTTAAACTTTCTGCTCTAAACCTGCACCCTGGCCACACAGGCAGGTTAAGCGTCTTTGAAAAGCACCACATTAAAGCGTAATGGTTCAGAACTACAGCAGGTCCTGTGGATAAAAGCTTTCTCTGCTCAGCCATGGCCTGTCTGTGATTCCACCTTCTGCATAATACATGAACTCAAGACCAGATTTTACTCAGGGCAAACGGATTTTACTTGGGTGCTCCACAACATGCCACCTAAAATGTTTTATCAACTCTTAGGTCACCACCTGATATGCAAAGGGCCAGCTTGGTAGCCTCAAAAGCAGACAGAGTACTTTTATATGCTCTGGGGACGAACTTGATTTAGACTGAACATTTTGAAACCCTGAGTGAACCCAAGATTTCCTTGAAGAGCACTTGAGTTATTTTCTACTGTCCCAATTGGCCTTACTGAGGTAGATGACAGTTGTGTAGGTTGAGCTGTATATATCCTTAATGATGCACATCGATGACTCGCAAGAGCAAGCGTTTGGGTAATTGTGAGGCTGACACCAACTGTCTGGGTCTGTCCATACCTCATTGAGCTTCACTGAGCCTGGACCCAAGGGTATGTCAGACAACAGCCTTATCCCCAACCTCCATTACTTAGACGGAGACAAATGGGGTTGGTGAAGATACCAGAAAACAGAAAGAATGGGGAAGATGTATTCTACCTAAGAATTCCTAATTCCTAAGAATTCTGCTATTACTTTTTTTTTGTGTTTACAAATTTTAAGGGGTGATGTGCTTTCTCACTGAGCTCAGGTAATTAGCACCAGAGGAAGAGCAGCCAGAGGGGGGAGCTCCAGGTCTTTAAGGAAGTTTCTCTGGCTTTCGTCTGGGTGGAGGCTACCACAGAGGGCTGAGCTCAGTCTTTTTGTTCCTGATTTGGGCCTTAAAGTATGTCTATGTGGATAGATAGTAGGTCACAGTGCAGTCCACTATAATGGGTTGGCTGGAAAACAAACTAATTCAACTTGAAGTCTGCAAGCTCCGTGTTGTGCTCTTATTTCTTTACTTCTCTGACAGTAAAATCATTTAATAATTATCATACAAATACAAAGTTATATTAAAATGTAAAAAGAATAAAACTGCATTTTTTTAACGATTAATCCCATAAATCTTATTCAAAAACTATTAGGGACAATACGAAAAACAATTGTGCCTTCCAGTTCAAACGAGGCAACAGTTTCAATTGCTTCCAGCCTTTGCTTTTATCTTTGAAACTAGGCCACTCATCCTAACACCACTTCAGTGATAAAGCCAGAGGATCAGGCTTGAACAGCTGAATCTTTGTACTGAGAATAACAGAAAAAAATCGAAGTTTGGCCTTTCTACCCTCTAATATTTAGTTTTAGCCCAGTGGCATAAATGGACTAAATTCAACTCTATAAATCATACTACATTCAGGTTAGCAGAGCTGCAGCTTTTCTTTTGTGTAGACAAAATTAATATTTAAGATTCAAGTGCATTAAACAGTGATGTAGTGCAGGTGAGTATGAATCTATACCTGTCCGATATGCATGCTGGTATCACAGGTCAGAGGACGAGCGGATGTGAGGTCATTAGACCCCAGCAGTGTTGAGATGATGCCATTCCGGTCTACTTTCCTGATCATGGTGCCGTCCACAAAGTAGATGAACCCGTTCATATCCACAGCAATGCCTATGTAGAGAGGGGGCAGATGTGACAGCTGCAAATAGACACACACACTGCACCTGCAAACAGGCGAAACACGACTGGTACACATGTCACGCTTGCCCCTGTGGTTTCCAGGTCACTGAAGACGCGGCACTTGGTGAATAATTCACAATGTGCTTTTGGGTGGTGAATTATTCCTGAGCTAAGAGTGATGTTGAGTGCAAGTAATATTCAGGAAGCAGTTGTTTTTTTATCTAGTCAGAGCTCAAACCAAGAGGAAAGGAACTGAACCCTCTGGCGTTTTGATCCAGTGAGGATCACAGGCTTCTCTAGTTCTTTCACAGAAATGTATGTGTTTTGTGTGAACTACTTTATAGCTGGCTGTTGCCGTGTAGAGAAGTTTATCTAAACCAATATTACTTCAATATAGAGAGAACAGAAGTGTGTCATGTTCAGCTAGTGTCCATATTGATTAGCGGGCCTCTTTACCTTTGGGTCCCAGCAGTAGCGCCTCAGTGGCTTTGCCTCCATCCCCACATCGGGCCTCGTCAAAAGGCAAACACTGCTCTCCGGTCCCTGCCACAACCTCTGCATTCTGCAGCAGCTCTTTGGTTCCCGTCAGGGCCTTAGGCCTGAAGATCCGTCGTGAGTTGGTGTCCGAAACATACAGTTGGCCAGTCATCGGGTCTGTTGCTAGGTAGTATCTATGTGCAGGATTGTTGCTAACAGGACAAAGGTAGGAATTCCACAATTACAAAAAGAGCAGTATATACTATCTATCACACAAAAACATGTCGTAAATTATGTACAGCAACAAATGAATGGGTGAATAAGCAATGCTTGAAGCAAAGAATAACTGAACAGATTTTAAGTTGGTGCATCATAGTCATAAGTTAAAGGCTTACATATGAATAGAAACGTGATCACTATTGTGTTTATCGCTGAAGTGAATGTACTTGTTTGGCCCGGGCGGTTAGAGGGGAAAGGAGTTGAGCACTCCATCAGAGTGAACCTAATGCGTTATGACTGGAAATCACTATCGTCTGACATAACCATAATGATGCCCACCAAAGTGTCACATCCTTTCAATCATTTGCACGTCCCACCCGCACCTCTATGACAGAGGAAAAAGCCAGTGAGCAACATGAAGTGATGTATCTGTTGAAAAAAATCAACAGCTCGTTGCAGTGTTTCAATTAGAAGCGACTAAGGTCTAAGAATAGCGTGCAGACACCTTGCAAGAGGGCTGGCTGACAGGCAGGCCATTTTCAATATATATGTTTTGAAACAGATGTGGGCTGCTGTTTGCACAGCTACAATCTGCTAACTTTTATTTATATTTGTAAAAAAAGATCTCCGTTCCTGATCTTATATGAAATTTGCTGCTTGATGCAAGGCTCCATAAAGACCCTTAAACTGATCCTTTTTCTAGTTATTAGATGTTTGCTCTGTGCCATGACCTAGCGAGCTTTCTACAGAGGCAGGATTGTAAGGCATGCTCCTGATGTGAAGATCACCCAAGTTCCCTCAGCAAAGAAACTCATTATTTTTTACAACAGAGATCAAGTGTGTTTACAGAAAAGAAATGAAAAGCAATATAAAATAGATCTATAAAGCACATGTGCTAATTACACTCTTCATAATTTGAATTAGCATGCTTCCACCAACACAGAGGGGCTAAGAAAGTCTCAGGATGACGTTAGTTACTGTTGCTATGTGGCACAGACACCACATCACACTTAAGAGTAAATACAGGTCAAACAGGCTAAAATGAATATAGCATAAAACATTTTGCTGTGCCAAATGGAAATAAATGTGAGTTCTGGGAGTGAAGCGGCTTGGTTTAAGGACACTGAGGTTTGGGGTCAATAATCTCCTAAGTTTATGAGGCTCTGTGGAGCATTAGGGTATATGGGCGCGCCTTGATGACACATACAGATGGGCCTAGACATCTGGGACAAGATGAAGACGAAGACTAGCCATTAGGTGGCTTGTAATGTTCCGCAGCCAGCAACAGTGGTTGTGAATTAATAACTCTTAGCACTTATTAATTCAGAGCCATTAATGCTTAATGGGCCGTTTTTGTTTCTCAGAAGCATTGAGAAATGTTGGCGAAAAAATTGATGTGTCTAAAAATACGCCCATTTAATTACTTAAACTCAACTATTGTGCCCACACACGGAGCAACCATATAGCGAAGTTAACTTCTAATTCCATTTTAAATGATTTGGTAGGAGATGGAGAGGAATGGTTAGCATGTCCATGGGATTCCTAAATTTATCCCTGGTTGCAAATTTATTCAACAGGCTCTAATGGCTTTGGCTCGCCCACTTTAAATTACTCACATTTATTTCCGTTCATGAGCTCCATACGTCTGCCATTAAACCCTACAGAGGTTTCGAAAAGAACTTAATGTAGGATATCAACATCTACTGCGCTCTGTACATCGCCCCTCAACTGGAACTATTCAAACATGTGTGGGATGATGAGGGCCTATTTGCAGTGTTTATCAGGAACTCCTGCTTGTCCAGGGCGGAGACATTCGGAGCAGTTAACTTAAGCACTGAAGACCTGTCAGGAGAGGTTTTTGTCTTGAATCCTTCCCGAGAAAACAGGTCTACAGCAGTGTCAGCTAAAATGGACGTCTGTGTATTTTACTTAAATCTGTTCTGACCGATTTGGCCACAGAATCAAAGCGCGGAGGAAATTCCAAAAACAAGCTTGTTCTTTCTAAGCTACGTTTCTTTTGTCTTTCTGGTTTATGCAGTATGCCACATTAAAAGAAAATATTTGATTTGAGTTCCTCAGCTAATCTACCCTTATATCCACACAAGTGGAGAAGGAGATTTCACAGAGCCAGACAAAAGAGCTGAAAGGAATTTCTCGTTGTGTTGGGAACTTCCCCATGGGATTTGTGATGCTGATTTATAAACCACTGACATGCTAAGATCGTTTTTGAAGAAAAATTATGTTGAATTATTCTAACGATTTTGTCAGTGTTTCCAAGGGATCTACTTCATTCCTGCACCATCAACACAAACATCTGAGGATCTCCTAAATATGCCACTTTGAAAATATTGGATATAAAAGGCAGGTGATTTTAAAAACTGACCATCGATTTATTTCCTTCCGTTGTACACAAGGAATGCTTTTAAAATCATGCTGCATGGTTCACATTATCTGATTTTACACAAACATGGAAATCAATTTTTAGGTTTCAATAAAACTTATAAATATTATCAGCATAACTATTTATACTGTATATACAAAAACTAGCGGTCTTAGACTCTCACAACTCAGTGGATTAGAGATTCAGCCAATGAACTTTAAAGCAAATAAAGCATGTAACTTAAATAACACCAAGAAAATCAACTGAAGAATCACAAAATGTCACAGGTACGCCATAAACATCTGAAGCAGACGACACACGTTTACATGTACTTCTGATGACATGCCACAACACACATGGGAAGACAAACACTTGTATAAAAAATGGCCTGGAACCAGACTGAAAGGGGCTGTGCATCTGTAAGAGAGTTGGAATGGCTTACCTATGCCTGAAATCTTTATTTCTTAGGGTAGCAGAGGAAAAAAGAGCACAAATAAGAGAGATAAGAAAAGGGAGAGAGAGTAAAACAGCAGAAGCACATAAATCTTGTCAAGAAAGGGGGGAAAAAACAGGTATGCATATATTAATCTCTGCTTCTCACACATAGACGGGAAATAATGCAGCAAGACGGGTCTGTTAGCTGTACTTTGTCTTGTTTCTTAAACGGAGTTGGATGTGTGAATATTCCACCTGGGAACTGAAGAACAGTATGAGCTCAAAGCACACGCTGAGGTTAACTGGCCCATAATAGCAAATTGATTGTGTCCCAGACAATGAAAAGCAATTCCTTAAACACTGCCTTTAGCCGCACAGAAGCCACGCTGTGAATATGTCACACAGAGGACCACCATTTCATTTGCTTCATCCATGTGTTTTACGGCTTTAATGAAGGAATTTAATTTACAGGAGCAGCAGACACACAAAGATGATACTGAAACCTGTTAAGTGCTGGGCCATTTATAGAGACCTCGTGTGAGCACACATATGAGAGAGTTTTGTGTGGGTATCAAGTTGGGGGCAGATGGAAGGAACGGAAGATGATAAGATAAGGTTAAAAATACAGAAAGTGTCAATGACAGAAAGACACAGGCTGGGAAAACATGAGATGGAAAACGAGAGGTGGCTAAAAGGACGAGACAGACGATTTAGGCCAAAAGAGAAAGGAACAAGAGATAAGGAAAGAGAGGAGATAAGAGGTAGTGGTCATGTATCACCGCAATGGCTAAATGAGGTGCTGCAGGAGAGTGGAGAGTGACATGGAGGGCCCTCTAGGCCCCGCAGAGTGTGAGGGAAGAATTTATGATCATTTCAGCGAGAGTCTATAAAAGACCCGAGACACGGCTCTGATTTCATATAGAGGAACCCTGAGAGCACTTTGAAAGAATATCTATGTGTCTCTTTCTCTGTGGATGTGTGAGCCCACTCTAGATCTAAGGAAAGGAAATGACAGGTCTGGAGGTTTGAAAGAAAAGGGCACATGTGTTCACCTCATGTTCGTAATGTATCAGCTCTGCACTTCGTAGTGTTTAGATTCCAGACACACTGCGATCACAGTCAGGAGGGAATATACTTTAAATGTTTCAGATAGTTTCGATTATTAAATCAACACTGTTTCTTTTACAAACATACTGAGCTATTACAGAGATGGAACATTTGACAGCTTTTTGGAGATGTTTTCCTGTCAAAGACAAAATCCGCCATCATTTACCCTCATGTCACTCCAAATCTGAATGTGTTTGCATCCTCTGCGGAACGGTTCGTTTTCTGTGCAGACTTCTGTTTTTCATACATTGAAGTGAGTGGAGACTGGGGCTGTTCAATTTAATTTGACCAAAAAGAGCAACTACAAAATAACTCCATATATTTACATTTAAGCTCGCATTTAGAAAATTCAAACAAATAAAAATCATCTTTTTAAATATTCACTTTGTGCTGCCAACAGTTGTATACAAACTCCTAGATGATTGGATTTGAAATTGAAATGAAACCACAATAGATTTTACATAAAATGCCCCACAACTAACAAAATACAATTACATTTCAATGAAAGAACAAACATACTTAGAATCAACAGCTTCTTTAAATTATAAGCTTTACGGCAATATTAAAATCTCTGATTAATCTCTTTGAAGAAACAAAAACAGAGATAAACACTGTTATTTCTCCAAGCTCAGTAAATAAACACACATGCAGACGCACACACACAGCCTTTGATGTGGGCTGGACGAGCTCAATAGAAGGCTTGTGGTGGATCATAAAAAAGCGAGGTAAGGGAATATGCATTTCTTCTTGGCTTAAGGGGGCGAGAGTAATGAGTCACCCTCTACAGATGAGAACTCGGTCACTGTCAGCACGTTTTTCTCAGACCACACGAGTGCCTAAATGATATTGTTTTTTAACGTACTAGCTTGCGTTTCTTACCTCAGCTCCATAACACTGGTGACGTTTCCAGAGGGAAAGATGCGCCTGATGTAGTTGAAGTCACCGACGAACAGGCTTCCATCAGATCCACAGGCGAGGGCCACTGGAGCCAGCAGTTTATTGCCATCGGCCTGGCCATTACAGCTGGGACAGGAGATACTGCGCCTGCGCCCATTACCCATAATGGTGCTGATCACTGGAGGCTGCTGGGAGATGAAGACGTTCTCACCGTTGCCTTTGTACAGGATGCCTGCGGGACAGGAAGAGAGGGTTGTGTGGGTGAGCAACTGTATAGTATATCATCACGGAGCTGGAAAGATGAAGAGGCAAATTATAAATTAATAGCATGATTTAATGAATCTCCATAACAGCCATGCTGTTGATGATGTAATGTTCATTTGTGTTTGATATACACAGTCAACAGTTATGACTGGATGAGTAAGTTCACAGTCAGTGTTTGGAATATTCCAGACATGCTGTTAGTGTGTGTTGCTCTGTATATATATGCATTATTATGTATACAGACCAACAGACAAAACAATCACTGACAGCCTGTTTGGAAAGCTGCAAACAGAGTTTATGTGTGTGTACTGTACCTGACAACCTGACGATAGGCTGCGCTCAAGGCCAGAAATGTGATAGTTCAGGGATTGAACCTACAACCTTTTAGTTATCAGCCTGAATCTCAAACCGTTAGACACACCAAACCAATCAAGCAATAATCAAAGAAAAATAATGAGGCATAAAAATGTAATCAGCGACACGCGTTTAGTGAATGAGAGGACAGTTTATCTATGCAGCATCTCATTACTGCTATAATAACCTATAAATCCCACGCACAACAAGAGATCCGTTTAGTTCATTTAGTATTCTACCTCTTTATCTATACCTTTAGCTAAATAGGATATTAAATTACTATTTTTATCTTTTTTAATTAAATAAATTAGGCAGAAATAAACAGGGAAACATCAAATTAATATTGCGAACAATTAGGAAAAAAAGAACTGCTTCATATCTAATGTATTAGCATTTCTCAAAGCAATTAATTTTTTGCTTTTGAATATTTTATTCTCAGATGTTTTTCACCTTAATGTAATGTTATCAAAGGGTGTTGCCATTTTCAAACTGCTTCACAGAACTGCTGGCATATAGTAATGTAGCATTCTGATAATTCAAGTGCTAATATATTCAGCAGGGAGAAAAGGGGGCAATCTGGCAGAAGTTCAGAATCAATAAACAGCCCAAACACATGCCGCCAGAATGATTATATGACACTGGCAGCTTAAGCAAATCGATTAATCGAATCACATGATGAAATGACTGTTGGGTGCATCAGTAAGTTTTCAAAAATAAGAACTACATCAATATGTATTTTTGTTTTTGTTCCCCCCGTGTTACTTCCAAATGAAAATCTAATACTCATCCCCTCACACACTGTTTAAATGATTTCACATACTGCTGTGGACTCTTTTCAGACTTGTAAACATTTTTAAAGCTTTTACTTTCTGAAAACATGTTAAATAAAAGCCAGTTAAGACTAACTGTGTCACCTTACTGTGCGTGAACAAGTCACTACCCATTGTGACTAAAGTTATTTCCTGTCTTTCTGTCTGTGACTGCACCTCTTAAATTCTGAATCCAAGTAATACACCCCGGTTGATCCTATAACAGCAGCAATTGTGAATCTGCCTGTAAGGTCGAGTATATATGGGGGAAAGCATGTATAAGAGCGACAGTTTGGCTGTATATTTGTGTGCGCGCGTGTTAAACACTGTGAAAATGCCACAGGGTGTGGGTTTGGGCTGTGTGATGAGCTCGCTTGGCCCCAGGTTTAGATTTGATCATTGATGTTGTGCTTTAATATTTTCCCTCAGGACATATTTTAATGGTGCTCTAATAGCAACACCAGAATGACTAAACCCCACCAGGCTCTGCTGGCCTTCCCTTGTTCAGCAATACTAGTACTGTTCAACAAGTGTTCTTTGATTTTATGAGAGGCTGGAATCGTTTGGATATACCAGATAAAAATGTCTAAATTGATAAACGACAATAACAATGAGAGTAAAAAAAAACAAAAACATAAAACCAGAAATTCTGAAATTAAAAGAGGAGAAAACATGCCCTAAAACATTTTGACAACTGTTAGACTGTTAAAAGTTCTTGTCAACTTTTCGAGAAACACGGTGACTGAAGCCTGTAACGGGTAGGAAAGATCAATCCTCAGGTTAGCAATAAGTACAACGCAGGGGGTCTTTTATCAAACCCTAGAGTGTAAGAAAAAAAGGTATGAAGAGTTTTTTGATCTTTTTTTTTATGCTGATCAAGGGGGAACCAGGAGAGGAGGGTCAGCAGGAACCATCACTAAAGCGTGCATTTATAGACAGCAATATCTTCATGATTTATGAAAGAGAATTGCAAAATGTTGGAGGAGGGAAGACAAGCATGAGCACCGACGTACTGACTGACACATTCACATTTGGTAAATAAACATGTCTGTTTGTTGAACTCTCCACTAATAGGTTCTAAAATACCTTCCAAATAATTAAATCAACGTAATATTATCATATTTTAAAAATACGAGTCAGCAAGCCTTTGAAATAGTAATAAATGTGCAGCTATGGTCAATAAGGAATTTACAAGCTATTGAATAGCTACCTGCTTTCTCGATGGAAGAAACATTAAATTTTAACAACCTGTTTTGAAATGTAAAGTTTGTTGGAAGAGCATGTTGCTTCAGCATGTTTTCCCCATTCATCTGAGCAGGTCAATACTGCATAAATGTAACAAAGCACTACAGTAAAACTGCTCATTTAGCATCAGAAACCTGGGAATCCTTAAATACAAGATAAACTCAAAATATCTGGCCTGACACTTATGAATGCCTAGAAATAAAGAAAATGAGATTTGAAAATGTTACAATGAAAAAGATTTAAAATTCTATACTCCCATTGCCAGGCAGCGTTTACATTCATATTCTTAGCAGAAGCACACAAATCACATTAAATGGCAAAAACCAGCACAGAGCGCTGAGGATACATGACACCTGCTAAGCTAGGCCTCAGAATTTCATACAGCGTGCTGAATTTAATGGTGTTTCTGGCTCTCGGTTCCCATAGAGAAAGCAAACAAGACAGAGAGAGAGAGAGAGAATGGAGACGGAGGGCATCAGGGAGAGACAAGCGATTCGTAGACGGAGCAGAAATAACATGTGCCACCACAAACCGCTGTCATCCACTGTGAGTGCTCAAATTAGAGTCCACCACAAGTCTCCTGTCAACTGTGAACTCCACTAACTTCCTACTGCCTTCTCAGCACAAGCCCTCCACCTAGAAGGAGGGAGAGAAGCTGTGTAGCACAGCCTAGCTGCTGCTGCCTACATCAGAACCGTCACGGAACCTCAGAGGTGTCCGATTCGGAATGCTTTACATCGGCAGCAACTTGTATACCACACAAATAGCACTACGAACTGGAGAGACTCGACTCAACTGGTTCCAATATAGTGCGAAGCATGAAAATGCACAACTCGCGCAAAGACTGTGGCATTACAGTAATGAAACCCACACTGCACCTGTTTGATCTCCCGCATGAGGGCTTGGAAATGCGAGCGGATCTACGTACTCCCACATGCACAACAATGAATGTCTTCAATTAGAAGTATACAGATCGTGTTGGGCCCCAAATTGAGAACGGCTCACGACGTAGAGGTGCTGGATTATTCATAAACATCAGGAGAAACTTGTGTGACAAACAAATAGCACTATGTACTGGAGAGACTCGACTGGTTTTAATATAGTCTGTAGCATGAAAACACACTGCTCAGATAATTCCATTTTCAATTTTTTTTTGTTTGTGCATTCCAAAAAATATCAAACTGTAGCTGGGTTGTTTTGATTTAGTATAATAACTCAAATACGGTTAACAAATTAACTTAATTGAAAGTTTGTTTTATATATATGTATATAAAAAGTTTGTTTTATAGCAAATGCTGAAAAATGCAGCAGAAGTACCAAACACATGAATTAAAGATAAGACTGGACAGAACCCAAGACATTTAAGAGAATGAGAGGAAGCGTTCTTCCACACATCAAGTCAAAGCGTGCAGGTGAACTCAAAGTGTCCAAGTCAATAGAATGTTTTCTGAAAGCGTCCTTGCGAACAGTTAGCTGCTTTTTGAGAGTTGCTTTGAAAACGGCGGGGTGTTCGAGACTGGGGTGGGGGGGGTGGTCTTCAAAGCTGCACTTCAAAGGATGACTTCATGCTGTGCTTGCTAAATTATTCACATTGGGCAATGTGCTGGAATTCTGCATCTAGTTCCTCTGTGCGCTAATTATGAGTGAGATCAATGACGCCATCTTAAGCCCCCTCTCGGGTGTGCTTGGGCACCGGTCCACACAGCAGCCGCATCATGGTCTAAACGTCCCCATAAATCTCAATATACCTCCTCCTCTGATCAACCACCCACCATCGATTAAGCCATTGAGCGAGGGATTGGCCGGAAGAGTGAGAGGGATGGAGGTACGTAGACCGAGGGCTGCTTTCTGAAGTACTTTTAGGCTACTCTGTAGCGATGCTCCACTAACAAAGACAAATTGGACAAGGGAGGCTCGTTAGCCCTGGGAGAGACCCACGACCTTGACTTCAAACCGAGCTTCTCCGAGGGAGGTCGCTTCAGATATACACACACACACCAAAACACATTTACGATGGCTAATCGGAGCCATGCGCATTGGTCTCTCTTTCACCAAATTACTTGCGGTCACATTACAGTAATGAAACCCACTCCGCACCTGTTTGATCTGCCGCACGAGGGCTTGGAAATAACTGTGCGAGCGGATGTACGTACACCCGCGCGCACAACAACGGATGTCTTCAATTACACACACACAGATTACGAGCAGCCGCAGATTAGAAACGGCTCTGGACGTGGGACGTGTTGGATTATTCATTCAGGCACGCAGAGAGACAGCCCTCAGCTCATCATGATTGTGTACTTGTTCCTTTGATATGCGTGACGTGTGTTTATATAAAAATCCAACAAAAGGGGACAGGTTATGAGTGGAAAGCAGTGATTTGCCAATAAAAGGCTGAATTGGAGTTTATAGCTGCTGTGTTTATGCTGGGTCAGAAACTGGATGAGATTATAGAGCTGAAGCCGTAGTCTACTCAATTTTCTTCCATTTACGCCTCACAAACCATCTGTCACTGCCTCCTTTTCTTTCTCTCAGCATACCATTTAATGTCTCGTCTTCTACTCCACTTCTTTTGTCTCAACAACTCTCCTTCAATCTCTCTGTCTTGAGACAATGCTTGTTTTTCCTCTCTTTTTTAGAATCTGATAACTGCAAATATTTGAGAGATATATTTAAAAAAGAATTGTATCAGACTGGCATTATGTGTATATATATATATATAGTACTTTATGTATTGGTTTTCTAAACTTTTGATTCCAGGCCTTTGGTATTTTAAAGCAATACATCATTTCTTAAAGGATTTGTTTATCTCCGCAGTCATAGCCACTGTGTCAGCTAATTTGAAAAATACATAAAAACCGTAAGGACAAGCAGCCATAAATCTTTGCGTAGCCGCGTGAAGTACGTGTGGGTGTGTATGTGTAGAGAGAGTGCGATTAGTGGTCATCGAGTATTACCAAAATCAATTTAATTTAATCATTTTGCCTCTCCTGTGTGTTCATTTCTCACATCTCTCTGCCGTTTTTTGTCATTAATATTTCATGAACTTCTTCCCGACAGGTCCAAAGTCAATTTGAATAATAAGAAAACAGTGTGTCTGGAGTCAGGACAAAACTAGTAATAAGCAGTTGATGCTTTTTATTGTATTCTTACTTTTGTTGTTGTTGTTGTTTCAGAGTGTGTACCACACATGCTGCACGGCAGAAAAAAACAAGGAGCAAATCTGCGAACATGCTTTCCCTCAATCACACACTCTGTCTTTGAAGATTTCCTGACTGGAAGTAATTGCAGTCCCAAAGAGAGGTGTCTGAATCTCTCTCCCTGACCTCCTGCTGTTAGGTGGAAGGAGGGGAGGTACAGTGGCTGAGCACTGACAGAGGCTGATAAGGGCAGATGAAAGAAATCAGAGGCTGAGATGGCGAGAGAGGATGCAGGTAAGCCCCGCAGGCTGTGGTGGTCCACATCAGAGAGCGAGGTGTGCTTGGCTCATGCAGCCAGATTCAAAGTTGCATTACATGCCTGCACATGACTAAAGCTGAACTCAATGGGATTTAGAAAGGGCGGTAAAGTCTAGCGTGGCTGAATTTGCTGTGTCGGAGTGTGTGAGTGCTTGCGTGTGTGTGACGTGAGAGGCAAACGTAGGAGCAGCGACCTTCAGGTAAAAATGAAAAAGAGACTGAGAGGGACGGAAAGATGGAGTCAAAATGCGATTACGCCACTTTCATGTGTATGTGTGTATGCCTGTGGTAAAGTAGGTTAGAGTGGAACACATATAAATACATATATATATGCACATTAAGGCAGCAGGTGGTAGTGGGAGGGCACTCCATAAGCAAGGGGATTCTGTGAATGAACTCTTTAAGATAGCACGCCTGACTGGAGCCTGTGCAAGCTGTGGTATGTGGACATCCGAAGCTGAACACAAATACAGACTTCCCAAGCCTTATCAGAGCCCACAGGTCAAGACAGAGAGAGAGAGAAAAGGAGGGGACTTGGCATTACTGTAAAAGAATAAAAAAAAAATTCTCAGCCCCGCCTAACCGGTCTGTTTACAGTCAGTTTATCTCCTCTGCCTGCTTGAGAATCTTCACAGATGATGACTAATAAATTAAAGACTAACTAACCGATATGATGCATGCACAGTAAGATCGGGGTTTCATTTGGGCCCTGTCCCAACTCATGCCTAATCCCACACAGAAATGTAACCTATGACACACATAGTCTATATTAAAGGGATAATTCACCCAAAAATGAAAAATTTGTCATTAATTACCCTAATGTCGTTCCAAACCCATAAGACTCTAGCTTATCTTCAAGACACAAATTGTGATATTTTTGAGCTTTCTGGCCTGCTTAGACAGCAATTAAAACTGAAACATTCCAAGGGTCAGTGGTTCAACAACATATTTATGATGCTACAAGAATGTTTTTTTGTGCCTTTCAGGGAATGTCTCAGTTGTATTGCTGTCTGTGCAGGGTCAGAAAGCTCTTGGATTAATGACAGAGTTTTTATTTTTGAATGAACTATGCCTTTAAGAATGATGTTGCCATATGCTACCTATAAGCCCTGTATTACCTTTTACATAAGTACATTCTTTGGGTAAAAGAACACCCACAATTCTTTGTATGGGGATTATATATATTTTACTTAATTAATATATGTACTTGATTAATAATGTCTATATGATGATTTTTACTTAGTATTATATGTAGCAACCATATACAGTATACACAAACTCCAGTATGTTTCTTTATATGTATTATATTCATGTCTATTGTCTGTTAAACTGACTTGAGGAACTTTTCCCAATCCCATTGGCCTCTCTTGACCGCTTTGATTCCTGTATGTCTATACTGCCTATTATGTTATCCATCTATGAAGTTGTTCTTAATTCTAATAGGTCATAGTATAATGACATATAGCAATATATTTCACATATGGAAATGTAATAATGGAATACCTGACACAGCTGCGCTAGTCTCACGTTTCCGTTTCCTGTCAGGTCCTGCTCAACCTGTCTTGGTTTATTTAGTGATAATGACCGGCTGACTGTAGATTCATTTAGTTTCTTAAGAAAAAGGCTGTGAATGGGAACAGATGGAGGACGCTAAAATAGTGCAAGTGTGTGTTTTATTTTGTGGCTGGGCGTTGTCTGGATGTAAGCATGCATGTGTTTTCCCCGTGAGACAGCATGAAAAGTGTGGTGACAGGGTGAGGTCACCAGAGACGGGAAGCTAATGCAAACAAACACTCCTACACTTAACCAAACCCCAGAGGATATTACTGTAGGTCTTATTACTCTGTTCCTTTCATTAAAACTAGACAAGAATATAGATGCACTGAAAGACTCTCAGGCCTAAAGCTTGGAGCTACACACATTTCAGATGGACACTTACCATTACATACATTGTAGCTCCCTTGCCGCACACACTAAATGTTCAACATTTATGGACCTGGATAGCTACTATTAATTTCTATTAGGCCATTGCAGCCATTTTGGGACTGCTGACAGTAATAAGTGCTCTCAATTGACAGTGTGCTGCTCTGAAAGAGAGACAGAGCCCCCTCCTACTAAATACTGAACAGTGAAAATGTTTACCTAAAATACTATAATGCCAGCCATATTATTGTATATTATAATTCATATTACAATATTGTAATTAGTATATTTATATTAAAATACATGAACAATTTTATTTAATGAATAATTTTATAGAATTTTTAAGTTTTAAAAATGTTTAACTTTTTTAATTTTTTACATTTTTGTAACTTTTTATTTTTGTAATTTTTGTTTACTTTTGTAATTTTTAATTAAGATATTTTTTACTATTATACTTTTACTAATTTAGCATTTAAAAATAAAATCAATTAGTTGCTCTTGTTTATGTAATATTTATATGCTGTATTTTGTTTTAGCATCACAGATAAACATATTTTAATAGTTGTATTTAACAATAACACCACATTATTATTATTATTATTATAAGAAGTCTAATCTAACTCTCTTCCTCACACACACACATCCGGCACTGATGGCTTGAACTGTGGAACCAAGGATCCACAATCATGAATCAATGACATCCAGCAGAGTTTGAATGGCCTGCAGCAGTGTATTCTGGGACGCTCTAGGTGGGACAGGTGCCTTACTAACCAGACAGTTGGATATACAAGGGATCAGGAGGTATAGGGGCTGGTGGGTAGAGGGGGGTCAGGGACGAAGCAAGGGCAGCAGGCATGGAGAGGAGATGAAAGACCGTTGGAATTTGTACGGACAGCTGGCTCTCAGCCAGTGAAGTAAAAGAGGGCTTAGTGTCACTCAAGATGCCAGCAACAACAAAAAAAGAGTCTGGACAACTAGTGGCTCATTTTTTCCCCGTGAATGCAATAGAAAGTGCAGTATTTACGTTACAAAGAGACAAAGCTGCATCAGAGTTAGAACCTTCAAGTAAACCATTCAAAAACAGCATGCCTGTGCGCTCATAAAATAGAGAAGCTATCCAAATCGTTGCACAAAAGGTAAATAAAAGTTAATAGTTTCTAACAGAATCAAGAGTGATCTTCCACTTCCTACCAGTCACTGCAAATTCCTTTGAGTCAGTGTAAGAAAATATTACTGGCATCTCATCATGCCATATTGCCTGTGGGATGTGTTCTCCCACACAGACAGACAGGTCAGATTATTCTGACATGTGATGAGTGCTTGATGACTGCTCAAATCATTATTTATTTTCGTTGATTATTTTGCCTCGGTTAGCTTCTCAACCTTTGACAATTAATGATTGTATCTATGTTAAACATATACTGTATCTATAATGTATATTACACTCTCAGATTCTCAGATTGTTAAACTGACTAGTACAATTCCTCAACGCCCTCTATGTTTTGCTCCAGAGAGTTCATTTCCACAATTATTATGTTGGACTGGGCATGTTCATATACCTCCATCACTTCACTTCATTGGGTAATTTATGGCTTGCCCGCATGGATTCACCAGCTCCCAGCTGTCCATCACTGTCTGCTGCCATCCCAGAGAGGAACAGATTTTTTGCTTCTCTTACTTTTTGTGACTAAAATCAGCTCTTTTTCTATGTCAGATTTCACATACTGCTGTGAAAACACTGTGTTCTCTCTTTTTATATACATTTTTTTAGGGCACGTGAAGAAATATCATACAAGACCACCACATTTTAAGCTACTATTTATCAATCATCTTCCCCTCAACTGAAGCTCTAAATTAAACTAATGTTGCAAGGATCAAACATGTTTCATATATTTAATTATATGGAGGGGAGGATTTTTAGTCAGTAAGTCTGTTCATCTTCATCCTATTATCTCCTGGAAGAAAGAAAACGGTACTTGGCTGAAACAACAGGAAAAGGAGAATTGCTCATTTTTTTGTAGAACGCCATTTCAAAATGGTAGCCTTGGTAGCAAAACGATGGACATTTTTAGTAGGAGCTTACAACTAACATTTACCATCTGAAAGGTGAGGAGAACTATATTTTTGAAGGCTATAGAAACTGTGATCTAAGAACAGCTCATCATGTCCCCACGAAAGGGCTCAAGGATAAACAGGTTCAACCTTTAAGCAAGGTACATGGGGACAACCTCTGCTGATCACCCTTTTAAAGCCAAGATGAGAGATGAGAGTCTCCTTAAGAATTCATCAAGGCAGTCTCTCCCCAATGACACGTGGTCATAAATGTTTGCTGCAGAGAGCACTCCAGACTGCTTCGTCTGGGTGAAGGTCACTCACATGGAAATGTCAAATGTCTCTTCATTGGTATGCCTGAGACAATAAGAACGCCGTGCCGCTGTAGCTCCACTTCATCAACGTCATTTAACAGCAATGACACTAATGAGCACTCATTTACTCCTTATTAAAGGTTTTATACCCATGTCATGTTAATAACTTTTAACAGGCAGATAATGGGCCGCTTTCAGACGGGGAAGGAGAGGTAACGCAAGTGTATTTTAATTGATTTTTGTTGATATTTAGAAGTGCGTGGGTAAACACATGATTTCAAAAGATTGCCAAGATCAATGTGACTTATGGTGCTGTGCATATTAAAACTTTAGTGTAGGAGTGCATTATTTTTGTGTTATTCATTAGAGAGGTCAGAGTTCAGAGGTGGGCTTACCATTCTGAACGTCTAAAATGTGGTGTTTGTCTAGGGTCCATCCTCCCATGTTTGAGGCGTCGAGTTCGTAACCTTGGAGGATGGCTGTTCTTTTCTCCCACAAGATCAGATCCAAACAGGACTCGTATTCGAATCCCACAGACACTGGTGAGAGACATATCGGTGTTATTCATGTATGCAAATACATCCTACAAACATCCTATCAAATTCAGACTTTCTGAGAACTGCTTGAGAAAGTAATCAATACAGACTAAATCTCAACACCACATTAAGAGGCATGCAGATAAATCATCACATAAACATTGGGCTGATAAACCGCACTCGTTCACAGGGCCTAATCAGATGTCCTACACAATATCAATTCGTCTTTACTGCAGCCTGCCTGAACACTGCAGTGTCTCTATCATAACTTCGGTAAATCTCATAACAGATCTAGGCTTCAGCAGGTGCAAATCGTTTTAAATTTATAACTGTTTTCAGCCGATCATATTAAGAAAGCGACCTTGTGTCCCCCAGAGAGAATCAATAAGCACACTGCTATTCGTTGGGCAAAAAAAATTACCTGCTTAATGCAATTGGCAAAGCAAAGCCTGATGAGAAGGTGAAAGCCAATCAATACTCATGAGACCTAGCTAACCTGTTTACAATTTTACACAGTTCACTTTGTAAAAGCAGAATGCATTCCTGATTTTGTGGGGAAAAAAATGTCTTTTGTGGTTCAACATCTTGTGAGTTTGTTTATGTAAGGCGCTGAAAAGCATGTCTGGTTTAGTCTGGCCTACTGCCTGCCACATCATCAGCTGAAAATAAACTGAGGCACTGTCATCAGCAGCTGGCTGTCTTTCTCAATGCAAGTGAAAAACAAAGCCACAGATTCGCCTTGACCTTCCTCAGAACAGAACGAGGCATGTTGTTCTCTGTGGTTTTGCTGATGGGTAATCATACAAGCTACAGAATACAGTCAGCATAAAAAATGCCACAGTGAAAAAATCTTGCTTCTCGTGCTATTGTTGGCCTTAATCATAACTGCTTTGTTTTTCATTTACAGTTCCTATTTGCATAGGTATATTTAAGGAGACATCCCATAATGCAACTGTCATAGTGGCACGGGCCATTAAGCACATCTATATTCTTGCATGTAACAAATTCAGGCTTTCCACAGAGGGTAATTATATTATTCCTTGACTCTGTGCATCTGGAAAAATGTGATAGCGAAGCAGTTGTGTATAAACTCAACAACACCAGCTGATTTTATATTAAATATTAGTAACGTCGTAAAAAAATGCTGTTAATTGTGAGGCTTTTTTGGAAAGATTTTCAGCAGAGGTGTGTGATGCTGCATCAATTAACACTCAATTAACAGAATCTTACGAAAAAATATAATTGGATGAAAGTGAAAAACTTTTCACATTTAATTGTGCTCAAAGTAAAAAACAACAACAACAACAACAAATCTTTCTTCTGATCTCTGTGTTTTTACTCACCCACAGCCTCTGACAGGCCGTAGACTCTTTGGTTGTATGCATCTGTTTTGTCCCAGATGAAGGTGTAGGATAGGTTGGGTTCTGCGGGGAACCACTTCTGAAAGAGGCGTCCCACCACTGCCACCATCAAATGCACCTTCATGAGGTTAAAGGGGATGGTGGCTTGGGTCATGGTCACCTTGAGCACTGGCCGGTAGCCAGCCGCCCGCGAACTCAGATACATCAGGTTCAGGTCGCTACCCGGAATCGCCGTCTCCTCCTGAAGAACCTGCACATCAAAGCGAGAAAGAGGTGAAGATAAATGAAGATGGGGGAAAGGAGGAGTGACTCTGGAGCATCTGGAAGAGGCATTAGAGCTGAGGATGAGGCCTCCGATTTTTCTCTCTGCAGGATTAAAGCACATCTGTGCCTGTGTTTGGTCTGACCACCATTTACTTGACATCTCGGATCTAATGAGGGAGATTTTCACGGGCGGAACATGCTTATATTTGCATCACTGTCGGAGGCTATTACTGTTCCGCATTCCACATGCTCGACCACGAGAAATAGTCAACAGACAGAGCAGTGTGGACCACAACCTGCAGTAGAAGAGTTCAAACTGGATTGATTTCAGACTTTCAGACAGCTGGCCCGTCGTGCCAGATGAAACACAGGCGTGCAGTCAGCGGCATTTAAAGATGCCCCTGGTGAGGAGTCACCAAAGTTCAGAGCATTAGTGCTAATTTCTCTCCCTCTTTGAGATGAACAAAAGGAGCACAAGAGATGAGGAGCAGCTTGGATCAACAGAGAGATTCTGCATCACAGCTTTCTCCTCAAGTGCTTAATGAAAAGCCAGTCGAGCCACTGTGGAAAGACAGTAATCCCCCTGTCTTCCAGCTCATGGCATTGTCAAGTGTCCTACTGGGAGGGGACATTTGCTTTTCTCTAACACAGAGGACAAAGGCAGCCAGAGGGAATTTCTTTTCTTCTCCCATTTTTTTTTTTTGGTTTGGACGCTGCTGCACTTTCCCGGGGATCAGTAGAGGGGGCTAGATGGCTTTGGGAGAACCTTTGATATGCAGTCTGTGGCTGCAACAACAAAAAAAAACAGGCAAACAGGAAACTAATAGTAAGTAGGGAATAAAATAAAAGGACAGCAAGTTAAAAATCGGTGGTTTTAACTGATTCTTACACTTGACTGCAGCATTATTCTCTCAATTTAAAGAGCCAACACTGCCTCGCTAACACTAGCTGATGCCATCCACATGTGTTAGTGCATACCCTACACTCGTAGCTTTACTTAAGGGCGTCTATAAGCCACAATGCATTCATGCTATGCACCCGGCCTCCCCTCTGTGAACTTTGATTACAGAGTCTGAGCTAATAACATGCTTTACTCCGCCTGCTATAAGCTCTTAATAAATGGCACCGCATGCGCTGTCGTGTCTCTACGTGTGTAGCTGTGTTATTCTTAGCCACAGGGGCAAGGGCCGTAAGTGCATATGGCTGCATTAAAGCAAAATATTTTCTCATTTGCCAAATGAAAGGAAAGATGAAAAAGGCTTTGAAAGTTCATTTGATACAGCCCATTAAATGCACAGTAATAAAGACCAGATTGAGTTTTATCATCAAGCATTTTTTCACGGTAAGAAAGGGAGCTAGTGTTTCTGCGAAAAGCCGAATCAATGCGCTCTCATTACATTTAGAGGTGTTATGCTTTAAAAGACATAGTAGTTATTGAAGCAAACACGCAACGCATGATGGGAAATCATATATATCTTTCATTCACTGAATGTCTCATCTGATTTTCCACTGTCGCACGGAGGTTTTCTCTGGACGTGAAAACGTGCCGTTCTCCTCCAGCCAAATAAAATTTTTTCCAGGGCCTGCACGACGGCCAAGTGGAAGCAATATGCCTGCCCGTTCGGTGTCACGGCCGCTAAGCGTTACGAGCGCTGGATGAGGGGGGCTGAGGGATGTCTGTTTGCCATTTATGTGTGACGCTCTGGGTAAAAAAAGACCTTGGAGACCATTACAGCTGAAGTCCAAAAGCCCCATATTAAATGCTAACTTGGTTGGGTCTGATTACCCCTGTTTAGAGTTCCTCTCAAAGCAGGCTGTAATTCAAATCAGGGCCCATCTACTTTGATGAGTGGGGTTCCACAGAGGGGACAGACGCCCCTGTTGGGACTGAGGAGAAACACGGGAAGAGGAGTGTGGCCTGTTACATATGCTGCCGACAATAAGGAAACAATTTTTCTCCTTCATGTCTTGGAGCAAACTCGTAAGACAGCATATGTGTTGGCCCTGAGTACTCGCATTACAGGGGATGTTCCCCCCCGCCACATGCCACAGAAAGGTAAGAATGGAAAAGCTGGGTTATAGAGGAAAGGATCAAATACACATCTGGACACAAGGTAGGGTGGAAGAGAAAATACAGACAGGCCAGAGCCATGTTTTGGAAACCTCTCAATCAACAATCAACATCAGCACTGATTTCACATGGCACACACGGAGCAATTCAATCTTGACTTTTGTTCTGGTTTTTTTTTAATCATAACAGTTAGCTTTAAAGGATCAGTTCACTCAAAAATTAGAATTCTATAATTTAATAAAGCCATACGAAAGCTATTTAAGTCGTTACTGCTCATCTGTTGTTAACTGCATAAGTAAATCATTCATTCAATTTATTGAAAAAAGTAAGATTGACTCATTTACAAATTAAACATTCCTAATTCTCATTTATTTTCATTATACCTAAAAGAGTTGGCAAGATCTTTTAATTTTCCCTTTTTTGATTCACCAATAATGAAAGTCACATGGGTGAGAATAATAGAGGAATTTTCATTTTTGAGTGAACTATTCCTTTGAGACCTTAAAATTGTTTTGTGCAAGACCCAAACTAAACATGATTTTACATTTACCTCCCCAAAGACCCAGTGATTTATTTGCTCTGATGTGGGTCCAGTTTTTATTTTTACAGACAGGCAGCAAGAGTGATTTTTTTTTAAAGATTATGCAGGGGATAGCGCGTGAGGATTTGCACTATAAAAGGAACAAAAGGAGGGTGTGCATAAGGATACAAAATGCTGACCAATATCTCCTCTATATGTGGGGTTGTGCTGAAGGCTGTAGTGATTTCTAGCTCTTGCCAGCGCCACAATAAGATTCAAAACTCTTTTCCCTCCGAGTACTGCATGCTGGGTGCAGGTTGAGGGCAAAGAACAGACCGTTTCCTCAAGTTTTCTTAGCACCATCTCTGTACTCAAAGCCTTTTTCTTTTGTGACTTACTAGACTCATTCCACATTCATACTGGCTGCTGCCAATAGGATATCCTCTTCTGTGCAAGCTAATAAATGACCATTCAGTATCCAATTGTTCCATTTACAATAGTGAATTAGGACTTTGCTGAGAAGGAGAAATGTGCATTGTTTTAGTTTTATGGATCTGCATCACCCACATTGTGGCTTGTTATTTTGAAATATTGTATGCACCTGAGCCTTACCTGAGTCTCTGGAATGATGGGGCCGTTCTCGGGTGAGGATCGGAAAAAGGTGGAAAGTGGTGTGGCCACGATGAGAGGGCTGGGTCGAATAAATCCACTCAGGTCACAGCTGGGGATGTCGTTTTCCTCTTTCTTCATAACCAGTGTGTCCATTACATAGAAGACATTCCACGGGATCCATACTGTACGGAATTGCGTAAGAAATGGCGCCCGCTCGAAGCTCAGCGTCAGTGATGCTCCGCCATTGGCCAGAATATCAAACCTGCAGTGCAATTATAAATTCCGATATTTATTTTGTACAGATATTAACATGCATATATATATATATAAAATTAAACCTGTCACATTTTCCTCATTACGTATGCATAATATGCAGGTAATGTACTGTGGAGGTGATAGAGTGAGTAACTGAAATGAATTAGACATGAGAGCTGATGGCTAGACCTGGTTTAATTGTCTCCTGCTTTAACCTTCCTGATCCCAGTGCAGGTCTCATCTGAACCAACTGTTTCTAAGAAGGCCCTTTCCTTCCTGACAGGGCCTTGCCACGGTGAAAAATGCATGATAACGTGGCTGAGCCTTTTTATCATTGCATTTGTGTAAAAGCCAAAACTCTCCCTCCACTCTCTCTCGCTCGCTCTGTTGCCATGAGAGACTTATTAGAAAGGAAATGAGTCAGGAACCGAGCATACTGTCCCATATTCCGATATTTTGCAAAGGCTGCAGGGGGGAAAGCAAGATAGGGCAGAAAATATGCATGTAGAAGCGTAAGAATTCACTTACGTGCGTGCACACATACACACACACGAAAGCTGCTGAAGGAGAGGATGCTGGTGATTGGTCTCTAACAGCTGCGTAGCTGGTACTCTGATTCCCTGTCGGAGTAAGTGCATGTGGAAGAGGTGTGGGCATGATTATCCACTGCCATTTTACGCTCTGCCCTGCTGTGGTGTTCAAGTGCTGCAACAGCTGGCTGAGTGGGCTAATCTCGGACACACTCCTCCTATCTATAGCCTCCCCCCTGCACTCTCTCTCTCGTTCAGTCTGTGTCTCCTCCTTCCAGTCCAAGCTCTTCTATCATCACATTTTCTATTAAACATATCTCTGTGGCAGCCTTTTTCTAACGCTTTCTCCATCTATCTCTGTGATGCACTGTCAGGGTCAAACTTCTCTCTTCTTAGTCCTACGTGTGCTCACTTTTTCATTCAAAAGAAAACAAACAAAAAGTCATTTCAAAATTATGGAATTATGTCATCTCAAGCCATTAAGCCATGTTTGTTGTTCATAAACATAACATTTTGAAGAATATCCTGTCTGAGAACAGCTGCTGTCAGGTTTCAAAGACCTTGTTTACACCCGGTATTTATGTGTGTTTTGGTCTATCTGACAACAAGTGGACAATGCATACAGGTGGGGTATAAGCATTTGTGACCCTTTACAAATATATTTCTTTTGGTTTAGTTTTATAGACGCATAGAGAACAGAAGAAAACAAAATAATGACACATGATAAAAATAAAATGAATAGGTCTAGGAATAAAATAAATGTGCTTCAGAGAAATAATTAAC
>JAUMHR010000042.1:7877426-7891778 GCA_032361145.1 Enteromius fasciolatus | reverse complement strand
CAAAATAATGACACATGATAAAAATAAAATGAATAGGTCTAGGAATAAAATAAATGTGCTTCAGAGAAATAATTAACAAGATAATAAAACTAAAGGATTTAATTTTTATGGCAGTGCCAGAAGGAGACGGTTGAAAGCGTATCCTCTTTGATTTAACAAAGGCACAGTTTTGTTCTTATTCTGAGTATATATAAATAAAGATAAAAACCTTTAGTTTCAAATTGTCTTTGACCAAACCACACTCACACAACATATTTACAGCATGGATGGATGTTCATAAGCTTATGTTGTTTTATTTTATAAATGTATATATAATATTGTATTATGATTTTAAAGCTACTTATATTTTCAGATTCATTTCTAGTTCTGAATACCGTTAAAATTTCAAGTACAGGTGATTACTGTTATTTCTCTCTTATCTAGGCACTAAATGTTTTAGAAATAGCTTTATAAAAAGCAAACAAAATCATATAAAATATCATATATAAATTGCATGATTATTTCACAAATATTACATTAAACATAAAATAAAGACAAAACACAGGCCCATAGACCCTCCCCTCAAAAGAAATCAGGACAGAATTGATCGAAAGTGAACAGAAGAGAATTACTGGAAGAAACTGTATTATCTTAATACATGGAAAACAGCGCTGTTATTGTTAATTAAAACTTTTAAAACCTTTTTTTCATAAAAAGATAAATATTTTAATAATTTGTATATATTGCCAAAAAAATAACTATAATATAACATTAAAATAACACTGGTTTCAAAATAACAACAGAATTTTCATTTAACCATTTCTTTAAAGACTTGAACTGACCCATTCAGTCCACCAGCTGCACCTAACACACCTTTCCAGTCAGTCTATCATAAATTACACTGAATTCAATTCAATGGCAAACCTCAAATTTCATTTGATTGCTGCCTTTCCGCCATTCAGCACTGACACATGACAGGCCCTAACAGTCCAGTCTCCTTGTGTCTGCTTCAAGATCTTGCTGGTTACAGTTGTGAGGCCTTCATGATTGTGGTGCTGCTGCTTCTTAATGACACTGGGATTGGTTCAACAGTATGGGAGAGTGCGGCCCATTGGCTGATTGATTCCACCCTTATAAATCCAATGCATTTTAAACAGGCCGTTTGCTAAAACACTGCTTCCTGAAGCAATGCCTGACATTTTCATGAGATGATCTTGGTAGATAAGACAGCACACTATAAAACACATGCACGCACACACAGAGTAAAGCTATAGGAGGTTGCGTATTCAATCAAAGTTTTTTTACACATTTATGTATGTTTTATGCATAAGTACTAAACATAACTAAACAGATGGTGACATCTGTACTCTGTGCTGTATTATGACATTTAGTCATTTAAGGACAGAAACACTATGGAAGTGTGTATAGGATGTGTCCCCGCTCGTGTTTTCAACCTACATGCCATCCTGCCGTGTGATGGTGAATCCGTGGTCTGGGTAGTGCACAAAGGACACGTTGACTCCAATCAGGGGCGTACCATCTGCAGTGAGCACCTGCCCTCTGATAATCGACACCAGGCTGCAAAACAAACACACGGTTGGTAAGAAACCCACACCCACACACATACACACACACACACACTATTAATATGATTTACAGCATGACTGAACATGGATTCCCTAAGCTTTGAAATGTCTAATCCACTGTAAATAACTAGAAAGCACACAAAGTCTGTCTCTCTCACACATGCACACACACTCACTCTATGCTTATTTATGTGACTCTTGTGCCCCCGTCTCTACAGACAGTCATAATTCAGTCCCCTAAAGGCTCCAGTAGGATTCTTATGTCCTCAATTCCCAAGGCAGATTCTTTTTCCGAGGAGCTTCATAAGGATCGATGTGGGCAAAGCTTTTCTTTGAAGAACTGTAACTTTCCCACAGGGGAATAAATAGCTAAAATACTAAGAAATCCTGCACTGTCAATTACTGTTTTGAATATTTGAATAAGTGCTTCTTTTTCAAATCACACACACACAAAAAAGCACCAAACTCAACAAAGGGGTCACATGATATATACATATATATATATATATATATATATATATATATATAACAGTTTAGGTAAATATATGTGTGGAAACCGTGTGGAATAGTTATAATGAGACAAACAGTGACAAATATTATTTTCGATATCTGAATCATCTTTCCTTCACAGCAAATATTCATGTATTAAATCAGTTGCAATTAATTTAATATTAATAGGCATAGCTAATATATTAAACTGACAGTCCTAACAAAAAAACAAAGCCACCAAGAGTTTTGTTTTGGACAAAAAGTGACTTCACTGCAGTTTTAAGGACACCTCGCTCTAATTATTGGCTGTTTTTTGTTTTTTTCAGGTCATTACTTTTTTTTTCTTTTCTGGGGGCAGTGCAGCAGTGAATCAAAGTGTGGCGTCACCCCTCACTTGGAGCTGGGATAAAGGAAGTGTGGAAATGACCCCAGGGTCACACGCACAGGTAAACATTCCATAAATAAGCTGCCGTTTCTCATGATGTGACCGTAACTCAGAAATCCCATTTGCTTTGTGTGAGATAATAAAACAATAGTGTCCAGTGTTAGCTGCCACAGCCTGAGCGTCCTAAAAGCATGCTGTAATTCACCCTCCTCAGCGCTGTATTTCTGTCTCGTTTGCCCTGAACCCCACACATCACACTCGCCATTTACTCTGCATGTCTTCTACTTTCTCTGAAGGCACTCTGATCACAAAACCAAGGTTAATATTACTTAATAAACAAGCAAGTTCTCTATCTGTTAACTACAAATTAAAAACACACACACACACACACACACACAAAAAACAATAGATACAACAAAAATATGTCTATATATATGTGTGTGTGTGTATTCATTATTTAAAAAAAAAAATACACAACCAATTTTACAACCTATTTTTAAGATCATAGACAGCCTCTGAACGCTTTACCTTTCTGCCCTATCCTCTCTCTAAGAATAACCTTCACAATGTTGCCATCATAAGGATTATGATCCAGGTGGACATCTACCAAGGTGCCCAAGGTTATTCACTTCATTCTTAAGGGATCACACAGATGCGCTCTTCTCTGGACCGGACCGTTGTCCCTCTTATAATGCTGCAGTTGTTTTCCATCCAAACCTCGCTGCTTAAAACACCTTCCATTTTGCCAACATGCACCACGTAGAAGCTTAATCTGCTTAAAAGGCCCCTTAGTGCTGGGACACATGTAGCAAAATGAAAACAAGACATTTTCATGTACACTGGCAGGGGCTTGCTGAGCCAGACGTTCAAGTGAACGGACGGCTGAAGACATAGAAGAAACATCTGGAGAGAGGCTGCTGGGATATACAGGGTATGTGACAGATACTTAATTCTGGAAAATTGAGGAGCTGGCACTTTTGCTCCAGTGGCGCGTTGTTTTACAATGTTTATGCTGCGAATCAATAGGTAGTTACCCTGAGGAAACACACAAGCAGCAACTGTTTCTTAGCGGAGTTTTCTTTGAAACCTGTTTGACCAGAAGGCAGAATATGGGGAGATATATACATATATTTAACCGGATTCACAATATCTGCATTTCTTCACTGAGCCAAAATATATACAGTATCTGTGCAGTGTTCTTTTATCACCATTTGTCGTATTTAGTCCAGGATAAAAACCTACAAATCAAACCGAACTTTACAATGAATACAAAAACCAGAGCCTGTGATGTTTACTTAAACATTTCTATTATTTAGCGGGCGATTATTCTATTTTATCATGAGCTGGGAGGATGAGGGAGTCTAGTACACATGGTTTGCGTTACATTCGATGACTGCCAAACAAACTCTCCAGCCAAAATGGCTGATATTCAGTGCAGATGTGCCCTGCACAGGTTTGTGCATTTATTTTTAAATCACATTAGTCTACACCTCCCTTTATCAGATGAGTCTTTATCTCACCACAGAGGTACTTAAAGGTTTAATGTCCTCATATATGGGGCACCGGCATTGGGCCTATTAAACTCTTTGTTGTAGCTAATCGTGTTATCTGTCATGACCGAATCACAGTTGCCAAGCAATTTTTGAGAGCAATCAAGCTAACTTCAATGTTATTTCCGTCTTAACAGAACATGTGCATTGAATTACACAAAGAAGGCAGGGGAAGAGATAAAGAAACCCAGCGTTATTGCATTATTATTACGTATCGGTCCAATTGAAACGTGACTGTTAGCATTTGTGGTGTGATTAGTCAACCTCCTTTGTGTTTTTAATTCCAGGATTCCATTGATATTAGTTTACTCACTCACCGAATAATCGTCAGACATAATAAAAAGGAAATTAGGTTGTACGCACAAAAAAGCAAAGTGGGATTGAAATAGCAACAGGTGCTTAATTGCTGGAGTAAAAGGAACGAGCGAGGTAAAACGGAGCCATGAAGGCAGCTGACCATGACAACTAAGAAATTATATCCAATCAAGCAAACAGAGAGAAGATGCTTCGGACAAACCCACGCTCTGGATGTGACAACATAATTAATAGCACTGCTTATTCAAGCAGGCTATCATCAGATCTAACATCTCTTTCCAATAACTGTTCTGGTGCTCTCACATACACAATGCAAATCGAGGCGCATAATTTGTAAATTACACTTTAATGCAACTTCAGAAAATCTTTCTCTCTGTAACCCGGGTCACGCGGTTCTTATGAGGTTTTGTCAGCACATCTGTTTCCATAGCAACTGTATGAAGTCTTTAAGAGGGCTGTTAGGAGCAATTGTAGGGAGACTTTTTTATGGTGCTAATATGGTCTCAAGAAAGCAGAAACTGAAGGATTATAACAAAACGAGACTTTTCCATATGCTTATCATCTGACATCAGGTCAGCCAATCAGTTGTAGTTAATGAAATAATTAGACATGTGCAATCCATTAAATTTACATCACAAGCTTTCATGAACAAGTGCTGCTCTTCAGTATGTGTTAAATATATTTATTTTAATAAGGGTTATATTAAGTTTCAACTAGGCCAGTCAGATCAGTAGATCAAATCTTAGTTTATTTTGCTAACGTTTCCACTGGCCTTACAACAAATGTTTTTTAGCTGTATGTAACACACACACACACACACACACACATTAGTACTGCCAAATTATGCTTAGATTATGTTTATATATTTATATATAATATTAAGTATAGGACATATATACCTATTTGGGATTTTATAACAGCTATATTAACCTTGTGCTGAAAATGAAATAGCATATAGTGACTGATTTGTTTATAATCTTCTTCTATTCCAACTGATCTAAGAAGAATCATAATGATTCTTGTATCCTGTCATCCTACTTCATTGACTTTTTGAACTTTTGAACTCTGCACAATAACACTCTATTAAACATGATCAATGTAAGATGAAGTTCATCACTTGGCTGATAACACCTGGGCCTCTGGGGATCCTAATTGATAAACACCTTTCTACTTGAGGTTTAATTTGCTCATTGCAGCAGACACAGCACACAGTCCTACCTTCTGTTAAAGGGGTTGTCTCCGTTAATGACATGCGTGCTCTCTGGGCCAGTGAGGAAGCTGATTTGCTGATAAAACGATTGGGCGGCTTGCTGTGGGCTCGCAGGTTGGTTCTGGCTGATGATGTCGATGGGGTCAGGAGAGCCGCGGCAGAAGGGTTGATTCTGACACGAACTCTGCAGGCAGCAGTCTGGATCCATACAGTCCACCAGGCCATCTGCACACAATGCACATCAGAAATATGAGGTGCTATGTGTTAAAGAGTCTTATAGTATATCCTGTGTCCTTTCTCACCACTTATTTTTTGTGTCCAAGCTTCATACACCATGCACCACCATTTGTTCTCTCACCTTTAGGGTCAAAGACATGACTGCAATATCCTCTTGCTTCTTTCACATTGTCAAGACTCTCTCTCTCGCCTCTATCAGTAAACACCTGGTTAATGCTTTGTGTGGAAATGCGATCTGATCTCCCGCAGGTAAGTGCCATAAACCCCTGCCATCCATCTCAGCTAGTTTATAAAAAGCCCCGTGTACATCTGGCACACCGTCACAGGGGAGTTGTAAAAGAACACATGCAAACACACACACACACACATGCAAACACGCGCTTTTGTTGCGCTAATCAGTATGGGACCAGTTCTTTTTTACTGCACCCTGAGCTGACACGGCTCTGGTGAGATCGAGACAGAGTGTCTAACTGTTTGTTTTGCCTTACGAGTGTCCCGGCACCCCCTGCCAAAAGCACCATGCAACTTCATGTGAGATCTGGACCTCTCGTAACTCTCACACTGCTTTAAATCCGGTCCACTACGGCCAAAGTCAACACGCACATGAAAAAAATATCTCCGGAGAGCGCAGAATCTGTTAACATAGCTTGCTCAGGTCACACAAAACAGAGGTCACGTAATGGGATCCGGACATGTATATGCATTTAAGGAGAAATGTATTCATTTTTAATGTTTGTTTATATAAAGACCTTTATGTTCTCATCTTTTTACAGTACCTCTAGTCAAAGGAAGCCAAATTCAAAGAAATCTGCAATATCTGGCACGATTACTGTATGACTGAGAATATATCAGAACCTTACTGTATATTTTTCTTTCCGCTTTGGAAAAACTTCAAAGCTTCTTGTCAGGTTTCCAGAAGACTGGAAATCCTTCAGATTTACGATGTTACAGACCGCATTATCTCCAACTAGAAAAATAATCTCCTCAAATGCTTTGGAATTGCGTTGTGTTTAAAGGTTCATGCATTCACCTCAGTGGAGGAGATTTCTAGATTTTTGTGTGGACCAAACCTCATAGCGGACTTGAAGCGTGCACGGAACCACACGTGTACCAAAAAGTTCTGTATCCAAATACACACACGCCCTGAATGCAGGATCTGTGGAGAAGGATTTACAGCTGCTCGCCCCTTGAGCAGGTCTGTCATTTTTGTTAAATGTAAGCAAAGACAGATGCTCTGTAATTCAGAGTCGGTCTCCCCTGATGTCTGAAAAGACAAGAAGTGTAACCTCCAGACTCGAAGCTAACCTCTAGTTTTGAGATTTACTTGTCTTTGGTCTTAGGGTCGTGTCTTAGTGATGGGCTGAAGGCTGAAATCAAGATATGCTTAACCTTTCTGTACAAGTGGACTGTAAAAAAAAGTTAAGAGAGAATATTGGATCATGTTTTAAAAGAAAATTAGTTTGATTCATTTCAGTTTTTCTACTTGAAAATTTTAATGTAATAGTTTGTAAAATGTGCAGTTTTTCATTAAAAAGTGTTCGCGCACCACTTCGCTTTTTTAATTATAATTCAGGATGGCCAACTGGTTTGAGTTTTTGGTGTTAAAAACCTGCCTGAAAACTTTAGCATGACTTTTATCGAGGAAGAAGAAATTACAATGTCAGCTGTTTGATAAAAATGTAAATATGCACATTTTACCGTTTCCACCAGGGTTATATCCTCGACCTAATTATCATTGACAAATACTTATCTGATATTTACATAAAGTTTTCCATATGCATAAATGTGTGATGCATCCCATTTAAATTTTATAACGCTCATCCATCCAGTCACCGGTGACCTCACCTCCTTCATTGTCCTTGCCGTCTGCGCAGAGAGTCTCCATGGCAACGTCACAGCCGGCCCCTCTCCAGCCTGGTTGGCAGACACAATGCCAGCCGTTCTGATCCAGCGTGCAGCGTCCATTACTGTTGCACAGACCTGGGCATCCCTCTGTGGAGACAGACAAAGCCGTCATACACTAGTACAAACGCGTGTGTTTTCAAATATGTTTGAGACTAAATCAAGTATGTGTGTTTTTATATTTATGTGACCGTATTCTCTCTTTACGTTGTACTGTTGTTAAAAATCATCAAAATTGGCCACAGTGTGTCTTCGAGTTGTGAAACACAAATGGTAACCCAAACAGAGATACACTGAGATCGTCGTGAATGAAAGTAAAGGTTAAAAGGTGAACACAGACTGACGCTGGACTTCAAACAGGCCTAGTGAGATGCAAAGAGGCTGTAGATTCACATGGATGTAACAGATGCTCTCTCTACGCAACCAATCAATTCAAAAGGGATGGCAGACATTTGTGAGGAAATCAAGGTGAGACCCGAAAGGAAAAATAACCGATTAAGGAATCCAAATGAGAAAATTTATTTAAAGAAAATGAATTAAAAGAAAGAAATTTGAATTTAGAAGGAGAGATCAAAGGAAGAGGGTGAAGGAATAATAAATCAGCAGAGGCATCCATGTGAAGCTACGGCACACAGAGAATCCCAGTGGCATAAAGTATAGGGTGGACGTCTGAGCTGGCGAGAGAGTGTGTGCTTCCAGCGCTATACTTTCTGCCCAGGTCACATTCCGCCGGACGGAATCAGAGGAAAGCGAGAGAGGCCAGGGGGAGGGAAGGGGAGGATTGTGGGAGAAGCTAGGCTAACAAACACCGGGGGTCAGGCTGCGGGATGCATGGAGACAGGACCCACAGGATTCCCAAACAGGACCACAGGTGTGTTTTGTGTGTGAGTGCATGTCAGTAATTGTGTGTGTGTGTATGTGTGGCTTGTTCAAGACAAACAATGATGAATTTGGCAGATATAAAGGACAACAATAAATACAGTAAGGAGACTAGAACATAGACACGCTGACATCGTGCTTCAAGACAAAAAAATTGAAGGAGGGGAAAGAAAGAAAGAAAGACACAGAGAGACAGCGGAGTGATTGCTTGTGACAGTCTCCCTGGGGCTTTGGTATGCATTACCTTTAAATCCTATCCTCTCTCCTATTATGGGGCCGGGAGGGAGGAAAATTCGGGAAAGAAAATGAACAAAAAAAATCTGAGCACTTCAGTCCAAGTGAAGGACGATTCAGAACACAAAAACACAGAAGGGAAAGAGAGCAAGGAAGCAAATGACCATAAAAAGGAGAAAGGGAAAGAGGGGCTTTGAGGAGGAGGAAGGCGAGATGTTGAAAGAAGAGTGGGAGCTGTTTCGACTTTGGCCGACTCCGTCTGGAGGATTGCCACGGCGTGTAGATTGTGTTACTCAGCGCATGAATAAATACCATACCGAGAAATGCTACATGCCGTGTCTGTTTAGTATTGTGCGAGTGAGAAAATAATAAAAGAAAAAGCAACGTGGAATGTGATAATACACGATAAAAACAAGCGAGAAACATGTTCCGAGCTAACATATTGAGGTTTGGACTAAAAGTATCAAAGTAAGCCCGTAAGACTTTAAGAAACATCTTAATGTAAAAAAAAAAAAAAAAGCCTTGTGAGAGTTCTTGGCGGTCTGATGCACCATATGCCAGTTTGTGAGTCTGGAATCACACTTGGCTTAGCACTGGTTTAGCCCTGTGAAATCATTTCCAAAAACACCTCAGTAACAGTAAACAAGAATCTGCTAGTATCTCTTTTCTTGATCTCCATATACACCGCCAGCTCGTAGTTCATTATAAAATAAACATGGCTGATCGTCATTTGCTTGCAGGTTCCTATTGTTTTAAAAATGAACGCGAGTGCGACTCTGGGACACGGAGGAGATGCTAAACTGCAGATGTGCAGCTGTGGTGATTTAGTTGGGGCGGGGGGGATGGTTCTGCTGAAGTTGGAACATTAGCCAAGGAGAGCGCTGAGGACATTGGATTGGATTTCTGACAGTCCAAAAAAAGAAGCCAATGAAGAATCACAATAATAGCAGACACGCAGAGGAGAGAGAGAGAAAAGAGGTTATTAATGCGCCATAAAAATGTCATAAAGACCTCAATCCGGGACACAAGAGCTCAAGGGAGAGAGAATGAGAGAGAGAAGAAGAAAAGACACAGTACCTTGGACATACGTCTCCGGGTGAGCTTTACAGGGAGCAAGAAGAAGAAGAAGAAAAAAGGAGGAGAAAGAGGATGTTAAAAAGGTGTGAAAAGACAGTCAACCTGAAACACGCATAAAGAAAGAGCTACAGGAAAAAAGCATCTTCCTTCACTGCATAGACATTAAAAATAAGTAGAAATGCTGATTGACTTTTGCTTTCCCAAAGAAAAAAATATTGTTCGAACTTATAAATAAAACAAAAGATTATTGGAGCTCAAAAACAAAGAAACACAAACTTTTTCAGCCTTTCTACTTTAAAATGTCATGTTTAATTCAACGTGCCGTTTCTTTGAAATCATTTGTGAAGTTTACTGGAAATTCCTGTGTAAAAAAATAGTTTCTAACACCAACCAAATAAAGCAAAAACACATCCACCGAGCAGTCTTGGCATGGACTTTCATGGCTCTCAAAGCCCACCGGTACCCTGCACAAACCTCTGCGACACCATTTATAGAATAAAATGAAAAACAACACCAGTAGAAAATGTCTCACTCTTTATGTTTAGCATTCACAGAGCGCACCCCTAAATCGCTTCTCAAATGTGTGACACTATCACTCATAATGTATAAAGTAAATAACATGGGCATCATGGGATTTACAGCACTGTTAGAAAAAGGGGCCTCTCTTGCTAATTGGAAATTGCATCCTGATGATTGACATGTGGTCCAGGAATCCTGCTGTATGTTTGCTATTTCACGTTTCACATTGTCATCACATCAGGTCTATTATCCTTGAGCCCCTCAGTATGTGAGTGAAATATTATATGGCATCGAGTGAGGAGGAAAAAAGTGTGTGTGTGTGTGTGTGTTGGTGAATACTGTATGGATAAGCGATCTGAATCATCTGCATGTGTGTACGCGAGCAATCATCTCCTTCCTCTGGCTAAATGCAATGATTTCTGACAAGGCTTTGGGAGAAACCCTGTGTGGCGTGTCATAACATTACATATGCTAAGTCAGATCAAATCATCCTAAATAAAAGGTCACCTTTTAATAAAAGCATAACGAAGTTGTTATACCGAGGCTTCATTAGATGGATTATGTTCTTAAGGAAGATACTCTTACGTGTGAATGAAAGACGCGTGTGTGTGGTTGTGACGGATTGAGAGGTTTTGTGTGTGTGTGTGTGTGTGTGTGTGTGAGGGAGAGAGTGTGCTGATTAAATTCCTCGGTGTCTTGTTTCCACACACTCGCTGTTATGTCTGGGAGATCCAGAACTTAGACAGTTGTAGAAGACTGAGCTGTGGATCTACTCCAGAATACACAGCGGGTTATGAAAACACAAACTAACGCATGCTCCGAACTGGAAACTTGCCAGTAAGGGCAGCCAGTTACTTGCTAATTACAACAAACTTTAGTTCATTTACATTGATGGTCCTGAGGGGAGATATAGAGAGAGAGTAAGTGAAGGAGGGGGGAAAAAAAAGGCAATCTTCCATTTATGGACATCAATGCTTTATTATTTACGTGCACATTCAAAGAGCTCTGATTAAAGTGACATTAATCTGGAAACAATTATACATCACGTCCAGCGTGGTTCAATCACTGTTCCTCCAAAGAGAAAAAGAGAGAGAGCCTATATTAATTTCCATTATCCTAATTGCGTTGCACAGCCACATGGCAGTATACATGCCCTCACAGCTGTGGGTATAGCTAGTTTGACATAGGGGCCAAACATGTGTTTTAATCACGTTCATGGACACCTCAAGCCATCCCCCTAGAACCAATCAAACGTTGGCAATGTGTCCTCCTTCTACCTGCCCGCCACCGCATAATGACAGCATATCACTCGCCACCAGCACCATTCGGCTGACTGTGTGTCTAATTCCCGTTCCCTTTTCAGAGCCTGCCTGGATTAATGTGCTGTGAAAGGGCGTTTCATTAATTAGTGATTGAGATGATAAAGCGTGGAGAATGATTTGTAGATGTACAGTGCGTGCTGTGTTTTTGCTTTAACCCTCCATCTATCTGACATGGTCTGAAGCGAGGGGAGAATTGAGGGCATTGGAGATCAGGATGATGTAGTTGTGTGCTGGCGTGCTTGCGCGGCTATTGATTTCTTTGTCTGTACGCACGTGTGTGTGCGTTATGATATATGGGAGGTTTTGAAGGACAGGCGCTTCAATTCTGCGAAAATGTTTTTGACTGCACGTGAGGTACTCTATCGGTCAAAGTTTGGATTAATTTGTTTTTGAAAGAACTCTCTTTTGATTACCAAGGCTGCATTTTATTGGTCAGGAATAGGGTAAAAACGGTAATTTAGTAAATTATTAAAATTTAAATTTAAAATAACTTTTCTATTTTAATGTGAGTTCATTTAAATATTGAATTACTAAAATTTTCAGTGTCAGGTTCTTCAGAATCATTTTATTAAGCTACTCATTTCCTGTTTCTGTAATTATTAATAATGGTTAATTAATGTTAAAAACGTTTTTTTCTGCTTAATATTTCTGTGGAAATTATACTAAATATACTTTTGATTCTTTGAATAGAACGTCCACAAAAACAGCATTAATTGTAATATAAATTATTTGTTTAATTTAACACATGCTTGCTAAATAAACATGATTTTTATTTTTTTAAGGAGGGGGGGATTTAAATAAAATATTTTAAAACAGTTTAGCAGCAAAAGAAGTTTTTAGCACTGATAAGATTTTTTCTTGAGAGCCAAATCATCATATGAGAATGATTTCTGATGGATCTTGTAACACTTTTCCTGAAATAAATATCACAATACTCAATATGGCAAAATTGATTTATTTTAAACAGCCAATAACCCAGAGTTCTTTGACGTGCATGTCTATCAGCTGGACAAATCTAAAAACTATAGTTTTGTTGTCAGATTTTAGCTATAAAAGTAAATTTGTGATACTATGGCTGTCAGATTTTATTTGTGATTTGGCGTGAAACCCAACCTTGGCAAGCAGTTTGGAGATTTCGGTCTCTCCTCATTCAGCTCGCATGACTACAAAATAGCTGCCTGGGGGCCTTACCAAAATGGCTGCAGAGTAAACGATCTCCTCCAATAAGGATTTTGTAGTCTTCACACAATAGTTCAATTTGTGCACTTTTACAGTATATAAGAGTTTGACAAAATTATTTTGGATGCATTATTGTGCGTGGGTACACACACATACACAAGCACACACACACACACACACACACAAAAGGGGCTCCTGCAGGGTTGATTGATGTGTGTGCACAGCTTGCTATAATCCATGGCTTTCTCACAGTAAGAGTTGTGCTTCTGATGAATGATCTGGAAGGGCCCAAGGCCTAATGAAGCATACAAGTCTTAATAAAAAATCTCAAATGTCTGGCATTGGAAGCTTCTGACAAGCCACACGTCACAAAAAAATCTCTTTTCTTTAGTCATAAAGAGTTTTAAAGAGAGCTATTACCAAGAAAATCTAAGAAAATGGGCTCACACGAGTGTGTTCTTGTTCCAGAATATGCACCATTTATTCACATTATACATTATCCATGCATTGTGATTCATCATATTCCTAAACTTGTTTACTAAAGCAGCTGCATGGGCTCCAAGGATGTAGAGAGAGAAATATACATCTTAGTAACAGAGTGTAGCAGACTGACTTAAACTACTGTCAGTCGGTAGTTCTTTTCAGAGACGGAACAACTAAAAGGTGTCTGTTTTTAAAATTTAAATGTCTCTATATCTGGAAGATGGATTCACATTCCCATTATTGGCATTTTGCATGTGATTATTGCATGAACTACTTACTAGTGGACTCTTTGGTTAGTGTCTCACAAAAATTAGTTACAAATAGCTTGTATGCACAAAAAGAACTAAATGTAGTTCAACACGCCACATGGATCACGCTCTGAGAAGTCCTGTTAACAACTTTCAACAAGTCCTGAAATAACCAGTAGTCTAAAAAGAGCATCTCAGCCTCTGACAAGAGAAAGTGCAGTTGGCAGAAAGTGTGTTTTGGGTGTCTGTGTCGTGAGAAATATTTCACGCTTCTGCTCTCCTTCTCCCTCTCTCATGAAGCTCCCCAATCATTTCCAAATGAATAAACAGATCTGTGTCACACTAAGCTAAATCAAACAGCCGTCTTTTAAAAATCTGCTGTACTGTCTGGATAAGTTCACATTACAGACTCTAATATTCAGTTAGGATTAGGGCTGGGTGATATATTGAATATTCTAGATTTTGCTGAAGATATAAAATTAAGGAACATTGCGAGCATAAATGAGCTTTTTATATGGGCATTAAGTTTCCTAAAGACCATGTCATTAGGCTAGTTTTACGATCTTTCCTTGTCTTGCAGCTGGCGTGGATGAGAGATGTTTTAAAAGATTTATACTTTAGTGAAAAAACAGTGTAATAGTATGATTCATTTGCTGTATGTTTCAATGAATCACATCGAAAAAGCCCTCCTTTCGTTTATATGATCTTTCTGCTTTGATTGTTAACATTCATGGTTTTAAGTGTTGCACGACACACTC
>JAUMHR010000042.1:7846551-7877326 GCA_032361145.1 Enteromius fasciolatus | reverse complement strand
ATCACAATATTTCAAACCTAATGCTCCGCTCACTCTCTTTAAGGCACAACTGGGTGCTGAATGATAACGACATATATATGCGGCTCTGATTTGAGGTGGAGGTTGGTCCCAATCTTTATTGATTGATTTATTTTAAAAAGTCTCCATACAGCTCAGAACAAACTGTCATATTTTGCCAAAAATGAACAGAGGCTACTATCACCATGTAGTGTGTAACTTATGATTTTAAACAAATCTGAAATGTTTAAGAAAGAGAGAATGTCTAGATGCTGCTGGTCAGTGTGAGAGCTGTCTTCCAGTACCCGTGTCTGGTGTCTTTGTGTGAAAGAATGATGATGCAAGTATGTTGTAATGCAGGGGTGTTTGTGTGTGGACTCACTGTGAAGAGGTCTAATGAGAGTGAGTGGGTGTAGAGGGACAGGGAAGGTCACACACACAAACACACAACACACACACACACCCCTATGTGGAACCAAGAGGCCCCTTATCTCAGTCTGACACATATGATGTATGAGGTACCATAATTCTTTTAGCTCCCTCTTGTGCTCTCTCTCAAACACATACACACACACACACACACACACACCTCCACATCCTGCAATGCATGCACTCAGCAAAGCGGTACAAAGTATCAACCTTGGCCTAAAGAGATATATTCAGTCATTCAATTTCTAGAAGGCCACACACAAAGTAAACAAACCTGGAAAGTGTTTTGCACAAAAATGCACTATACGACATAGACACTTCAAAATTAAAATACATATCACATTTCGACATACAGGGATAATTATGTAAGATAAGTTCTCTGAAAAGTATCAACATATTTGAGCACCGATAGTGGCTCGGTAGTGGAGTTCAGGGCAGGACAATTTGTTTGGCTGACCAGTGACAAGTGTTCAGCAAACTTGTTTGATAACAGTCATTATGTTTGCAATTCCATTTGGTGATGCTAGCCACGCACAAATTACATACACTTTAGCCTTAATGAAACTGTCAAATTGACCAATCAACTGACGTGTAATTTAAAATATGGTCTTCTAAAGCCTTATGGCCATTTCAAATGTTTAAACTTAGAGCAACAAGGTCATTAAGTGATCAAACTCGGCTAGCATTTCTGCTCGGTAAAGTTTGGAGTCAGGGTGAGAGTGTGGTGTGTGGGTGGCTGGCTTGAACAGAAGAGCATGACAGAATTACGTGCTAACCATGCTAATTTGGAAGACGAATAGCAAAATGCTGGCCAGATTCTCATAAAGCTGCCCGGCGAAACAGGCATGCTTGCTAACGAGGCCGCGTACCTCGAACGCTTGTGTTGAGTAATGGAGCAGCTGACGTACCCTGCTGAGAGTTGAGCTGGTGGAGGATGTAGCCAACACGCTAACAACACGAACAGATTTAGTGACTGCTCAGCAACATGTAGATTTTGAGTTTAAGAAGATACAAGAAGAACAGCAAACTTTGTTTTACATTTGACTTTTTATAAATTTACCAATATAGCATGACTTTTTTTTTTTGCAGCTTTGAGATTTATACAAATACAGTTAAGTGCTTGTGAGGAGACATTGCTGTCGTTTAGAATAGTCGTTACCCTGTCGATGTCTGGATCAACGGCAATGAAAATGTCACTGCTTTGATAGCAAGCAAAGGTCAGGGGGAAAGTACAAAACAGTACAAACACTGTTAGTCCACTTCCTGTCGAGGTGGAAGAGCCAACGCAGGTGGAGGAGAGGCAGAAAGACAAAGGGAATATGCAATCAAAACAAGTTCAAAGATGTGAAGTAAACCTTCATAACAAATACCAAATAGCTTCAATACAAAAGCACCAAAACCAGCTGGAAATAATCTGCCCCAATCCAGAGTACAAATTATGCAAGTACACTATACGGCAAAAAAGTATGTGGGAACACAAACACTATCCATGTGCGCTTGGAGAGCGTTTCATTTCAAAACCTTCTGCATAAACTTCTATTTCTTCAATTCATCTGAGAAGCCTTTCCACTAGATGCTGCAATATGGCTGTGGGATTTGCTCCCATTCAGACACAAGAGAAATCAGCGAGGTCAGATGCTGATGTTAGGCAATGGACTCTTCCAAATTCATCCCCAAGGTCTAGAGTGGAGTTCAGGTGTGGGTTTTGTGCAGGGTAGCTCAATTCTTCCACACCAGACTGAATTATCTTTATACCCATGCCGTGTTAGTACTGGTGATTATGTGTCTTACCAACGGTGCAGTGTTCTCCGGTCCAGCCCTGGTGACATTCGCATTTGCCGTCCTTGCAGGTACCATGTTCAGTGCAGCGTGGGTGACAAGCTTTCAGATCGCATACCGAACCGGTCCAGCCTTCTTCACAGCGACAGCTTCCTCCTACACACACACCGTGAGAGCCACAGTCCACTGCACACACCTCTGCAAACACAAACAAAGGCGAAAAAAAAATTAAAATCACTTTTACAGCATAGTCAAGGACTATGAAAGGTTGTGTGTACTACAATGCGGTATCGCAAATCTCCTCTACTCAAAACAACAAGAGCAGAGGTTACATTCCTGAGAACAGTCATGTCTAAGTTATTGACTTTAAGTGTGAAAAACGTATGACAGGAAATAGATAACTGCGGACCCCTGCTGTGTCAAGGGGAGACTGTCTGCCCACCTCTACCGACACCCCTTAACAGTGACATATCCTGACCTTGTCTGACCCGCTGCCTCATGGAGACTTTAGCGGAGGTGGGGGCTCTGCTGGCTAAAGGTGTGTGATTGAGGAAAGGGAAAGAGACATCAGAGCGTGCAGATGCGGATGCGAATTGACACGCTGAACTTTCCACCCGGACCCAGAAGACAGGCCTCCCACATAGATTGAAGAAAACACATCAAGCCAAAATAAATCAATTTATACACACTCCACGGTCTGCCAAACATCAGGAGTGTGTTTGAATGGCTTTTGGGATCGAAGCTATCATGGAAGTGCTTTATTAGCATTTCTCTTCGCAGGTTTGTACTTTTTTTTTTGTTGGCATGTTTACAGAAAAAGATTCTCTATTGACAAAAGCTTCCATAGAGAAATTGCATGTTTTTGTCAATAGAAATGAGTTTTGTGTTTGTCATACCTGCCCGTGAATGCAACTGGCAACAAAAGCCGATGAGGGAAAATTGGGTGCATTTTGAACGATATCCTGTGAAAAGTGTCTGATAGCGATTTGGAACCGGTTTATGAGTTTGTGTACGTGCGCGATGCAGACGTGTGTGGGTTTGGCAGAATAGTAGATGAAGACAGACTGGCGCAAAGCAAGCTGTAGTTTAACAGCCCACACACCATTCCACCAGAGCCTCGCAGCCTGACACACCCTGTCATAGAAGAAACAAAGCACTAGAAAGACATTTCTTGATAAAGACAAATCACGGGATGGGGCATTGTTAAACCTCCTCTCTGACTCTTTCTGCGGCGCTTCCTGACAAGGTGTGAAACCATGACATGACACTCAGCCAGAGCTGCTGAAAGTGTATTGAGACAAGGAAACAGAAGAGAAGAAATGAAAAGAGAATTTCCCAGCAGCCTTTGGGTCAGGTGAGTGCCAGTTTGTGGTTGGCTTCCCCGCTGCGTGCTGTTATTATGCCTCCTGCAGGTGGGCCGGAGTGACGCACCCCTTCGGTGTGTGTGGATATGTGTGTGGGCGCCTGTGTGTTTTATCCTTCATCAGACAAAACTCTGCAGAAGTTCACCTAAGTTTCCTCAGAGCGGGAGCGTGATTGAAAGAGAGAGAGAGACTGCGTACAAGGAAAAACTTCACGCAGACAGATGGAGAGCAGCTGCTGGGAAGTGCTTCTGGAAAACTGACGACTCGAGCTGTAAGCCGGCTGCAACTGTACTATATCAATCTGGATTACTGTCTTTGCAGGAGTTGCTGCCAGAGTGTGTGGACCGAGTCCCCAAACGTGTCCCTGTTGCATGCGGCATCATGCACCTAATTGTCTGAGAGGCCAGTCCTGGCTTTTTTGCTGTTCTAGGCCAGATGCGACGTGAAGCTTTTTAACAAACTTAGTTCTCTATAGAATTATAAGAAAGGTTTGTTAAGTACATTGATTCTCAGTGCGCTTGGTTTAAATCTATAAATAATTAATATCATGATGTGGTAACACTTTTATATTCAGTTTTTTAAAAGAAGTCAAGGCATCATAAGCATAATGTATTAATAGTCTGTAAATGTACAAATACCCTAGCGTTCATTGGTTATTTATGTTTGTTAATAATACATTAAATGCTTTTAATTTAAACCTTAAGTTTATTATATCTAAAACTATAGCTGGAAATTATAGTTTTTTCATAGTACATGAACCAAATGTTAAATTCTGTTGATTTATTAATACATTCATTGATGAAGTTAAACTGTTAAAAGATGTATCAAAGTATGCAGAAATGATCAAAACTAACAAATGCCGTAAAGCAACGTTCTTCTAGATTTTATTGTCTGTATTGTCTTAACAAAAGTCCCTCACAGTAAAATGTTACCCATGAATTTAATCCAGAAAATAAAAAAAAATATGAATTTGTGTTAATATATACAGTACGTTTTTTTTTTTTTGTTTCAGTAATTTTTAAATCATATATTGCAATATTAGTAACGATAATGATAATATAACTGTAATGAAAAAGAACACATTTATATAAATAAATCTGAGAGGGCACATGCATGAATAGCCATGCCACTTCTGTAGACACGTGCCCTCCTCTCGCCCTTTGTGTTTAATTTTTCTCACCCTATCATTATCTAAGACAAAAAGGCCATTACTAATTTTATCAGCACTTTTGGGAGCATTGTCGTTGATTCGATCAAAACCCGTCCCCACGCAATAGGCGTTTATCAGCATTTACCACAGCACAGCACTGCAGTCGTCAACCTGACAGAGGGGGGCATGCAGGCCTCATTCATTAACGCAGCACTAATTGAAGATGTAAGGCTAATTAATGAAAGGGAGGGACGTGATGGTTTACAAAGACATCAGGTAGTTCTTCCTCAATCGAAATGGAACGAGAAAGAAAAAGACTGAGAGAAAAAGCAAGAGTGAGAGAGAGATTGCCGTGTGGGGCTCTTGGGTGAAATAGTATTTTCATTAGACACAGATTGCTGCTGGGAAAATAGCATTGTATAACTAAAAGGCCGACCATGGGTGAGTCCTAAAACAGCAGGAGTCCAATACTGCTCTTATTACAGAGATCAGTATCGTCACTCACACAAACACAAGACGTGCACACGCATCCCACACTAGCTGCGGCTGAGCTTTTGATGGACTGAGAGATATTTCATAATGATAGTGTATTTAAGGTTGACTCAAATGTGCCTTTGAGAAGGTCTGCTGACAGATTAAACAGAGAGGAGGACAGAAATAACAGCCTGTTAATGCCCTTAACAACAATAAGCAGCTATTCAGTGTAAAAAACAAAGCGTGATTAAAATAATAAAGTGAAAAGAGCGTCGTATTAAAGAAGCGAGTGCGGAAGTATATAAAGGTACCGATGGAGCAGTCGGGTCCAGTCCAGTTGGCGTCACAGGTACAGGTGCCGCTTTCTGTCTGGTAGGTTCCGTGTCCTGAGCACTGGTCTGGACACATAGTCTTCAGGATCTCGCAATTGTTGCCGCCCCAGCCCGGATTGCAGTGGCACTCTCCGTGAATACACACTCCGTGAGATGAACAGGAAGGGTCCAGGCAGTCCACTGTGTGTGTTGGGGGAAAAATGCAAAATCTCTTAGTCTGCAGGTTAGCAAAACCATTAATAATAAATCGTAACCTTTAAATGTGCAATGCTAACCCTACGCTGTATGCATAACATTTTAATTAATGTTCTTGCATAAAGCCTTAATTGTTAAAACATTAATAGACTTTGAAATAATATTTAGAGGTGTCTTTTCAGCTCATTTAGCATGAAGGGCAACACTTCGCAGCAATGGATTTCTGCTACATTAAAGTCTAAGAAGTAACTCCTAACAAATGAATTTGAATTAAAAATGTTAGAACTGTTTAACATGCTTATAAAATGTCAATAGTTTTACTAAAGGTTAAGTAAAAGCAGTTGTACATTTGAACATTTTGGTAAAATAAATATCAAAATACTTTAATACTAAATAATTTAATAATAAAAGACAAAAACAGCATTAAATAAACATAATGTTATTGCAATATTTTTATTTGTATCCATATCTATTCTACTATTGCGCAACATTTAAGCATCTACTCACAACAAATAAATAATTCATATCATTTTAAATGTTTTTTTGTGAATTAAATAATTAAATAAAATGATAGGACGTGCTGTGTGTTCATATTTCTCTTCATTATCCATTTTATTGCCTTCTGCATATATGAGTTTGCAAAGAAAATAAAACAGGTTTGTTAACCTGAGGGTACGTTGCGCAATAGAGGGTTAATGTGAAAAATATGTGGTGTTTTTACAGTAATTTTGAAATTCTCTCATCTCAGTGGAATCCATCATTTGCTAAATGTCAAAGTGTGCATAGCATAAGCTTCACATTATATGGCTCTCAAAACCCCCTTGTTCCACTGCACACACATTATGAGCAGATTCAGACAGTACATGTAGCAAAGCATGATCCATGTGCAGCTCAATGTGCTCTCAAAGAATGTGCTCGAGATCTTTTATTCCCCTTGGGAGAAGTCCACTGCTACAGATGGGAAAGCAGTTTTTAGAGGGCCGAGGAGCAAGCGGGGCAGAATTTGCGAAGTGGGACAGCGCTATGCATTTCTTTTCAAAAGCCATGAGGGGCTACTGTGCAGGTGGTGTTTGTGTGTGTGTTTATGTTTAATAGCCCTTGGGAGAATGCTGAAGTTCAGTAACCCTTGATTCCTCTGATTGTGCGGTAGTTGATGGGGCTTAATCATTGCCATTGATTGACAAAAGGCCAGTTCATGACCAGAAAATAAAGTTCCCTCCATAAATTGCATTAGCCCGTCTCTCTCCGGGTATAGAGATGTATGTGTTGTGTTGCTCGTGCCAAATCATTACAATAGAGCTGCAGGAATGGAATCTTTCTGGCTTACAGGGAAAAAATGAAACAAAGCACCCCACATGCTCTCTGTGTGCCGAGTCATGGTAACATAAACACTATGCACAAAGCTAATTTTCTTAATTAAGAAAAATCAATTGTAATCTAGCATTTTTCCCACTCACGAGGCTGATGGGTAAGGGACCTGCACATCAGCGGGGACATCAATGTAATTATTTGCTCTGTGAAGTGGAGAATGGCAATTGTTTCTGGAATATTGAACTATTAACTCATGGGTAATGATTATTGCAGGGACAGTAAATTATCAAAGAAGGTCACAGGCAGAAGAGTCCCTTTGATGGCTACAGACAAGGCGTTGGGCTCCTCATTAAGCAAAGTGATGTTGAAAGGCGATATGAACTGGACAGATTTTTCTCTCTCTCAAACACTCAAACAAGCCCTTCTCTCTTACGCTTGCTCTCTTTCTCTCTTTTTATCAGGTCTGGTGAAAAGCCTGTCCATGTCTGCAGAGACAGAGCTTTCAAACACTTCTAGAAAAAAAAAAAAAATCAATCCCCCTCAAACCAATGGGTAATCAGCGATCGCGTTGATAACACATTATCTTGCACATCTTTGATGGTGTAATGCAGTGGGGTTTAATGGCAAGAAGGCTGGAAATAGCAGTGTTAGATAAATGCTTCCATTAGGGCTTCTGATGGGTCTCTTATGAACTGAGACTTGAGATGCTGGAGAGGGAAACAGCTTCGAACCCTGCATGACAAATAAACTGTTTTCTAACATCAGACTACCGAATGAATGGTTTGCTGTAAAATCGTGGTTTCTTGAGAAACATAAGAAACAACAATCCATTTCTGACTGAACTAAGCAGATTAGTTAGCTAGATTTGTAGCTCTGACCTTCTTCACAGTTGTCTCCTTTGTAGCCTGTGTTGCAGGCGCAGGTGCCCATAATGCAGATTCCGTGTCCGCTGCAGTGAATATCGATGCACTGGTTGCTAGGAACGTCACACTCTGTCCCCTTCCAGCCGCTGTAACAAAGACAGCGCCCCCTGGAGTACTGCCCATTGCCACTGCACAGCACTGGACAAGCGGCTTTGAATAGACAAACAAAAAGCAATTGGTCGAATAAGATAAAAGCTGAAAGTAGTCTTCAATAGGGGAAGCTTTCTTTACGAATCTTCTACTGTGTTATCTCTAAACCAGACGTATTTCCATTACCCTTCATATTGCGCAGACTGAAATTGCGGATTAAAAATATGCACGAAATGCGGCAATTTTACAAAAGCCTTACGTATCTCAAAAACATTTTTACGCTCGCATGAGGCGGTTTCAGGCAATTCAATAAAAGAATGTATCGCAAAACTGCAATGTTTTTTCGCATTTACAGGTCACCTGGTGTAAGTAAAAGTAACACAGTCATCTTTAATGTACTATAACCTCTAAGAAAGACCTCACACATGGCAGCTCTGAAGCATAAAGGGCTTTATTTGCCAGTGGAAATGCCGTCATTTTTTTCAACAGGTTTTTTTTTGACATTTAGACAATATTGTACAGGTATGCGCAAATCTGTAATGAAAACCCGCCCACTGACAAAGAAAGCAAACATAACAAGATAACAAGAAAAAAAGAAAAGAAAAACACCACCACCAAATATACAAACAAAATAAATACAATAAAACTAATTGTTGCTTCCTCCTGGTAATAAGAAGCCATTCAGGCTTGGGAATTGAGCCCCCACCAAAAGCCTACTAGTCGGCCGTACTTGCTCAAATGACAATCTGAAACCAATTATGAATAGCGACATTGGTTGTTTATTTCTCCTGAGAGTCGTGTGACCGTGTGTGCGTGCATGGGGGTAAGAGAGCATACCTCGTGAGCAATCAGGCCCAAGGAACCCTGGGAAACAATGGCATGTTCCCGAGCGACAGTCTCCGTTACCATGGCAATTGTGTGGACACTCTGTGAGGGTATCTGGGGGAAAGAATGAAAGCGTGTAAGAGGGAGCCACAGAAAAAAAGGAGGCGAGAGAGGAAAGGAGAGTGAGAAAAGCACTAATTGAGGAGACAGTCTGTGGAAATTAGCAGACATTCAGACCCCCCCATCTTTAATTAAAGGAGTGCCAGATGCGTGATTAACAAAAACCTGCATCTATGCTTACTCTGCCTTAATGAACCAATCACAGCATTATTACCACCAATTAGCAACCAGACGCTCTGCTTGGAGCTTTCTTTACACTGCTGGATGGCCATTAAAACACACATACACACACTATTTTTTGTAACAGTGGGGACTTTCCATTTAATTTAGTTTTTATTCTAAAATATTGACTGAACCCTAGTCATTGAACCCTATATCTAAAACTTTCTGAATTTTCCAAGTTCATAAAATCATTATTTAGCATGTTTAATAAGCCTCATGACGACTACATCTTGACACATTTACATACTAAAAACACACATAAAAATCGTTTAACATGTTATTTTGTACAAACAGCAGTAAACGTTACTTTGACAGAAGCACATTAAGATGGTATTTGTAATATTCAGTAACGTACATTTGCATCTTCAACAAGCTCCAAACAAAGCTCTATTACTGAGCAACGAGAAGTTGTTGACTCTTTCCTGAAGTGATTCAATGGCTCACTTTTAAAGAGAGTCACTTATCGCAGTCTATTGGTGAAATGATGCAACCTGCAGGAAAAGTCCTGCCTCCTACTACTAAAACAAGCCTTTCAAGAATTAAAAAAAAATTGTTCTTCATCTTTCACTTTTTAAACCCAGTTTACGGCGCAGCGCAAGTTTGCAAGTGCCATTTAAACTAATAAATACAATATCATGCCCTCCTCCATGCTTTGTAAACTGTAAACTACCACAAAGACACATACACACATATTTGGCCTGTATGAGAAGAGTTTCTTTGATGGATGAAGGCTGTGGTCTCACTAAAGGTGAATGATGCAACATAACACCAAGAGTCACTCAAAACTCATGACATAAATATTAAACAGTTAATTTATCTGAACTGCATAACACACACAACAGTACATATAACATGAGTATGATATATTGATTATGGTGTTATATTCATGACAAACCATTGGGTGAATAAAATACAGCTGTTGACCAATCAGAATCAAGGATGGAAACAAACAGTTTTAAAAATATTGTGTACTATATAATAAAGGTTTGTGTAAACTATTATTTGTTATTATTTATGTATAATTTAATTAATAGTAATAATGTGAAACTTAAATATTAACATTATTACTTTTATTATAAACTATTTTCCCTTAAACGTTCTTTTGTTGCCCCTTTGGACCACAGAAACCATTTTGTCTGGAACACAGATATGCAGACCGGTGATGCAAACTGCAAAAGTCCCAAAGACATTGGACGATTATACCAGCACTAGGAACACTGCTCAACCATTTGAGAAATGGATGTAGCTGTTATCATGATATCATTCATGCATATTACCAAATGCACAACTGTTATATAGTCAGCCACAGATTTAATCCACACCAGTACCACACTCTTTTTGACTCTCTTGCTGTATGTGTTGCCAAGGTGACATCAATGATTGTGACATCACCTGTCGATACTTTCATTAAAAGAAGCAGCTCATTGGTGTCTAAGTCAATTCTGACAAGGTAATGAACTGCACTGGTTTCTTGTCACCAGCCTGCTGTTATGACACCACTGAAGCGTTTAGCAGAGCTCTCAGACATCGCCAGTGCAGGACCATATTATCTCGCTACAGAGATATAATCAATTTTCATTTTCAAAAGGTTAACTTTTTACTCATTGAAGCATTATCATCCTGTTTTTAAAAGAGGGCGCTGGCTGCAGTCCTACTGATCATTTTTCATGTCCTAGTCTTTGTGATCCAATTTGACAGGAAATTATTCTTGAGGCCTGTTTCTATGAGTTCATGACGAAGGTGAGAAAAGAGGGGAAAGGGAAGGTGAGAAAAGGTGGAAAAGAGAGAGAGAGAGAGAGTTGAAGAGGGAAGGTCCTGCAGGTCACTATGCAACACTTTGAATCAGCTGCCGCCCACTAGGCCACTTAAAACATAGATCGATATAACTCTGGTCATCATTACACACAATCATCTGAGAACAGATAGGCTCACACTCTTATTTTTTTCTCTCTCTCGTTCATACAAGCATTAACACAGAGACTAAACTGTCTAATATGCATTACCATTCACAAGTTTAGAATAAGTATGATTTATTTGAGTGAACAGTATTTGAAAGAGGTTCTTTATTTTCACCAAGGCTGTATCTGTTTGATTCAAAAAGCAAAAACAGTAACTCCATGAAATGTCGTTACTGTTAAAATAACTGTTCTTCTGTACTTGAATATATATATCTTTCTTTCTTTCTTCAAAATCTCTAAAGTATATTCCAACCAATTCAATAAATTCAACTGCATTCAAGTGGCATGAGCTCTTATTTTGATGTTTATGTAAAACCTATTGATCATGTGATCCAAAATCATTTGAGAATGTTCCAACAGCATCTTGAGCTTCAGTAGGAGCAAGTTAACATGGTCTGTGTCACAAATTTGAATAGTGACCAAAACCAACCCTTTGTTTTATGTCACAATACAATATATAATCAAAACATGTATATAAACAACATAATATGTTGTGCGAATATTAATAATTTACCTATGATGATGGTGTTGTAGGAGACCTGTTCAGTGTTTTTGCCGTCATTGTAGAAGGCGAGGTGCCAGGTGCCTGAGTCCAGGTAGCGGATGAACTCTGCCTCATGAATGTTAACCGAACGGGCCTTTCTAGCTGCTCCTTCCACCTCCACTAGTCCACGCTTCTCTTTAGCTATCAGACGACTGCCGTCCAACAGCTCCACAAAGTCATACTGTACACAAACACACACGCACACACACAAAATCAAATCCCAGTTTAATCACGGACAGATCACAGAATAGTGCAGTACCAGCAAATCTCCTCTGCAGCTCCGCACGTCTGCTGTGTTATACAATACGATGTTAAAGGATTGTTTTTGAAGAGCACGTAGCTCTATTACAAATAAATTGCAAGAGATTGATGCTTGTGAATATATTGGAAGCAAAGTAATGAATATGTTTGGAATCAAGAGGGTGCTCACACACTGGTATCCTCTTTTTGAGTGATTGGCGAAGATTTTGGAAAAGATACTCTACATTTGAGAAAGTGGTTTTTGTTTTTTTTCGGAGCTTTGACAAGCTGCTCCCGAAGAGCGAGTTTGAATCAAGGCCTCTGATGAGTTTAACATGTTGTTCTCAATTTACAGTGCATTAAAAAGATATTTACTTCCTAAGAGACTCATTGGAGAATGGCATAAGAGAGAGAAGGGAAGAATAAGCAAGCAAAAACTACAACATGTTACGCCTGACAAAATGAGAAGATGTTTCGATCAGTGGGGAAACAAGTCTCCGCGCTTCTGTCTGTCAATAGAACTTCAACATATCCCTTATGCAGCCTTTAAGAAACATATTGATTCATGTGTGGCAATTAAAGCACCAGGCCAGTGCTATCGATTCTTATTGTGGAGGCCTCCACTGCCAATTACCTCTATTAAGCATTTACGGGTTTTGTGATGTACCCTTGAAGAAGCCGAGGTACTGATGTTGCTTGGCAGAAAAAAAGAAACAGGACAAGGAGAAATAATTGGTTTGCTTGCGAAGGCCTAATGCAGTTTTTAATCAAAGTGGCAAAACATGCATAGAAGTATGAATCACTTTAAATTTGAATTAGGCAGATTCTGCAGATGGAAATTGGAGGGGGATTGTCGGGCTCTACCAGTTAGCTTTGAAGGTCATGTTTGAAAGTGACAGTCTTTTGAGTAAAGTTTGCTGTCTGCCATTTGTAGCCGATCTATGAGCCTCATCTAAAAGGACGCCAGTAATTAAAACAGTGGGTTGTTGTGGGTTTTAATTGTGCTTTTTGAAACTGTCATTTGGCACCCACAGAGATCATCTAAATACAGAAGAACCCTGGGGGTCAGTGAAAACTGGATTTTCTTAAAAATGTTGCGTGACGATTGTAACTAATGCAAAGAGCATTAAATATCATCGATTTGCTAAGCGTTTTTAAATGTAAAGTCTTTTAAATTAGCATTAGGATGAAGTTTTATGGAAGCAAATGCAGGAAATGCATTTCAACAGTAACAAAATGGTCTCTGATACCTGAGTGTGAGTGGGAGGCAGGCCTTTCCGGCCGTAGACCCCAACCAGGGCTCCTCTCTGGACGGAGATGTTGAACTTGAGGGACTGCGGCTGGTCAACGAAGAGTTGAGAGCGCCAAAAGGTTCCTGGAGGGATGTCCTGTGCTGCTCTACGGCCCACATCCACCTCACCTGTGTCTATGGTGTTATTCTCTTGAAAGTAAACTCCTGGAGAGAGAAACAGGAAGATGACATTTGTAAGAGGAAGACAAAGCATATTTATGCTAATAACATACTGGTAGAGACTAGAAGCTATTCATTTTCAGCAGTGATATTGTGATTTGTCCCTGTGAGATGCTGTGGTCGAATGTATGCAAGATGAAAAACAAGCAAACCGTAACTGTGAGCAATTGCCCTGTTCGATATAATCTGCCTCTACCCATATACAGAGACATAATTAAAAAGAGATGTGTGGAAAACCATGTTGAACCATGACATTTTTGGCGTTGCAAGGAAGCTTGATTTATGCATTGATAATCGTTCATCTTGTTCATCATGAATGCATTGTTTACAGGCAATAGATTCCATTTGTGATCATGCAAACGTTATAGCTACGGTAGTATGGCAGGAAACCAATTACATTAGAACAACAAGGAGCAGGAAGGAACTACAACTAACAATGCGGTAACCTGTTCTCAGAGGAGGAAAAATATTAAGCAACAATCTGTGTTCAAAGGGAACCTGACATACAGATGGTGCATATAAGTCTCTTTTTAATAAAACGGTTTACGACTTTCTCTATTAGCTGTGTATATGTTTGTGTGCCAGTGCAATCGTGATTCTTGCTATAGCCTCAAGTGTGATCAAACATTCATGAGGTATACCAGAATAATCTGATGTCAAAAATCATTAAATCACTCTATACAGCATTTAATTAGCATCTTTAAAACAACTCTTTCTGACCCTCATTCCCAAGATAACCATCACATGGAATTACCCAGACAATAGAAAGAAAAAAAAAACACTATTTTATACCATTATACTCTGGGGTGCGTTTATCAGAATCATTGTTAGCCAGCTATAGTCAAGAGTTTCACTGTTGGGGTTGGGTTGTGTTTTCTTAAAACTGCAGCTCAGATGAACAAATGTTAATGTTAAAATAAGCAAACTAACACTCAGTACAATCTATATCTGTCATTTCACACAAATACATATCTCATTTTATATATATCTTTTAGTTTGTCAAGAGAATGAAAGAGATGTGTGAATGCACTCTGGTAACCTGGGGGAAATCCAGAGCATTACGTAAAACGAACAACCTCGATTGAACCAAACATCTGTAAATAAAACAATACAAACAACAAATATGTAAAAAAGTAATCTTCAGATGCCATTTGCGCTGTTTACACCAGTAATCTTGAATTGATGAATTACGCACACTATCGCTCCGTTCATTTTATATTGTTGAAACAATGTCAGTCATAACTAAATTCATAATGGCAATTTCAAGCCGCCGTTTTCCAAAAGTAGCCAAACGCGGTGATATTACATGGTGAGTCTAAGTGAAGCTATCTGCTTTTGCAGCGCTTCCTTTAACAAGCTGAAAAGCTAATGTCTAGACATTACACACACAAGCGCACAATGAACTCGCCAACAGAAGCCTCGGCATATTCCAACCCCTCAACATGTTACAAGGCAACAGTGCGGAATGGAACGGTAATGGGAGAAGGAGAATAGGCTATGCTCATATGCTATCTAATGGAGAGCAGCTGCCATTAATATTGCATTAATTATTATTGCGTAATTCCGTAGCATGCGGGCACTAACCGCACGCGTGTTGCTAATGCAGTCAGCCGGCTACATAAAGAGCATGTTGGAGTGAATGAAAGAGTAATTAGAGAGGACTTGCTGACTGTTAGTTTTAATGTGAGCACGCCTGTGGCCCTAAATGCTCTACAGAGCAAACGAGAGAAGCCATCTGTGAAGCTCTGATCAACAGTATTGTCCACAGGATAAAAAGAAGGGGATGGTGCGTTTAAAGAATGCCAGTGGAAAAGAGATTTGCTTTCTGTGTGTGCCAGGGATGCCCGGGGTGTTTCTTGGACATGGATATTGAATTGGCATTTGCCCATGAGAATCGCAGAGATGTAGAAGGTTTGTTTTGGCTAGATGTAAAGACTCCCTAAAGCCCTGTACTTCTCTTTCTATTTCACTTTCTTTAGCTTCTCTCATCATCTTAGCCATGTGATCTGCCAAACCGTCTTCATCTTTACTGTTTAAATGTGTGCATATTTCTGCGGGTAAGACAAAGAATAACATTTCAAGCTGCTGTAAGTATATTTTTGTTCTGGCTACCACATAAAATACCACTACTATCAGACATATCACTGAAATTGATGTCCTAAGATATGACACTTGGCTCTGGAAAAGCAAAAGAATTGTCCAGGCATGTCATTATTTTTACATTTTTGGTTGTAGGCACAGAAATTAAACACAGACTTTTAAAATAGAGCAAAACAATTATGACATGATTTACTTATACTCCAGTTATTCTCATCAATGTGTAATTTCATGACATTTGGTGGAGGTGAAAAGTTTTAGTCAATTAGATTTTGTATTTTGATTATATTGCGCTTCACTTATAGGATACCACATTTTTTTTTGGTCATCTTTGAATATAGTTGTGTAGAAAATATCTGTGTGGAAATGAAACTTGTGAGTTTAGAATTACATGAGGGTGAATAAATATGCCAGAATTATTATTTTTTGGCTGAATCTCTTTAATTAATGTTACCAGTAGCAACACTGTAGACACAAAAGTGAAAAAATAAATACTTAAGCTATTGCTCTTTCATCCTGAACAAATTAAAAGAAAAGGAGAGTTGTGGTTTTCTTGCTGCAGTGACAGATGACATGACGTTTGTGACAACATTTACACTCAAGTACTCTGTCATAGTCATACAGCTGTACAAAAACATGTCAAAAAGAGGCCTCATTTTTAATTTTGTCATTGGGTATGGTGTGACTTTCTCCAGTGTCTCGCTGCACGACTCATTAGACAGCAATTTGCTCCAACACTGCACACACGCAGTGACTTTCAGTTCACAGCAGCAACAGCCAAGACTCTGGAGAGGTACACACTTTTACTTTCAAATGGCTAGACGGAGCGTAGCTGAATTGAACGGACCCACATGGTCTTGAGACAGGGCCTTTAAAATGACTATTTTTAACCTAACGCGTGACATTAAAAACTTTTCTTGCTTCTGCTTACTTCAAACCTCAAATGTATGTGTCATTTTAAACTTAATATATTCTATTAAAACTGTAGTAAACTACACAGAGTATATTTACACAGACTGTGTGTGCACATGCAGCTAAGAGGTGGTATCAATGCTTGTACACTGCAATTACATCTACATAAATAAAGTATAAGACTGCTATTCTATATATATATATATATATATATATATAAAATCGTCATAAATCACAGAATCATTCACTAAACCGATTTATTCCACAATAAATTGCACAACAGTTCTACACTCTCAGAAATGAAGGTACAAAAGCTGTCACTGGGGTGGTACGTCTTTGTACATAAAGAGTCCATTTTGGTACCTAAAAGGTACATGTTAGTGCTTAAAGTGTACAGATTTGAACCTGAGTGTACCTTTTGAAAAGTTACCACTCCAGTAACAGCTTTTGTACCTTTATTTCTGAGAGTGTACTGTTGATTTGGTTAAAATTATTGACATTGGTAAAACAGCAAAAACTGCTGGGAAAACAGAACTCTTGCTTCAATGATATTAATTAATAAATATGAAATGACATTGCTACACCCATAATTTGAATTTGCTTTCATTTTTATCCCAAACTCTCTCATCAATTTCCAACCCTCATGCACATCCTTATTCTAACGAGGCATTAATAGCATTGGTCTAGATTTTTTTGTGACTTAATCACCTACTCCTATCTTTGATTTCCCTTTTTAATTCATTTGTTTCTGTCTCTCTGACTTAACGGCTATTATTCTCTGCCTTTTCAATACTCCATCCACATGTTTTCATTGTCATCACCCCACTTTGTCTCTCTCACTACTTTTGTGTGGCCCTGGGATGCACCACGTACAATTTTGCCAAGTGTCTCCCCTCGTTCCAAATGCATTCAGTTGCAGATTTAGTGCCTCTTTATGACTTTCAGAGAAGTCACTTGAGCAGTTTTTAATACACAGAAGCCTGTGGAAGAGTGTCTGCGTGCGCATTAGGGGAAGTGATGTTATTTTCATTAAGCGAGTGTCATGCTCGGCTCTCTTAGCTGCAGTGGGAATGAATGCAGAGCCGCTCAGATGATTTGTTTAAGAACAGTGCAGCACAAAAATAAGGCCCCATGAAACATTGCTAAATGCAATGTTAGGTTCCACTTCCTGGCAGCAGGGATAAAAATCCATTTCAAGGCTACAGATTTCGTACATCTGTGTGAGGATGGTGCAGTCTCTGAAGGGTGTGTTGGAATACAAAGCAGTCAGTGTGAGGAAGGCTAAATTATTATTTGAAAATAAAAATGACTACTTTCATTTTTCAGTGTTTATGGAAATCAATCTCTGGAAAAAAAAAAAAAAAACAGCGAGTCCTCATATGCTAATGACTTCCCCTACAGTCGCAGTCACATACAAACACACACACACCTATAAAGTGAAGAAGGCAATCTAACGCACATCCTGTCATTTAGGAAGGAGAATGCACTGAGGCTATTGTCCCTGCTTTCAAAACACACACACATGCACTTGCACACACACACACACGCACACACACGCACAAGGAGGTACACAGAGCACTTGAAGCTCTTTTATGGAGTGAGTGCTTTTAGGTCAGCTGTCTCTCAAAGAAAGGTGAACTGCAGATGACAGCAGCAGCACCCTCAGTTATTACTCGCTCTTTTTTCACTGGAGAAGAAGAGACAGACAAATGAGTGAGTGTGTGTACGTATTTCAAAGGGTCTTCTGCAGGTATGCAAGTCAAACTTTGCTGCGTATGATGTATGCTCAGTCTGTCAGTAAGAATATGTATCTGTGTGGATTTGCTGCGGCTCCATTCATGTGTCTGTGTGTGTGGGCAGCTTTTCTATCCTTGTGGGCATGAAATGTCTGAATATCCCGCTAGAAACACAATGAAACCTGACAAAACCAGCCAGCGGGGACATCCTTGTGAGCATAAATGGTTCATGAAAGAGCTAAATATGTCTAAAATCTTAATAAAAGAAAATTCTGTAAGACATTTATAGATAAAGGTCGCGGTTAGTCTGTATTTACAATTATACAGCAGTTAGTTTCGGCTCATTTAATTGGATAAGAACTGATTCCTTATTTATAGACGAAAACCCACAGAGAATAACATTCGCAATTGTCCTTTCTCTGTCATGTCATATTGCTTAATTAGCTTACATTAAAGACCACATGACATGGCTTGATGATTAAAGTTTTCTTTCCTCAGGGAGGGGCATTCTTGTTTTCCTTCTGATTTGACAAATATCTGTGTAGTGCAGGATGATTTATATTTTTGGCCAGAAAACAAGATTGAGGCTAGTGTGAGTTTTGTTTTTTTATAACCACTTTTAACGGGTATGAATGCATTACAATTAGTTAACAGTGACAGGAAAGACAAATATATTGTTTCCATTTAAAATAATATAAAAGTTTGATAAAGTTTAGCATGTTAGAATTATGATGTGACACGAAAGACTGGAGTAATGCTATTAAAAACATAATAAAGTTTCTCTTAAATGAAATCAATATTACTGTTTAACTGTATTTACATTTTTTTTCAACCTGGGTGAAAATGAGAGAATTCTTTACAAACCTTAAAAATATCTTACTGACTCCAAACTTTTGAACTCTATTGTAAATTTTAAGTGCATAAAGTATATCTGTTATTATAGTATGACTTCAAAACATGCCTAAAAGCCAAAACTCTATCTACAGTAATGTTCTTTTCATGTGGTCTTGGAAAAAAAAATAGCTGCAAACATGAAAAAACAAAAAGGTTACAGATGCAAGGTTATGTATGTGTGCGTACAGTATATGCACATACTGTACGTATATATGTTGACTGCAGTTTTTGCTGCTCCCTGCATGTATATATGACATGTCCTTCACAGACAGCGGCGGTGGTGGTGGTGGTGGGACACGCACGCACAGATCAAGGTTAACTGAAGGAGGTGGGGTGTTAGCTGCTGTCTGTATTGATTGAGAGTAAGCTGTGTGATCGCACACATTGCTGATGGCTTCATTAACTAGCTGCTCTTCTACAGGACCCCCCTCATCCTGTTTGGCCCTCACCGCAGACAGAAGACCCACCGCTGGAAGCTTGTGCCATAGCAAATTCTCCTGGCCTGTTAACACATTAACATTCCCCTGCACTCAGTGGCATACAAATTTTTATTTCTTTCAATGAGAAAGGGAAAAAAGCAAGGTGGGGGCTCGCTAGGAAACAAAAGACTGACTATGCTGAATGCAAATTCTGCTCAAATAAATGTAACCTGATTGTGTCACTGCCGCTTAAGGGGAGATGAATGACTTCCCCTGGCTGTGTAACTAAACAGCCACTGACGCCTATATAACTGTATCACAATCAATTTACCTGAAATTTATAGCCAATTGATAAAAGCACATCCAATTTCTTAACTCTGCTGATGAAAAATAGGCATTATAGAGACTGAAAATGTTCTATAGCTGATGCACAAATGTCTTGATCTAATGCTACATCGCTGCAATCGTGGACACGTCCATCACCTCAAGAACAAACACATTACTGTAAGGAGCATCATCATAATGGCCTTCAAACATATGGCCATCCATCTTCACAGCATGAGTGTGTGTCCCTCTGCGAGTGTCTGAGTGCTTGAATTAGCACTTAAGTGAGGGAGACTTGTGGGAATACACCTGCCGGTGGGTGGGAGAAAACGATAGCGCCTGTTTCTGTGAGGTTATTTATTTCTGATTGCATTTGTTATTTAGCATATGCTGTTAATCATAAAGCCTTACACTGTGTTGACAAACTAAAAACATCTCTTGCATTTTAATATGAGCCATTCTCTTAATCTGTCACAACTCTGCTCTACCCACAGCGAAATCTCATAAGGTCCATAACAGGTGTATAATAGCAGTGTTGATTCTGGTATATTTTCCATACGTTTTTCCCACAGGGATTAAAAAAAAGGCTTAGCTAAAAAGAAAAGTAATATTTAAGTGATATTTAACAGCATACTTAATGGCTTCAATGAGGAAAAAGTAGTAATTGTGAACGACAATCTAATTGAAAATGATGGTGGAATATATTTAAAAAATGTTATATACAGTGAGGTCAATAAGTATTTGACCACCCTGTGATTTTGCAAGTTCTCTTACTTAGAAATCATGGAGGGGTCTACAATTTCCACTGTGAGAGACAGAATCTAAAAAGAAAAATCTGGAAATAACATTTTATGATTTTTTACTATTTATTTATGAGGCAGCGTTAAAAATCACTTTCCCTTCGGAGAAAATGAAAGGAGTTCTACGACTACCCAACTGCTGCAGCCTATTTAACATTTATAATATTTAAAAACATTTTAAAATATGCAAATGCACCAGCAAAGGTAGATAGAATGCCTCCAGGTACTGTGCCACTTGACTGTGGAGATTAATAATTGAACAAATATTTAAATAACTGTTTTTGTTTACTTTTTCATGTTATATTTCTAATTCAAATGAAACCGATCACCTGGAGACTGGTTACGTGTGTGTGACTTGTCTGGTGAATTTTAGTGCAGGCATGTATTAGTGAATATATTTGGTAAGTAAGCGTTTTCCATTGTGTGATGCATGTACTGTGGATCAGTGGCATGTTTGAGACTGATTTGCTTGCACCATTTTATCACATTAGGTGTTCAGCTTACAGGAGTGAATAGAATACTGTCAATATAAACGAGTAACTGAAGTCAGCCTGTTCTATTCTCACAGCGGTAACAATAGTGACAAAGACTTCTATAACACTGATATGTCTTTTCACAATTGACATAGTGTTATTTAATAAACAAGTCAAAGTCCAAATTCATCCATGAAATCTTAATTTTTTTTAACCGAGCATAGAAAGCAGCATCTTGGTCATGACCAGACCACAAAACTGATGGGAGAAAGACAACGACTGGATCCAAAACAGACGAAACAAGCTTTCTTTTTTTTTTTTTTTTTTGAAACACAGAAACCTTACATGAAAAATACAACATTAATAAACTTTATGACACAATTCATTACACAAGTAAACGGAAAACAAAACTTCTTATGCATATTAAACAAACATTATTATTATTATTTTTTATTAAATCAATCAATTTGTGTAAATCAAAAAGAAATCCCAACCTAAAATGTACCTTAATTTAAAAGGAAGTTTATTTTTCACCCCCCAGTAAAAAATATTTTCCTATATTTTAATTTTAAACTAATTTAATTTTGATACATTTATCAAAAAACACGACTTAATATCTTATGTTGATATGGCTCAACTAAAGTAATTTGAAGTCAGCATGAAATGAAATCTATTTCTTTCTTTATTTTCTACTGTCAATTACTCATCAATGTATATTTATTTGAAAAAAAAAGTTCTGAACTCATCATTTTTAATCAAAATAAAATGAAACTTTTTTTCTAGTGATTTATTCAAAAATTCTCCATTCTTCTATTCCTCTTCCTTTGATCAAAATCTATTCAACAATCAATGCACGGAACGAGAAGTCCCCGCTCTAAACATTGTCATTTTTTCATGTTTAGATATTTGTACTTTTTTAGTGGGACTAATAGTAGGCACACAGCAAAGTTTTACAGGACACACTCTTCAAATGCACGTGTGAATGCTGAAAGTTGAAGTCTTTTGGTAGTTCAATTCATAACCGAACTGAGCACGAACAGAACTGAATTTAGCACTGTAAAACATGACTGACAGCCATTTTTGCTGCTGTTTGAGCATGTTTCTGAGTGGATGTAAAAACGGCACTCCATTTCACTGGTCAGTAGGTTTGTGTGGCACCTAATATTAGGGACAGAGTGAATCCCACTTTTAAGAGAAAGAGAGAGAAAGATAAAGAAAGAAAGATTCTGGGTAGAATGCCAGGGCATTTCACAATACTCACGCCTTGGCTTCATGCTCTGAAAGCCCAGACAATCTCAAGAAGCCATTTATTGTGCATTCTGCACACACACAGCCCTCTCATATTCTCCCATTATAACGCTCTCTTCTTTGAACTCAATATTGTCACTTAAATGTGTTTTTTGGCTCATCTTCCTGATTCCCAGATTGTTCCCGGACGTGTCTGCAACAGCCGTGACAGCCGACACATCAAAGCAGCCGCCCTGATAATGTAAGACTAGTGTCTAAATGCTGAGGAATGTAAGCCTGTTGCTCTCAAAAACACAGAGGTTTATACTCATCACAGATCACGGAAACACACATCCCAGTGCCAGGAAAGATGGCACGGTGCAAAGAAAATGCTTTTGGAGTGTGTGATTTCCATTTGTGTGTGGGAGTGTTTGGGGGGTGGGGGTGTTTATTTAGCTCGAGTTATGTTTATTTAAGGGAGTGTGGGTCTTCATGGCGGAGGGTCCTAGAGGTGTAGTTGTGTAGGAGTGAGTCTGTTTGGTAATTTTCTCCAGCCTATTACTGTGTGTGTGTTCTCCAGTCTGTTTACTAAATGCAAATGTGTTTTGTGCTAGAGAAGGGGCTTGAACAGATTGTGCCTGTGCCATATTATGCATCCGTGCGTGAGCGGTTGCGTGTGCGTTTGACCCTTACTGTTCTCAGTAGACAGGGCAGTAACTGCGTTGGTTGCTGTGGCATCAGATTTGACCTGGCCATTCTCAAAAGCATAGCCCTCAGTCTCCTGCAGCTGCCAATTTAATCCAAAGAGATGCATTGCTGTGGAGAGAGAGAGGCACAAGAGAGAGAAATGATTAATAAGTGATATTATTTAAAGAATAATTCATGCAGCACACGATTGATTGGAAACCCTTAAAGTATCGGTAAGAGTAATTGTTAACTAGTAAACACTACTTTGCACTCTCAGAAATAAATGTACAAAAGCTGTCACTGGAGCGCTACCTTTTCAAAAGGTACACTTTTGTACCTATTAGGCTCAAAAATGTACACTTTAAGTATTAATATGTACCTTTAATGTACCAAAATTGACCATTAAGGTACAAACAAGTACCTTTTGAAAAGTTAACGCCACCAGTGACAGCTAGTGTAGTGTTGATTTATTTATGCACATCGTTATTTTTTAAGCTCATGCGCCCTCATACTCTTTAATCAAAACTGTTAAAGTCCCTGGCCCCTCACAACAACATCTCTTCCTTGATGTGTACACAGGCACAGGGCAATAAAACTGTCTTACAACCAGACGAGTTTCAATCCCTCTCCTCCAGCAACCTGTCAGTCACATGAAACGATCGAATAAATTAGCAAACGACAGTGAACTAACAATCCAATCAGTTCCTGATGGACATAACATCATTTTTTTTTTTTTTTACAAAAGCTGTCTCGCTTGGAAATAAGTTGCAACAGTAAAGAAAACTGGCAATCAGTGTTGGGGGTAATGTATTACAAGTAATGCAATTTACGTAATCAGATTAAGTAACTATTAAAGTACCACAATTAGTTTCTTTTTATGGAGTAACACAACATTGTAATGCATTACTTTTAAAAGTAACTTTCCCCCTAAAATGGTTGCAATTACTGATTCATAGTGAACTTGATGTTGTAATAAAAAAAGAAATGTTGTGAATTCAAGCCCCAATAATGCCCTTTTAAAATATCGAAGAATAAAAACATCTAAATGTCCTGTATTCATTTTTTATGCATTTCTTTACTCTTTAAACAGTCCTTGTTATTAGTCAAGTGAGAATACCCATTCATTCATCAAAGCTTTTACGTTGAAATAGCTCTAAAATGGTATAGTAACCTCAGCTGATGAATTCAGTATTAGTGACAGGAAAGACTGTATGTTTAGACAGCTGCGTTGGCTGTCTCGATTCACTTGTTCCTGAAATGTCTGAATGTTCTTCCCAAAGTGTGCTTGGAATTTAAGAGTTTGAAAATCACACTTGGCCTGTATATCTGTGAAATGGGGTTCAGCTCAGGTGTGGATAGAAACACAGCTGGCTACACTTCAGGGTGGGTTTGCCAAACGTTCTTTCACAGATTCTGCAAAAGGCCCCTGTGGGTAGCATGACGACCTGGGTGAATCAGCACCCATTTGAAAATGTTTTGTTTCCCTGGTGATGCCTCTAAAGCACACGCTTGAAAGGTCATACAGGATAGTGCACAATCTGAAGGATTTTGTAGGAAATAAGCCATCAATGAGGCCTCATCCTTATATGGGGAACCAGTTGGCTGTAAACTGAGAGGAAGTACAGTGATATGTCAAGGGGTCGGCAAAAAATACTGCTCAAACATACTTGTAACGGAGGAAAAGGTAGGCTATTCATTTTGCAGACACTGAGAAAAACTTTGCAGCAGATCTTCTCCACTTCAACCTTAACCTTACCTGGATGGAACCCATAACATTTATATTGCCATCCCAGAACCAGTTCAGTTAAAGGGACAGTACAGGCAAAATTAAAGATCCTGTCATTATCTGTGAAGTTCAAAACAGAAAAAGATGTTTTGAAGGACACTGCTCTTTTTATGAAGCAAACATAGAGTGACCAAGACCTGTTAAGTTTCTAAAGAAAAGAAAACTTTATCTCATATATCTTATTTACAGATATGAGTATGCCAGTATAACATATAGTGACTAAATTTATAAATGCTGACAGTATTAGCATAAGGAGCTTATCATATAATACTTTTATGATGCACATTTTTTCCTATTTATGTTTTGTGTTCAGCATAAGACAGCAATTTATACAAGTTTAAATCAACATGAGGGTAAAAAAAACTTTTCATGTTTGGTTGAACAATTACTTTAACTACAATGCTATTTAAAACCTTAATCTAGTGGTAATTGTGATGTCCCTGTGATTTGTGATATCATTAGTTGCTTTTGCATTAGTATTAGAATCTCATAGGACACACTGTATATGTATGTGTGTGTGGTAGCTGTGCTGAGGTGGGCTGCTCTGAGGGGACAGGCTGATCCTCTCTCTGAGTAACAGCAGTGTTAGCTGCAGACGTTGGCTCTAATAAAGGTAATTTAGACCTGCCAACAACCCCCACTGGGTCTCTTCCTGCCCCCAGAGCACACACACAACCTCCCCACATAAATCATACTCCTTCTCTCCGTGCTGTGTTGTGTTTGTGTGTTTACTTGTGTGCGTGTAAATTTCTTATGTGTGCTTGTTATCTGGAACTGTAGGCTTTGCCGTTATTCCTAAAATCCGTAGATAAAGCGTTGTAACCTTATACAACAAAAGAGCTCCTGCGACACGGAGCATTAATGAGAAGGATAAAGACGTAGAAGAGTTGATGTACGACTGAGTTTCATTAAAGTATTTGAACAGTAATTGGCTTATAAAATTCCTTAAGCTTACCCTCCTAAAGTCTTGCCATGTCTTTCTATCTGGTCTCACTCTTTCTCTCTCATTAAATTAGATACCCGCTGGGTTCACGGAGCAGCCGTTGTCCAGCACTCTGACCTTAGCCGAAGCAGGGGGTTATGGGAGAGTAGGCGGTATTGACTTCTCCGGCAGAAAGATGGCCACCCCCTGCTGATCTGATCGAGCCGCTCGCCGACACACTTTTGAGCAGGCTGCTCCATTAACTTTCGGCATCGTAAACGAGGAATGAATATGGAAGTGCAAAGTTTTTCACCTCTGTATCGGATTCTTATTGTTCATGAAACAGTTTCTTGATGGTCAGTTGCATTCACTTGCTGCAAAATCCGAATAAACCATCTTAAAGGGATGATAGAGGACGGGCACGCTTGGATCTTAGAGCCGCAGGGCGTTCGGGAACGATCATGCATGTGTATGGAACACATCCAGGCTATTAGAATACAAATGCGCCAAGTGCAAAATAAAAAAGCATCTAGCTCTCTCAGCTGACAAAGAATGTAAATTGGCTGTTAGGTTTTTTCCTCATTTCCTTTCCCTCGGTTGTCTCGCGAGTGCTAAAACAGCTAAAGGTGGGCGAGGACATGGGAGGTGGATCGCTTTGTTGATGAGCTCTGGGAACAGAAAGCGATGAATGATAAAGCAGGCTTCAGAGAAGACCAATTCTACATGGGGTGAGCGGAGAGAGAGAGAGAGAAAGAGGGCAATGGAGGGAAGCACAAAGCCTGATCAGTTTGGAAGTGGGCCGCTACAGCCTCAGGTGTGAGAGTACATGAATGAATAAGAGAGCAAGGAGGAAGAGAGAGTTTTCACCAGGGCAGGGTTCACATGCAGAGTGGAAAGAATTACAGTTGAACTCAATGCAAGGCAACTTATACGAGGCAGTTATGTAACCTGTGAGAGTCGCAATGCTATCGAGGACCCAGCGACGCTTCATCTTAAAATACAGCTCCATATTTCTCCCTCTGTGTAACTTATGATCATTAGCAAGAGGATGGGGAAAGTGGCTTTCTGTGAGTCAACGAGAAACTATTTTCAGAATTAGTGGAAGAAAAACAACAGCAAGCAACACCAACAGAATCTAAAAAAAAACCCTGAACCGTTGCATTCAAATATGCCAATGAATAAAAAAGACTTTCTGCAGTAATAAATCAAGGTTGAAGCCAAATGTCCTTCCATCCCTCAGGGTGTTGTGTCGAGAGGAGAGCTGCTGACAGCCCGTCCCCTGAGAATTTTCAAATCACCCACACAAATTATCTCAACTCTCACCGTCCTTATTTACAATCATCAACCACCATCCTGTTTATGAAGAAGTGCCAATCAACACTGGCTTTTTCGAATGCAGGGTGAACAAGGTATGCAACAGATTTTAAAAAAATGACTCAGGCCATTAATTATTCTAAAATCATTCAGCAAAAAACATAAGTGGGAGGACAAAGCAGCTCACTAAACTGAGAAAATAAGAGTGCACTGTGGAAAGACAGAGTTAGTATTTTCTCCAGAGTGCCACTACTCATTCCAGGAGACATAGGCCGAATGAAAAACTCTGCCTGGCTCTGCCTAAATGTAAAATGCTTTTCGGAGGTGAGAAAAGCTGTGAAGTATTTATGAACAGCTTCACCATCTTTTAAAACAGGACTGAGGAGCTCTTGGCATGCCATGCTTCCTCTGGCTGGTGTTTGGTCCACTGGGGCTCTTTTATGAGTTTCTCCAGCTTTTGGCCTCAATGCTCAGAGCAACGTGTAGAGGCCATCAGCACTCAGAGGCAACTTGTTCACCATGGGCATGACATTGTTTAAAAAGGAACAGTTAAGGGAAGGTGAATGCATTTCTTGGTTTTGTTTAGTTATGCTTGCTCATGAATGCACAGATAATTCAACATGATTTTTTTTTCTGTTTTTCATGTAAATAAAGGGATAACTTGACAATTACTCTGAAGAACAGTGATAAAAAACTTGTGAACAAGTATGAAACGAAAACTATTGGGAAGACCTACAGTGTGATGCTTTCCATCAGGGTTTGTTCTGCATCAGTCTCAACTCAGAACTCTCCCTTCAAGAGGCTCAGGGAGCAGTTAAGTGAGTAAAAAAAATCTGGTCTCAGGCCCATTCAGTTAACCTGTCGTTCTAGTGAGATTTTAGTGGCAGTTTGTGGAGACTCTCGACATGTTTGAGGCATCTGGGTGAACTTCCATCCAGTATTAAAGCCATCCTCAGAGGACGTGGTATTGATTGAGCGTTCATGAAAAATCTCTACGTGGCTATGTTACCCCTGTTGAACAAGGACAGCGGGAAAGAAACCTGATTTTTCCGTCCGCTGTCTGTCTTGTTGTGTGGGCGTGGGCTTAGCGGAGATGGCTGGGGTCTGACACACCAGATGGGACTGAGAGAGAATAGGCTCTGGGTTTTCTTAGTAGCTGGAAGAGCTGCTGACGCTTAGCTAGCGAGGCATTGTTTGCTGTGTGAAACCAAAGAGGAGGATATGTTCTCCATCTGTAACGTTGACAGTGTGAGACACTGTGAGACCACAACGCTGCATACATTCAACTCGTTTTACTCGAGCTATAAAGCATTCTTGTGTATAATTAAAGACACATCTCCCTGCAGAAGAACCATCACATCATCAGTTTTTACAGTTTACAGTGAAAATTGTGTTTCATTTAAGACTAGCTTGGTTGTCATGCTTTATGAATCAAACATTGCAGTTTTCTCTCTTTTTTTTTTCTTTTTACATATATAACTAATCAGAGACAACATTTATTAGGATACTTTTCCACTGCGCATTTTGAATAAACTGTTTCACTAGATTACAAGGACTGAATCAATATAGTGTTGAGTATATTTTACTAATACAGTTCTAGGAAAACACAAAACTACATTTTATATGATAATCCTCATTAAGTGTGTATATTACAAAGTAAAAGTATTTTAATAATTGGAAACGGAACAGAAACATGTACGTATATTGGTTAGAATCAGAACAGGAAATGTTCTGAGAACTGTTTTAAAAGCAAATGTTCTTCCAATACTTCTAATACAAAATTGTTCAACATTCAAATCCCGTCTTTAATAATGTACACAAAATATTGGCACAAAAACATCAACTATACATTGTACTATAGAATGTTTAGAGAACATTCTAATTTAACGTTCCCATAATGCGAAAGATACATGCAAAATGTTAAAATTGCATGTTCCCTATATAACAAAGACAGAGCATTAAAAAAATTCAAACTAAAATAAAATGTTGTTGAAATCATCCAGTCAGAAATAAAGTGATCAACAAAGAACCAAAACTATACTATAATTAAATGTTTTAGACAGTAAGAAATCAATTTGTCACTGGCACTGCTGTTAAGAAACTGCTGTGATGTGTGTTTATAGTATTCAATTATACCTCTTTGTAAAAAAACATAATTTCGGTATTCTCTGGTGAAAAATCTGGCCTATGTTTAAAAGCACAGGCTTGTTTTAGAGATACCAGTTAATTCCTATAACTTAAGGATTGTCAAACTCTTTAAGTAGGTCTAACTTATTATTAACCTAAACTTTATTAATTCTGTGCAGTAATTTGGGAGGAACAGAAGTCATTTAGTAAATGAAAACTCATTTGGTAAATCTATCGGCGAGCCCATTTGTGGAAACATCTTGAACAGCAAGAAAAAGTGCTGTAACAATGTTCCACAGTGTATTCCCATAACATCAGTCGTTTGAAATAACAGGTTTTGGAACGCAAATTCGGAGGGATAATGAGGTCTGATAATGAAAGCTGGGACAGGACAAGGAACAGCCACAGATAAAAGAAAGTGAGAAGAAATCTGTTTTTGGGCTTGTTAATGTTTGGCCCCTACAGGGCACTGTCATGATTAGCTCTCCATATATTTCCATAATTTCTGTGATGCTCTTGAATGTCCTGCTGTGTGCATCTTCAGGAATCTCAAAATGCAGTAATGATCAGAGCTGCTGAGGGTCTGGCCAGAGACACCCCGCCGCTTGTAAGCAAGACACGCTCTCTTTATAACGACGCTGATAATAACTAACAGCTATGTCGTGCTAGGACTTAAAAAACAAAACAAAAATGTCTTCCTGCAAACTTTTTACTTCGCATGAACAGGCCAAATAAGCTGATATTATCTCATAAGGCCAGTGCACATCTTAGAAGACGAAGATACAGAATGGAAGAGATGGCCATTATAGACCAATTATTTTGAGACCCTGTGTGAAAACTGTAATCTTGCTCCCTTTCAGTCTCTCCAGATGGTTGTGATCTCTGCTCTATTAGCAGCTGTATTGACAAAAGCAGCAGACCTGGCTGTGGAGTGTCAGTAAATAGCTCTCTGGAAGCTGCCGAACTGCCTCGAATACAGTGGAATAATTAACTCCGAAATGGATTTGGCTTCCTCTCTAAAAAGCAAAATGAGCTTTTGTTATTCAGCCACTCTGCTTGCTGATCACACAGAGAATTCAACCGCTTTCTTTAAACCTGTTGAACACGGCTCTAGCGCTGCACAGGCTTTAATACTGTACTTCTCGTCAGTCCCAGTAGCGGAAAATGGAACTACAAATGACTTCTCACACAGTGACACAAAAGCTGACAATAATGAAAGGCCGCTGACTGAACAAATGCATTCCTATTTGGATGTTAAAGGGACTCACTGATGCTGTCCTCTCATCCCTTTATGACTTTATGATAAAAGAGGGCCGCTGTATCTCTACAGCACTGAATAGGTTTGGAGCAATATTGCGCTGAGAAAGGAAAAGGAAGGCACTTCATTTCCTCTTATTGACTTTGGAGGCCAGTCTTGACGTCATCGATACAAAGAAGTCTGTAGAACTGTGTCTGTCTGTGTGTGTTTTCTGTGTCTGATCAGTTTTTTTAACATTAAAATGTTGTTAATGTCAACAAAGATTAATAAACTCTGTAACAAGTATAATGATCATGGTTAATTCATTACACTTATATAGCGCTTTTACTGTGTATTGCCATACACCCCAAAGCGCTTTACAATCATGTGGGGGGG
>JAUMHR010000042.1:7830975-7845580 GCA_032361145.1 Enteromius fasciolatus | reverse complement strand
TGGTAGATATTGGGTAGTGACAGTGACACTGACAACGGGTAAATTAATCATTTTGTGTTGTAATAAAATATCGATATAGTGTATCGATTATTTATTGCAACAGAGGGTACAACAATATATTGCAATATCGATTTTTTTTCCCACCCCTAGTAGAGCGTATGTAAAGTTTTACCAATAGCATATAATGCAGTAACAATGAGCGTGCACTAAAAAGGGGGTGCACCTACATACAGTACATATACATGTATAGGCTACATATATTGCAGAGATGAAGTATAAACTTAAAAAACTCCCAAACCTTGCTGACAGATTCTGGAAGATGAATTATTCAAGCAGTAGCACAAGAGGATGTCTCAATGTATCTGTCTATAAAGCCCATACAAATGTATTCTTCCTTTATTTCACAACACTTCAGCATGGTATTAAGTGAGGGTATTAGTATTCTATACCTAACCCAAGTCTCTGAAAACCTGACACCTTGCACTTCTATATTAAACGGTTCCTGATGGTTTCACAGCTAATTCTTCACCTAAATTCTTAGAATTTTTTCTGATCATTTTTGGATTTTGAATTTTGATATTACCTGCACACCTTTTCATTGGTTAAGGAAATCCTCCTCCTTAAGCTTATAGTAAAAACAAAACAAATCACAATTTTTGGTATATATGCGTGAGAAAGCTTGTCATACCTCCCTCTCTCCTCTCCTCTCTTTCTTTCTGTGCTCCCCTTCTCTCTTAAGTAACAGAGCCATTACAAAAATGGCCAGGAGTACACTCACATTATAGCAGAAGAGTGCAGCGTGAACAAAAGAAAAATAAACAGATGTCCAATGCCTGCTGCATCAGTGTCTCTCCCATGCGGTTCAACAGAACCATCATGCCTTTGAGAGAAACCAGCCCACCTCGCAGTGCAAAACAGCATCTCTACGGGCCATTCACAAATCCTCTCATCAGCGTGACATTTGTATGGAATGAGGAAACAACCGGCTCCATTCAGAGAGGAAGCTTAAACAAGGCTGTCTACATTTGGCTCACAGTATGTGATAAATACTGAATGAAAGCGAACTTAAATCCATGACGACGCAACAGGAAAATAAGCAAAATGTTAGTCTGTCGATGTGGCCGCATTCTGCTACTATGGCGACGAACGCTACATAGACAACTGTGCAGGTGACTGAGTAATAGACAAAAATTTGCAGTGGTTTCCATGGCAATGTAATTGACAGAGCAGTTAATTTTTAAATAGTACTCCATAGCTATTACAACATTTTGCAGGCTTGCTAGGGGTAACCTGAATGAAATTATAGCTTCATAAACTTACATATAAATCAAGTGGGAGTAAAGAATCTGAATAAATAAGGCAAAGTAGTTTGGGGGACATGATGCTTTCATTTTGTTCAAGAGCTGCAAAGTAGAGATGTGCAAAAAATATATATATTTTGGGTAGCCTGAACTATTAAGACATGACTAAGACTAAAACTAGTCGGTCTTAAAGGAGTAGTTCATCTTCAAGTGCTGCTACCCATGAACTTCCATAGTATGGAAAAAAAAAAACACCATGCAAGTCAATGGGGACCAAATGAAAGATCTATCCCTTTAAGAAAGTAATAAATAATTTTTTAATAATGCAATAATATTATATGCAAATATAATAAAATAAAAATACATATAATTGAATTGAGAAATAAATTTAGAGACTCTTATCGCGCGATAAAAAAATATGGCTGTTAATCTATTCACAAATTTGGGTTGGAGTCTATAATACTAGCTATGGTGACTTTCACCTTTAGTGCGGATGTATAGCCGAATTACACTGTAGCCTTATTCGGATGGGACTAGTTTTCTAAACTACTGTACGTGTGAGCTTCGATTCTTATCACCTGTCGTCCGTGATCTTCATATACTGTTTGGAATGCATTGGTATTAGATGCACAAAACACGCACGCTGACGGCGTCTGATCGCCGCTGCGGATAAATGAAATTTCATTTTCTAATGCTTTTATAGAAAACTGATGAACACACCGTCAGTTATGTTTTCAGAGCAGTAATCCTGAAGGAGAATGTGATATTCTCCTGGTTTCACAGGCAAGGCTTAAGATAGTCACAGGCTAAAATGCATGTTTGAACTGCTTCTACTCCAAATCTCTTGCTTTGACATACCTAAATTTTTGTAAAAGATGCATTAATATCTTAATTTAACTATGGCTTAGTCCTGGTTTAAACTAAGCCATGTTTGTGAAACTGGGCCATTGTGTTGATAAATAATAATCTTATTGAATTGAATTGTGAAACCAAGATTCACACCCCCTACTTTTAAGATGGCGCACAGATATCTCAAATATAACAGGTGGCACACAAATTCTGAATGCCTTTGGCAGATCTCAAATGAGCCATTTTAATCTAGATTAAAAAAAATTGATCTATGCCCACCCCTAATTTAGATACATTGTTATTTATTTAAAAAATAATATATTATATCATGAACAAAACGATTATAGTAATTTATTCCAGGTTTCAGGGCTGCATAGTGTTAAAGTAATTAAAACAGAAAGTAGAAGTTATAAGACTTTTTTTTATCTTAACAAGTGGCAGTATTTAAAAAGGGATACATTTAATTTTAATTTCCTGAGAAGTTTTTATTCAGCTAAATTAACCTGTCATCTATACGGTGATTTGAGCCTGTGGGGAAGTTGAGTGTGTTTCTAGACAACTTTTTTAGTCACCCTGTGAGGAGAGAAGCCCTTTGAATGATTGGTAATTACATTTTACAAAACTACAAAAAAAGTTCTCATGCTTCTTGTGTCTGAACAATTACTGACAACCCCCCCTCCAGTTGAGCCAGTGGTGCACTCGTTCTAATAATTATAAATTATTATTTTACTGTAATTTCACATATTTCATTCAGTTTAGTCCAAGCATTTTTGATTTTGCTCTTTGTTCTCTATTTTGGACTTGATTTTGTTCTGAGAATTTTAAAAAGGCATTGTTTATGAACAATGGCCTTTGAAGTTTTTATGAAATTTCCCAGCAACATTTATGAGTGAGATGTTGAGTACTATTAGCCCAGTTCTGTAAGGTCAGTTGCAGTCCGTTTTTCTTTTAAATTTGAAAAATACCTTCAGATCAACCCAGTGTCTCCCCGTATGAACGGCCAGTATATCCCAGGCTCAATGTAAAATATTCTTCCTTTATATCACAAGGTGAAAATGTTCCATTTTACTTCAGCATAATCACTCTCCCTTCGGTTCAATTTACCCCTCCAGTGAGGGCTAGTTGAGCCAAGAGACCTTTTTTTTATTTATTTATTTTTGAAAAGCCATATTTTTATGGCAAGCAATTTATTTTAGATACAAAGTGATTATTTCCAAGGATGCACCACATCCTGAAATTTATGTGCATTTTTAAGTTGGACCTATTACTGTCATGTGCTCACTTTAAACACACTGTATAAGAAAACTAGCCCAACACACCACTATAAAGTATCAGAGTTTCACCTACCAATGCAGTAACAGAGCAGCACAGAGAGCAGTATGGAGACAGCCATGGCACTGAGGGCCGTGCACCTCCATGAGCAGTACTTAGAGGACTTCTTGAACTTGAAGGCGCTGCGGGAGAGTGTGTTGCGAGGCAGTGGCCGTGTGGGGGGCGAGTAGACCGCCCCCGTGGCCATGGTGTAGCCTGGCGTGGCCGTGCTGAACAGAGGAGTGGTGCCGGTGCCTGTCTTAAAGAGAAAGTGCCTGAAAGAAAGAAAGAGAGAGAGAGAGAGACAGAAAGAGAAAAGCGATGAACATTTAAAAGATACACATTTTTAAAGCATTTTGCATTGAACAGCTTTAGGCAATACATATTAATTCCAAGAACTTGGAAGATCTGATACAGCTCATAAAATCAGAACCAGTTTTATTATTTTTAAAGCGTTTAACAATCACATCTAGACCTATTAATTGAAAGCTGGGTATAATAACTCTAAATGAGTTAAAATAAATAGCTACTGCAGCACAGATTGTGCACAGAGCAGGGCGCAGTACAGGAAGTGAGGCGTACAGCCCTCCCAAACTGCCCTGCTCCTGTAGTCTCCCGCTAAGCTAGTGTCACCCTCTCCTGCTGACTGGCACTTAAAGTATGATTGGCTAACAGAAGCTCTTGGCATGTGGTAATTATGCTGGGCAGATATTACCAGCACATTTATTAAGCCAGCTCTTTCTGTTTGCTTGAACACCACAGTGAAAATCTAGCCCTCTTTACTTTTCAACCTTTACCGAACACATCTCAATCAAAGCCCTAGTGTTTGACTTCCCTTTAGCCTGCTGCGTTTCTTTGCCCAAATGAAAATGGAGAAATGGGAAACGTTGTGTGCGAGTGTGTGTGAGTGGCACTTTCCACTATAAATCTGGAATCAGTTGATTGGACTTGAGAGTTGGAGGAAAAAGCTTTTTCTAATTAAAAATCACCAACGGTATTGTTTCCTCAGCAGAAGAGGAAAAATTGTCTTCATTATTTTTAGCATTTAAAGATCTTATCATCCCAGGTGTGGGACTACAGAGGAAACCAGGACTAGTTGACTATATCTGAATAAATATAAAGATCTGAAACAAAAGTCCAAAAGCATGTGCATATGCATTTTCTCCAGTAGTTCATTTGCATGTTGGTTTCAAATACATTTATCAAATTAAATGACATAATATTGTCTTTTTTGAAATTATATAGTCAATAAATATTACGAATAAATACTTTTTTACAAGACAATCATACAATGAAGGTAGATTTTAATATTTTTTTTTCATGTATGTTTTTTTTTTTTTAATTGCACATCTTTCTATTCAAGTTTAGTTCAAGATACCCAATAATAAGCCTTTTTATCCTGTATAGAAGTGTCTATACAGAATTACCTGTAAAAAACAAACCTAAGAAATATTTCCTGGAGTTAAAAGAAAGAGAAATCTAACCCTGGTCTCCCCAATACACATATTAAAGGCCTAGACATAACCCTCTTCCACTACATAAAAAAATCCCCTCCCTTTGTTAAACAGAACATCTCACAAGCTTGCAGAGCTAAGCAATTCTCTAAAACTGCATGGTTGTCTGTTCGATTGCATTCTTTATGTTGACAGAATGACCCATGAAGACACTGAACAATGGAACAAACAGATGATTCGAGCTGCGATATCAAATAACACTGAGCACTAAATCCAATTAGCGAGACAATTCGACAATGTCTCTGCATTCTAATGCAGCGAAAGAGAGACAGACAGAGAGAGAGAAAGAATCTGTGCTCTTGTTCTAGTGCAGTAAACAGTTGCTGCCAACTCACTCTTACTCTAACATTATCAATCAACCAAATCAAAGCCAAGATGCTGTGCAAGGCGGTCAGGATTTAATCTAGTAATGCAGGAATATCTATTAAAGAATTAGTCAAATTAAAATATTAAAGCCTGTGTAACTTGATTTATGCAAGTGGCGAATCGATTAGCATATTAGTGGATTTTTATTGCAACTTAATTTAGAGCAATTACTCCTAAGCAAGTACCAGTGTCAGAAGTGGCTGCCAATCAGGTACCCTCTTGATAATTTACATTAATTGGCTAACCCAACAAGGGAAGGAAGAGTTATAGGATCGGAGGTTTGGCCAGTGCATGGCTGCTTTGTCTAAATTCGGTTGGCTCAATGTGACATTTGGTTGGCTCAGCGCTGGCCTTCTGTTCGGGGGGGGTCTGGAGATTTAGCACTTTGGTTGGCTCAGTGTTGGGCTTGGCATCAGCAGCTGGCACCATGAGAAGACTCAGGAGCACATACCCGTCCCCATAGCCGCCCTCGTGGCACACGGGAGGGAACACATCCATCTCTATTAAGTTGTCATGCCCGTTTTCGAGAACTGCTTGCTTTGCTAATTTTCTACATGAGAAAGACAAACAATTAGAATAAAGGTCGTCAGTGCTTTCTGGTGATGAGACAGTCAAGGTATTTCTAATTATGAGTTTGGCAGCAAATTCCACAGAGAAAGAGCTTTCCAGACGACAGTCAGTCATAGCTGAATGTACCCTGAATGAAAGACAGACCCACACACATGAAAAGACTCATAAAACAAGTATACTGCAGTTTTATGTTCGATGCATCAATCCGTTTTCCTCTAAATGGAAGCACTAACATTCTCTGATATGGAGGAATATTTATTACGGTGAATAGAGCCACAGAATTACTCGAGCACGCTGAATGACTGTAAAGTGTTATTGGTAGGCTCTCTACATCCACTATGAGCTAAGTGTGAGAATGTATTAATTACTATACTTCCTCTACAGTGAATAGCGTCCTCTGGGCGAGGGATGGGAATCTCTAGAGATGCACATAATCTGAAGCAGTGGTTTTCAATTGGTGGGTCGTGACCCTGTAATGGACCGCAGATCTGGTCTGACAGAGCTGCAGGCGGCAGGGGAAAGCAATGTTAAAGGTCAAAAATAAAATGCAACTAACCATGTAATTGCGTGTTGTTAGGATGTAAAAATAGGCTCATCAACTTTTATGAGGGAGAAAACAACTTTTCCTGTATCTTGTTATCTCGTTGACATCAAAGACCGTGCGTGCAAACATATTCTGCTGTATTTTGATGAAAACTCATCTGTCTTGTTGGAGGCTAGTTACGCTACCAACATGAACAGCTTGTGTGACAAGACTTCAGCCTCAGAAACCATGAAAAACTACAAGGTAAAGGAAAATATCCAGACTATATTTAATCACCGGTTCACTTGGTTTCTGCTGACCACAATGTGTTTATGCAGCGAGTTATGACATATGCTGAGACATTTATAAATGAGCAATAATTGAAATATATTTATCAATGTATCACTTCATTTTTGCTTATTTATGCAGGCTAAACAATTTTTGCAAATCGAAGACCAAAATATAATATCGCTTTAGAACCTCTGATCTAAAGCCATGTGGGCAATGTGGAGTTTCTCATTCCTCTCCACGATATCCCTGTGGGTTGAAAACTGAGGCATGGATTCCAAGAGTAATTCAGTATGACTTTGCACATGACCTCTTGGTTTTCCTGCATAACACCACCATGACCTACTCTCTAACCAACTCACCCCTCTGACCTCATAGCAGGAGTTCATTCCTTTACTTTATGTTTTTACAACAAGTGACTTGCAGATATGTAACTCAATAACACGATTTGACCATATGCTTGTCGGGCTTGAATTACACTGACTGGCCTGCTTTTATAATAACCACACAACAGCCTTAAAAATATTTTCTACATAGTTCGTTTTTTTGCCCTACCTTTCAAGACAAATGAACAGAAAAAGTCTAACTCTGGGAAATTAAACACTGGAAAGACCAATTTAAGTCACTTTGTCAGGACAATTATAAATGTTATTTGCATTTTATGATGATTGCTGACATTTGCAATTCATTCTATCCTCACAGTTCATATGGCAGTAATAGTCATATAACATCGGGTTGCATCACAGTTAAAAGGATCATAGCAATAAGAACAATTGTGGAGCTGGCTTGAAAATAGTTTTGAATTCCTTTGAATGCCCAGATTAGACTCTTAGTAAAATTTTAATATAAAGTACATTCATCTCCCACTTAAACTAGAGATAATAGAAGACGGGTGATAAAAACCAGAGATAAAATCTCCAGGGGTAGTATCTGTGGACTGACTGGGGCATCTGGTGTTTGGGTAAGGCAGGATAACGTTCCTTTGACACAGAAGACAGCGAACAGGGATTTCGGAGCATGAGGGACGGGATAACCATTGTTAATTGATTACAGCAGGCATGACATCAGGCTGTAAATTGCTATGCTAATCCATGTATCTCCTTTCACGTTTGTCATCCTCTGACAAATGCCTTCACAGAAGATTTAGGAAGAGGGAATGCAAAAAAGAACTGGAAAATAACATGACAATGCGTATATACGGTGGCGTAATCGAAGATAGTCTACTTAAAAGATAATACAATTTTGGAAATTTCCAGACGTGGGATTACTAGTGGGTGCAGTAAAATATTAGATGAACTGGTAATAATAATATTTCTATGACCTTCAGAATGAATACACTTTTTTTCTTAATATCAGTTTTAGGCTTTATTCATGCTAATGTGTAACAACTCTGTGCTTCACACTTATATCTGTAGCCAACCTACAGTACTTGTGATAAACAATCTCTCTCGTAGACTTATAGAAACAGGCCTAAGTGATGTTAAGATGTAGGTTTCCACTTCTTATCACAGTATGATGCAGAAAGAACAAATGTAACCTCTATGTGAAGGAAAATGCTAATAGGGGCTATTGTTATTCTCAAGGAGCCCATTTTTTTCAATGCTGCCGGCAGTGTGTTCTTCGGTGAACATTTGCAAGTTATAAAAGTGACAAAGGACAAAGTGTCAGTACTGACTGATCCTAAGTGCTTAAATAAGCCTGTGCTGAGTGGCATTTCACAGTTGCTGTGTGTTTTGTCTGTGTGGATTGACTCTGTTCCCTGTTCCTAAACTGGTGTTAGAGATCACAGATAAAATAACCAAACATCTAAAGGCTCTCGACAACTGGCTGGGCTTGGCAGCATGGTGTGTGATTGTACTCCGAACACAATCCGCTATGAGTCATCAGGCTTTCACACTTTTTTTTTTTTTAATTACAGTAACTTCTATTGATGTTATATTGATGGATGAAGCTTTACTTTAATGACAATTTGATGCCTGGTTTTGTTTTAAAGCAATAAATCACAGCTCTTTAAAACCACTTTCCAAAGACAAAGACAACAAACAAAGTAAAATGTTCATTGGGAACTTCCTCAGTTTACTCTCTTTTGCCCGAGGAAAATTTAGAAGAGATTTATTTAAGGCTTTAATTGCTTTTCCTCCTCATAACAGGCATATAACTATAGTAAATGGGTTTTTGTAATCAAGCGCAATGAGCACTTCCTTTTCTCGTGTGATGGTGAAATTCGTGAGGTCTATCTTTAGCTTTCTAACCTCTGAGGCGTGACATGGGAGCTGACCTATGAGTCAAAAGTGCTTTGAGATTCACGCGAGGGACTCCTGTGTGCGGCTGATGTGCTCTTTGCTGGTTATCTCCACATTGAGAATAGCTTAAAAAATAGGGCCTTTTTGATGTGTACAAAAATAAAATAATGTCCAGAACAGAGTTGCAAGATACGTTCTTTTGCCTAGAGCAAGGAGAGAGGTTTCAGAATGTCAAGAGCTTTAGTGTTCGCTCTCATTTCAAGATAAATACATTACCACTCCATCTTGAGCAGAACATGTATGTGAAGCTAGAATTCACCACGCATTAAACAGTGCTAACAGACTACCAGTAAGATAAAAGAAAATAACATTAACGCAATGAAATGTTGTAATACTTTGGTTTGCCAGTTGCCTGATTTGCTTTTACATTCTCTGAATGTGAAGACCTTGAGTTGTTTGAATCAGGACCGGCAGGTGTCTCAAGAGGTTTCTCGTGTTTCTCTATTCCCCACTTTAACAGTACCATCAAATAATAATGAGAGTAAAGACAGTAGAGTGAGGTAATTGACTGTACGAAAGCAGGAGTCATGATCGTTTAGGCTCAATTGCCTGTTTAGCACAAATTGTTCGCAAATTACAAGAATGTGGAAGCATATGCTCTGACGTGATCTGTATTTCACCACAAGGTTCATGACAATGTCAATATTGGCTTAAAGGTAAAATCAGTAATTGCTAAAACAATGCCACCTGAGCCCCGGGAACCAATCGTTCATGCTTGTAAACACATGAACACAGTCTTCATTGAAGCATATTGGAAGTGTGTCACTGGAGCAATTTACTATACCTAACAGCCCATCTCTTAAACAAATCCTGAATTGTTCCTCTAATGAAATTTATGTAAATAGCCACTAAATAACGGCAAATGATAACTTGTTCCAGTAAATTAGCAGGACACGTTTAAGGACTGGATGGTGCAATTTTCTTCAAAGACTCATGAAGTCCACTAATTTTTGTTATTTATTTCTTCAGCCAACATCTCTTGCCTCAAACAAATCAATGGACTTGTTCAGGAACACATGTTGTAAGGCGTCCACGCTCTGCCAGCACGTTTTCATCCATTTACTAGTGCTGATGTTTTTTATTATTTTCATCTAAACTTTACTGTTGTGCCTTTCGGGGAGCTGGATGTTTTGTTTATTTGAACTCTAAAAGCCAGTCTGTATCATGTAAACAGTTGTTAAGTAAGCTCCATGTCTAACTTGGAACACGGCACCTTTTGAACCAAAGCTGCTATTGCAGACACGCAACAATGCGTGCTTTCGAGCGTAACTGAACGAGTGTGTGTTTTAGGAGTGTTTATCTCAAAAGATGCGCCACTATAGTACGGATTTACAAGCATCTGTGAGTGTCAGAGAGCCTATTGAATGTGTGTGGTCTTCCTCGGGATATAAACAGAAATTTTAGCTCTCTTGCTAATACAGTATCTACAGAAATCTACTAAACGCTTTGTCAATAAGAGTGCAGGACCAGCAAGTTCATTTCGAGGATATGGTGTGACCGCTGAGACAGAGAGAGATGAAGAAAAACAAATATCTGAGCGTACGTTGGGAAAAGAGACAGAAAGTAAAACAATGTGGGTGAACAACAATGGACTAAAGAGCAAGAATTGACACAACAACAAGTAAAAGAGCAAGAAGGCCACATAGTAAAAAAAAGTTAGAAACAGACAAACAGAGGGAAAGACCATAAAACAAGGGTAGCTGTTGGATATTCCTGTTTTGGGACCACTGTGTCCATGTGAAGAGCCATGAAGTGAAACTCGAGGGCAGCGGTGCTAGAGCAGGTGTGTTATTCCTGGATCTCTCAACACTGTGTTTGCACTGGCGCTCATAAAATATAAACTCAAAAGCAAGCCACTCATCAAGTACTCGCATGTCTGAAGACCTTAGTCAGGGTATGTGTCATCTTTAATTTAGTGCAAGTGAATACAAGGCTGTGAGGGTGATGTAGAGTCTGTTTAATGTCCAATTTTTGTGTTTTTTAGGGTTGTCTCAATAACCAATATTTAAGCAGTGTTTAATAACATATTACAATAACTTAATAACCTTATTAGGAAATTCAAATAAACAAATGCCATTTAAATAAATAAACAAAAACACATTTTCCAAGTAATTAATAAATAATATAATAATTATAAATTAAGATAATAAATATAGTACTTGTCAATATTGTTGCAAGATTAATATCAATACCATTATTTGATTAATATTACCAGCAACATAAGGTTTAATGCATAAATCCAATATGTTGCTTGCTTATTTTATTTTAAGGCAAACACACTGTATTTACATCAATACCTTACATTAAGTAATTTTGACCATTCATGCATGAAGCTGCATTACACACCGCCTATACTGTAGTAAAATACTGTCTAAAAGTACTGTTGCATTTACTTTCCATTTCAGTATGAACTTCCGAGCCATTTACATCCCCAGAGCATATTCAGACAGACAATTTTCAGATTTTGTTGGCTTGATCCTGAGGTACCATTAGCCACTGAACGGACTGTACATACATCCCTCAAAGCCTCACTCTCATTTACATTGAATTTAATATTCTGTCTATCCAGACTAAGGCCTTTCAGGCTGTGGAGGGGGAAGTGTTGCTGTCTCTTTTTTCTCTTGACTGCCTTTTATCAAATATTTTCAAAGAATGGCAGTATAACATTTAGCACAATGACAGCATCAATTACCAAAAAGTTTCTGGAACCACCCTGATTTCTCTCTCTCTGCACTCACCCGCACTCTGTCTGTCTCAGTGCTTATATCACGCAGGATGAATGAAAGGAGTGCGAGGTGGTAACATGGCTTAATGGGGGAGGCTTAGTCATTATATATACAGTGTCACTAGAAAGAGTAGATCAAAAAGAGAGAGACCATTACGGCGCTAACGTGCAAACCCCCAAAACAAAGTGTTCCCTTCTGCTAGCGTTTAAAGACCCCTCAGAGTATCCTCCGAGCTTACAGCCTCACTGATTTATGGGAGGAAAACAACCAAGCCGTATCCTCCCCTAAGCTTGGCAAGGCCTCAGTCGCTCGCAGTGGGATGTTAGCAGAGTCAGCAGAAGCACCTTTTGACGCTGCCATATTAGAAACCGTTTTGTGAGACTGATGATAAACAGAAACCTCATTTTGACTGATGCTGGTTGAAAATTCCTTGATGAATGATGGATGTAAATTACACGTTAAGGCTTGTTAGTATGTCTATTAGTTAACTGGATACAGGCTGCATTATATAGATATATAAACCCTGCAGTGCTCTGAGAGAGATATATAGATCACGTGTCCTGCTGTGTGAGGAAAGTCAAATAAAGGTCCTTTCCATAACACAGGCCACACTTTGAGATGTAACTGTGTGTGCGATTGCGTAACTGACCTACTCTCCAGCGGCACATTGCTGCCCAGGACCCAGCTGTCCTGCAGCGGCACTGACTCGGGTGTGGTTTGCAGTTCGGCGGGGAGGGCGGCCGGAGGGGCCGGGCTCACGTTCCTGCGGCTGCTCAGAGAGTTGTGGTTCAGCGCCGTCACCGACGGCTGCAGCTTGTGCGGGGGCGGCACCGGTGGCAGCGTGGACTGGCCCTGCTGGTGCTGATTGGACGGTTGCTCTGTGGAAAGAATCAAACAGAACTGGGTTAACCAATGGCAAGCAACTCTGTGCAGATGTAAGCAGTTGTCCTTGGTAATTAATCGTGGCAGTTGTGCAAATGTGTCTGGATGAATGTGCTTTTGCCAAAGAACATCTGGGACATTTTACAGCAGGGTGATGATGATTTTAACTATTTAGTAACCAGCCCCACCAGCTGTCGAGTATTTGATGACAACGACACATATGCACGCGCTCGTACACATATACAGTAAGCATATGATTGAGATGATTAGACATCCGCTTTCCCCTGGGACCATGGCAGCACTGCAGTAAATCCACCTTTCGGTTTCTTTGGGACTGCACCGTGTTAACAAGAAGTGTATGAAGCAGCAGCGTTTGGGTAGTGGAGCTTCATTGCCAGTCACTTTATTGATATTTCAGTGAAATTTCATAGGATAGAAAGTTGTCTGTTGTCAATGATGTAGCAATGTAGAAAGACAAACAGAGAAAGTCAAGCCAAGCAGCTTTCTGCATGATCTTAAAGTCTAGTTTTGATCACTGATTTGTACTAATGTAACAGTAAGTGGCTAGACAAAGGTAGAGACTCTTTTTCTTATCATCTTTTAGTCCTTGTCTTTTTTCCTTATCTCTCCGAATGGCTTCACACATTGAATAAGACTTACTAGGTCTCATTGCCAGAGGAACATAATCAGAGCCTTAACAGCACCTTTGCAAGCTCCCTAACACACACACACCTCTCTAGTCATAGAGCAGACGTGAGAAAATGGAGGTTTTAAGGACCGATTAAGCTGTGTACTTAGCCTACAACTAGCTATGTCGATTTCGAATCAGGAATCTTAAGCGGCATTTGTCACATAGCAAGGGATCATGTCCTTTTTTAAACCTCTGCTGAGTCAAATCTAGAATGAGAAATTGAAAGAGAGTGAAAGAGATTACGAGCTGTAACTTGAGGACAAAAAAAATCCTTTTTCCTTGAACACAGATAAGATGAAACACAGCGATATGTATGCGAAGCAGTCTTCCCAGAAAGACAAAACCATTGCTCAACTTACTGCGCTCTGCTGCGTTGCTCATATGGCTGTCTTTGATGGCAGTTTGATACAGCAGGGTTGCTGTAAGAGCTAAGCAGAATGACAAACAGCGAGTGAGTGAGTCTGCGGGGCGGTTGAGAAGCTTCTGGCAGATTCGGACTCTCCTCGGGTGTGACAGGGCCATTTTATGGCATCCCTTACCTTTTCTAGAGCTTCTTGTATGTGTCTGCTTCATTCACTCTCATGTCCTGCTCCTCTCTACAGACTTAAACTCATGTGAGCAGTTTATAGTACAGCAGGTTATAGGAATAACGTATGACAAAGGCTCCAACCTTACAGTTGTTTTTTTTTAAGTTTGAAAACCAAATTTGCTATGTGTGAAAAATTAAATAAATAAAACTTTCTAAAAGGACTATAAAACTTACATTAGTAGTGGGCATAAACAGACACAGTGTTAAAAAGTCAATATTTTTCAAATAAGAATTTTTCAGCTTTATTGCTTTCTCAAAAAAAAAAGAAAAAAGAATATATATAGCATATATATACATATACAATTATTAAGCAAGTGAGTTTTTTGACCATATCATAATTTTATCTGTAATTTCTAACTAACAAGGGCGGGTGTGGCCTGAGGAGATCAACACCATATATCAAGGTGTGCATAATTATTAGGCAGATTCTTCTCCTCAGCAGAAAAAAGAGATTTAACTGACTCTGAAAAGTCAAAAATTGTAAAAAAAAAACAGGGATGCAACACTCTTGAAATATCCAAGATATTGGGGCGTGATCACAGAACCATCAAACGTTTTGTAGCAAATAGTCAACAGGGTCGCAAGAAATGTGTTGAGAAGAAACGAAATTAACCGCCAAAGATTTGAGAAGAATCAAACATGAAGCTACCAGGAACCCATTATCCTCCAGTGCTGCCATATTCCACAACTGC
>JAUMHR010000042.1:7804973-7822876 GCA_032361145.1 Enteromius fasciolatus | reverse complement strand
TAAATCGTATGAATTCGTACGAGTCAGGTCGTACAAATTCGTACGAATTAGCCACCTCGTAAAATATGTACGAATTGAAAAAGCACACATTTCTGTGCAGATTTGCAATAATAAATGGAATAAAAACAGCTAAATGTATTAAAGCTGAGAGAATGATACTTTAAAGGACAGCTGAAAGCATAATAAAATTAGCTAAAATATTTATTAAATGCACAAAACAATTCAGTGTGGGCCTGTTAATGGCTTCACTTTTCTATTGCATTCATTTTCCTAAGCCGGGTTGTATGGGAGGCTGAATTGTGAAACGATATAAAAAATTCCATGGTATCTGTAATTGTTTGGTCTTTTTGTCTGTCTCTGTGAGGAGTGAGAAGTCAAAGCGTGAAGCCGCTCTCTAACAGGCTCATCTGAGATGGCATTCATAGCCCAGTGCTCAGTTTCACTAATTGTGAGATTAAAAATAACCTGATCCTGCAATCCATTCCGCGGCTGGTCCTTTTTTCTTGCTCCTCGTCTTTCTTTCCCACATCCTCTTTTGGAAGAAGAGTGGAAAAGAAGAAATGGTGACTACATTTCATCAGAATCTTCTCCAGTGTGTACGAGGGCACGTACACACTCATAGATGATCCCGCAGTTGAAATCATGAGCCCAAAATATTTCATCACCTCAGAAGAGAATGAAAGCCAAGACATCTGGGGATTGTTCCATGAGAGCTCCTCAAATGCTGCCGAGGTGCCACGGCAGACGCCATCAGGAGTGATTCCTTCTCTGTTCCCCTTCCTTCTTTTTCCAGCTTGCAGTCGAGCATTTGTCATTCCATCATCCCTTCATCTGTTCTATCTCTGTTCTGTCATTACCTGTGTCCCGCGGGCTGACTTTTGGCTATTGTTGCCAGACATCAGATTGGATGGAATGCTTGCTATGTCAGCAAAGTGTGGAGCGCTTTTTTCTTCACCCAAACTATGGTTTTGGATGACGGCAACATGGGATTTTTGTGTTTGGGAGACTATAAGTGACCGAAGACAAAACCTCTAATATTGCTTAGTGAATGTACTTGTAGTTGTAAAGTCACTAGGGATTGAAGTCGTAAGAAATTTAATTACTGTTTCCAATTACTCTCAATGTTTCATTAATGATTCTGTCAGTACTTTTGAGGAAATATTTGTGGAAGAAAGAAAAGGGAACTGCTCTCAGCCATGTTGTTGCCAAATGAAGAGATCAGAACAGATCTAAGAAATCCAAAATATAGTTCATTCAATGTTTTCATGGCTTTTCCGATTTTTTAGAAGGCGACAAGAAAGCATTAATTGCTCTTAACTACTATATATAAAGCAAAAATGATAAACAAACAAACAATACGGTAACATATTTCTTGCAGTCATCTTGATAAAATTACATTGATTACAACAATTATTCACAATTTAATCATGTTTATCTTTATCGTGGCTGTTGAATGCACAACCATCATTAAAGCAAAACTTTAAGTAATATAACAGTTCTTGGCAAATAACTTACGGTTGCCAAGTGTGTCACATTAATTCATTTACTGACTTACTGTTCAGTTATATTTCCATTGTTTTTTGTATAAACCACAAATGCACAACGTTTTGTTACTAAAATAGCCGGCTTTGGGAATGTGACTACATTGGTCACACTGTAGATTCAGTGGTGTTGTGGCAGAGCTGAATAGAAGTGTCAGAGTATTTTAGCACGGTGCTCTGTCAGCATCAGCAGAAGAATAAACGCTTAAGGACTAACGGAGAGATTTAACAGAACATAAAAACACATGCATAACAACGTTACAACCATATGTACAGTAACCATTGTATATGGAGTAAGAGTGGATCGGCTGGCTCTGTATTCAGACTTGCTGTAATTAATGTGGTCTACAGAGTATACACTTTTTTTTTTGCCCCTGCAAGCTATATTTGCATGATATCATGGTAATGAATGCCTCTTCCTTAGGGCTAATTTGCTGACTAAAAGAAGATATATTGAAATAAACAACCTTGAGAAGGTGAGCTGGTCTCAAAATAAGCCTTTGCCTTGCATTAACATGCACAGCTTGTGATCTATCTGTCTGTCTGTTTTAAATAAAAAGAGAAAACTGTCAAAATAAAATAACTAGATAATCCAAATTAAGCATTGCATTATATATATATATATATACTCTAACTTAAAATGACTAATATATACCATTACACCATGACATTCTATTATTCATACATGATCTTATGACCCATATCTATGGTAGAAATACATTGCTTAATTGCTCTCCTAATTTTAATTCCTAGCAGACTATCTGCCCTTAATGAAGGAAATAGCATCTCCATGCATTTGTGATTTTCCCCTCATATACACACTTCTTTTCCCACTGTATAACTTGATGCCAGGCTACTTTTGAAACATGAATATCTTGGAGAATAATAACCATTTACGTCATCCTGCTGGAAAGGGAAACGGCTAACCCCGCAAAGGCATTTTGGGGATGAATGTGCATTTGAGTGTGAATGTGTAATAGTCTTAGAGTTAGGGTTAGCTGCTCATCATGTGGAGAGGGAGATCTGGTTAAATGCAGTGTTCAGTCGTATTGAGGCTTTATGGTAATATGCAGCGGTTGTCTCTGTAGGATAGTGTGGGCGAAAACTTTTGGCTACACTTTCTGCCGCACCCTGCGTGGTGAGGCTGCATGCAGCATGTTGTGGCCACGTCAACCCAATGAGGTTGTGATGTTCAATTTAGAGCCGGCCTGCCAAATGCAAATGTTTGTTTGCCTTCATTTTCTGTAATAAATTAAGCTATAATGAATCTATATCAGAAGGAACATGTGCAGCCGTTTAATCCAGTTCAGCCTCAACATTCTCTCAGAAAAACTGAGCATCTCTTTAGTTTTGTGGAATCATGTTTCATTCTCGATGACGGTAATTGTAAATGGTAAGCATTGCAGATTGCTCCCTTCTCTTCTAAATCATTATTATTTCTTGCCCAGCATGACTACAAATGTCATGAAATGACACCATCCTCATTTGTTTTGTCTCCCACGGTGCTCAAAAAAGATAACAGCCACTTTCTGCATCCTCTCACCTACACGAATGAGATCATTCATTTAACATCGAACTGAAATCAATTTTCAGATTATATGTATACTGATGCATTAACTCAATCAAAATGACAATAAAGAAAAGTATAATATTACATAACATTTCTGTTTTAAATAAGTTATTCTTATTGCTATCAAACAAAAACATTTATCACTTTTTTTACAAAAAATATTAAGCATCTTTTTAACATTAATGATACAAAAAATCTGCATTTTAGAATTTGCAGCGATAATTTGACACTGAAGATTGACATAATGGCATAAGTATACATTTAATACACACACACACATATATATATATATATATACTATTATATAAGTGTAACATTCTGTATGTCTTAAAATGTTCTGCCTGAAAAGTTCTGGCTTTTAAAGTCATCCACTTCAAAACACTAGTACATCTTGAGCATCCCACCATAAGCGCTGCTTAACAACGGCAGGTGAAAAATAGCTTATAGTCTATTAAAAACATCGAGAAATCTAATTCTTCTAAGCAACTTGTCTGATCAGGCTTAGCTAAACCCAACATCGGTTCAGTAATGGAAAGCACTGTCTGTTATAAGCTGATGGAAATAAACGAAGTAGCAGTGATATGTTAGGCATGAGCAGTAAGAACCTTTCACCCTGACAAACGACATTAGCAAACAAAGTGGATCACACCGCAGAATGTGCTGACCAGCTGAGAGAATATTACCACCCATCTTTTGCTTTTCCTTCAAAATGGAGGCGGCTTTCATCAATGAAAGGAGAAATATTTAAGTGGAGCTATCAAAAGACCCTCTTTTTAAACGTTGGACCAGCAGGAGTGCCCAGCTGAATTCAAATGGCAAGAATGAAAAAGAGAGTGAGAAAGAGACTCTGTATGTGTGTATATGTGTGTGCTCTCACATGACGGGCCTCTGAAACTAAAATGGCCAGAGGCAACGGCTTGTGTTTTGTGAGAATCCCATCACTCTGATATCCGTTTTATCAGTCTCCATTGTATCAAGTAAATTGCTGCAACATAATTATATGGTGGTCACAACTAAATAAACAGTGTTTAGATCGCTGCATATACAGCAGCCAATGAGCTGCGATAATTACATAAAATATACCACAACATTAGGCGTTACGCTCTGTTCTGTTTTGCAAGATATTTATATACAGTATATATAATAATATGAGATGGGAAGTGCTACTGTGTCTCTGCAAGTCAGAGTTTACATTTCAAGCATTTTATTTTTGGTGCGAGTGTTGTAGTCTTATTTTTTTTCCCCTTCATTCAGCTTTAATTAAAAGCAGACTCTAAAGAAATGGGTGAAGAAGAACAAAAACGAAAGATGATAAAGAAAAGATGTATGCTAAGAAAAGTCGCTGCGGCTTCAAAGCCTTTTTGCCAGCCAACAGAGCTGACTGAGGTTCGAACAAACAATAAATACCCAGCCACATAAAAAAGGTCAGCAGAGCATTATCTTACTACGAAAGACGGAAGAGAGAGGGTTTGATTTATATAGCTGCTGGTAGTGAGGGAGGGACAGCACTAACTACAGTTCCACTCGAGCACTGTCACACATAAACTATCAAAATGACTTTTTCAACCTACAACAAGGACAAACACGCACAGAGGGAGAGTCAGCGAGAGAGAGAGACCACTTTAATAAAACTAGCGCTACTAAAAATAATCACCATCGTTAATACAATTTTAACAAATGGGCATGTTTTTATCCAGACCATGTTAATTCATATTAGCATTGCATAATCGTGCCTCTGAAGCCCTGTTTGTTTTCCCTGAGGAGCTCAGGTAAATTTGTGTTTTACAGATGAATTTAGCGATTTGGTTTGTTTTTCTCGTACAAACCTCAATACAAAACAGAGAAAATTACCTACTGTTTTTTTTCAGCTAAATCAGACGTCCTTTGAGAAAAGAAACTCACACAAAGAACAATGTCTGTGATTGCGGTACATTATTTTTGGCACAACACTTCACTTCTTTTTTTTGTTTACCATGCTCGAATACTTTAACTAAAGCTAATTTTCCTGCTATGCTGCCTGGCACGCTGTCATTGTGGAATTATCTTTTCATTTTTCTACAAAATAACAGTCAGTAGTTCTGCTCTTGGCATCCAATTCAGCATAAAATATTTAAGTCAGTTCGATTTCCCAGAATGACCTCAGTAGCTGAAGATTTTTTCATGCACTTAATAATTTACCTTAATCACGTACATAACAGATTAGTAATATACTTCATAACACACACTACATTTGAAACAGTTACAGTTAAAGACTGTTTAATTTTAAAGACTGCATTGATTTTATTAGAAGACGGTAAAACAACACTGTGAAATGTTGATAACGCTTTACATAAGATTCATCAGTTGACAGTTACAGTAACAATATTAGTTAACATGAACTAAGAATGAACAAATCTTTTACAGCATTTATTAATCTGAGTTCAAGTTCATTTCAGCATTTACTAAGGCATTATTAAAGTTCTGCTTGTTGCACTAACATTAATAAATAATTGTATTTTTATTAACTAACATTAACAAAGATTAATAAGTAGTTTAACAAATTCGTTGTTCATTGTTTGTTAATCTTAGTTTATAAATTAACTAATGTTAACAAACAGTTACTTTTAATCAGTTTAATATGTCCTTACTGAATTAAAGTGTTTAAAAAATATATTACTGACCCCAATTTAATTAATTTTACTGGCATTTGTCAGTAACCAGATGCTCCCAGTCTCATCTAAACCACTATATGACATCAAACTCTGTGTTAATAATTCAATTCGTGATTTTGGTATCTTTGTTCCATTCTCAACCATCCAGGATCTGGACGTGAGCTCTGAGATGACACCTCGCATGGACTTTAGAGTGGAAAGCGACAGTAGGGGACAGAGAGAACATTTCTCACACATCTACAACTGGCTACTTACTACAGAGTCTCTCGTGTGCTTGCGCCTCAAACCCCTCTAGCAAATTCTAGAGGCTAATTTGCTGGAACACAGGGGGCAAAGGACATTCCCCAACCCCTAAACCCCCTTCAGAAGTGCCCTAGAAAGCGTCAATATGATGTTCTAGGTCACATCTATCAGCCCAGCCCTTTCTCCTCGCTTCCCATTGACAGTAATGCTCATTTAATCACCTTAATGAGAGCGTGGAACGGCGAGAACAATGATCTGTGGCCGCGGTCGTTTAACTGTAGCTCGGATGCTTATGAAATGCCGTCTCTCCTCTTCCGTGTCAGTGTAATCTCATTTGGAATCTGTTTTACTGCCTTCAGCAGGCACATTCAAAAACCTCTGAACACACTCGCTAGTCTCGCTCTGCGGCGGCTTTGCTTCATTATACATGACTGTGCTGCTCTGTGGATGAGCCATTGAATAGTTTCTTTCTTTACTTAGATTTTTTATTTTATTCTTTTCTCACTACTGCAGACTAGATATACTGTATAGTGGTATGTGTTGAAAGAGCCGAATAGACAAGAGACAGAAAAATGACATCGAGGCTAAAGTGGACATAGTATAATCTGGTTAGGCCACGTCACCTGCTGAAACCAACCGAGGTGTCGAATTGCTGACAAAGAGATTTTTCTCCTGCCGTCTCCCCGGAAATAAACCAATTTGTGGTAGTCCACATTAGAGCGGCCAATCACCACAGAGGGACACTGGCAGAGATCGTATGCGCACGTGTATTACAAGTCCTACAGAAAATAGCAAAAACACTGTATTTTCAATAAGAACAAAAAAATTCAATATGGAGGCTAGCTATGTTAATGGATTCTGGTAGATACTGTACACTAAAAATACACACATATAGTTCAGTATGCTGACAGTAAATACAAACCGACAGAGATTAACTACAACAGATAACCCCCACAGAGATGAACAAACCAACTTTCGTTCCCCAACAGGGTGAGAAATCAATAGAAAAAAATGACATAGTCATTTTTGCTGTCTTTCGCTATGTGAAGGTTAAAAAGTTTTAAATTGCAAGCGTAAATCCTTGTTGTGGCACTGCAGCAGTGGAACTTGTTTGTTACTGACAGCTGGATTAATATAGAGAGTCTCACCTACAGCAGTATTTGTCTGTGTGTGTGTGTGTGTAAATGCATACAAGTATTTGTTGCAAACGATTGTGTCTCCGGACCCTGACCTCTCTGACCTCTCATTCAGCGCTGACGAATCGTCTTTCTCGTTCTCCCTCAGCAGCCATTACCGGCAGCCTAGAAGCCTCTCTTCCTCACTAAGCTGATCACTCTGTCATAGTCCAGCACCCGGCACACCGGAGTCTCACACACACACACTCACTTACACACACCAGCAGTCCACCGCGGACAGTGTAAGTAAACCTAAAATAGAAAATCCCTCCATTTTCAGTGCTACTGCCTCTTTATACACATTGCCTTAAAAGAAATCATTTCTAGAAGTGAATAGGTTTATTTACCCACTGCTACTACTACTAATCACAAAAAAGTGATAGACATTTATCCATTTTAAGTTCCATTAAATCAAAGAGCTAATATGCATTGCACCAAAATTCATTGATAGAATATTTGCTTCTTTAACTTTAATTGTATAGAAGTTCAATCTGAATATATAGATTTTTTTTTCTAATGTTAAATGTTAAGTCGCTCTCTCTATGTGTGTGTGTGTTTTACTCTAAATCTAAATCTAAACTGAGTCTGATACATGTTGCTCAATCAGTACCAGTAAAAAAAAACATCAAATACCATCACCATGATTTAATTAGGGCAATAAAGTCAAAAGAACAAAAATAATTATAAGCTGCATAAGATATCCTCTGATTTTTCTGAGTATATTTAACTGAATGCTTTTGAATGCGTGTAATGATGGAATAGACGTATAAATATTTACAGAATACGTTCGAGTCTAAATTTAGAAGACTTTGAACCGCTTGGAAAAAAATATACTCTTCAAAGCCATATTTTTTTTTTTACCTTATGAATACTGCATAACCTATTATATAACAGAAACACAAAACAAGTAAAAATATAGAAATATATACATAAAAAGCACAAATAAAATTGTACAAGTACAATTGCTTTATAATTTTACAAAGCTAAATTATACATTTATATATAAAAGAAATGTTTTTAATTTGAAAAATAGATCAGCATATTGAAAAAAAAATACATACAAATGTAAAGTAAAACACATGCAAATCTAGGGAACATTTTCTGTACAGAGCATGTTTTAAATAAATGTAATTTTTTTTAAATTAAGACAATCATATTAAACTGTATGAAATTCGCAGCTCAGAGAAATCATTTAAGCAACATAACATTTAAGGACAATGTCTTATGCACTCGCTACGAATTTATCAGTGTGTGTGCTTACTTTTGGATTTTAGTAAATAATAAATATGAAGGTGAAGACGGCCACATCAATAATTCCAAAACTTCCGTGTGTGTGTGTGTAGGTTCAGTCTCTGTTATCAGAGTGGTTGGCTGTGATAAAACAAGAGTTGTGATGAGAAAATAAAACAGATCAATAGTGTCTGGGATGTTATCTGGGTTTACAGTGGTTAGAGCCTCAGCCTTTCTGCTGTCCAGAAGGGTCTGACTGTTTCTAGATGTTTCTTCTTAATGACAGCAGTACGGAGAGCTTTCCCATATAGACACTGATCTAGATAAGACTCGCTTATTCCACACACACCTCATCCCTCATCAGCCTCTCTTTTTTATTCCTCTAGCTCTTCATTTATCTCAATCTATACATCTCGGTCACAATCTTTGTAATTGATGCTGTGTAGCTTTCTCCATTGCAGAATATCTTTCATTCCATCTTGCTCTCACTTACTCCGTTTTACATTTTCTACTTTTTAAATCAACGTCTATTGTTTCTCACAGATACCCAATAAGCACGTAGAAGAAGATAAGAAAATCAAGCTGACAGCTCTAAAAGACATTAGATGGCAAAAAAAAAGAATGGGGTGCTTTACTAACGAAAGAGGAGCTTGTGCGAAAAATGTCAATTACTCTCTTTCTTTCTTGAACATCCTACAAGTTTAATTTCAGTTTCATTCATATTTTTCTCCCCTTTTTAATGAGAGAAAGATATTTCTGAAGCAATCTTAAAGGAGGCCGGTAATGGCAGATGGAGGGCGGAGTTACCCAGGCCTGGAACCGCAACATTTTCTCTCGCTTTTTCGCTTTTCCATTTAAAGCGTCAAATGCGCAGCTTCAACCCAAACCAATTTTTCCCTGCATGAATTAAATATGAGGCTTTGTAATGTTTAAATGAGCGACCGAGAGACAAGCTCGCTCAAACCGGCTCCCAATGACCCGATCCGCTTCCCACCTAGGGCGCCCAAAACACCCTTCATCATCATCATGTAATAAAAAATAATAAAACAAAAAAATATATGGATAAGAAAATGTGACCTGGCTCGTTTTTACAGCACAGTAAATCAGCCTATATTACTGGCTGGTATCAAAGGTAATTGAAACTTTTATTCTTTGAGTAATAGCACCATCTCCAGTAATGCACTCCATCAGCAAGATTACTGCACACACTGAACATATATCACACAAAGCAAAAAGGAGCTCTGGTTGCTAGGAGATCTCGCCCCATTTGTAAAAGACAGAGAGAGAAATAGGGAGACAGGGGAGTATGAAGTGAAGGTGGGGGTATAGAAAGAAAAGATGGCTTTTCCTTTTTTTTTCTTTTGTTATTTTGCTCCCTTGAAAAAAATAACAACAATCATCATCAAACCATTCATTTCCTTCTCGCTCCGAAATCGCTTTCTGTTCAGAATCAAAAGAGACGAGCTCGATCGTAAATCAAATGTGAGCGTGATACAGGGTTTAAAGTGGAACCATACACTAACGCCTGCTGCAAAAGGGACATTAAACACCTCCGCACATGGCCTAGACTCAATAGCCAATCTGACAGCTTATTCCTCATGGCGCAGGGGTCACAGACTCTGCCTTGCATTTGATACACTGCTTTTTCCTCTTCATTCCTTCTTTACGTGTGAAGCCCCACAACTGAAAATCATCCGGCGTTATGAGAAATACAGCCAGACGAATGCGCAAAGGAACACACTCTCTCACACACACGTATTTGCAACTCGCTTCCGCCTAAACTGATGAAACAAACAGTGAGACAAAAAAGTGGGGACAAACTCAAGAGTCTTAACTAAAGGACTATCCTGCACATATCCTCACATCGATCAAAAGCTATTCTAACCAAAACCCGTAATTACACTTTTCAGAAGGGTGCGGATATCGGATCTATCACCATCCATCAAGTGGGCCGGGGGAGCGGACAGCGCGAGCGGTTCAATTGAAAAGGTAGCAGAGCGTGTGAGAAATTCCATGCTGAAGCTGTTTCCAATTAGCTGCACTGTAAATGTCTATTGTAGAGCGGCGGCACGCGGCTCTCGCACAAGCCACAGCTCTCTGTCTGCCCTCCTCCTAGCTAATCAAAAATTAACTGAGAGGGAAAATAAGAGGAGGAAAAGCATGTAAACGAATCGGCTAATTGTGAGTGTGTTCTGAAGCATCACAATCAGGGGAGACTTACAGAGGACGTAGTGATTTTCACGAATGCCGCACTGCCCTGTAGCACCCTATTAAATTTGAGCGCAAATAGTGTTGTTTCAATAAATCAAGAAATAATCTAAAATAACAAAATTGGAGTTTGTGTCTTAAGGCTTCTGTTTAACTCAAAAGATTTCAATTGCGGAACTGTAACGGATCCATCGGCCACTAAAAAATCTCCCGAACATGCGCTGAAACACACACCCAGAGTGTGAAGATAAACACAAAATGAATGAAAATAGAATTCGGACAAGAGTGTGAGAGAGAGAGCAGTGCACGCAACAAGAATTGAACAGCGGAGCAGTTGAATCTAGGAGCATGCATTGTCGAGGGGGTGGGGGGGAGAGGGTGGTGTTTAGATGTTACCTTGGTCAGGGCTCCTCCAGCGATGACCTGAAGGGTTAAAATGAACCCCCCACTCCAGGGCTGTAGAGGGTCATCAAGACTCAGCTCAGAATACTTAACGTCCTCTTCCCATTCCGCACACACACAGCCGCTCACACACACACATGCACGGCAGCCAGACCTGCGCTCGGCACATATAAGATCTGCGTTCCGATGTTCCCACTGAAGAGCGAAACTCAAGGTGGAAAAAAACAACAACTGAAAAAAGAAAGATGAGAAACGCAGGATGACAGCTGACTAAACAGACACGATCAGTCACAGAGAGGTTAGAGAAGCATCATGCCTTCTTATTATCGCTCTCTTTCTAACACTCTACGCTGTTGCTGCTTTCTGTCTCTCTCTCTCTCTTACTCTCGCTCAAGCGGAGGCTGTGCGGATCGCAGAGGCTGCTGATGCACTGGGAAGTTTGCAGTCCTCGATGGAGCCCCCGTCACGCATGGCTGGTCCCGGCACACGCTATTGGCTGAGCCTCTGTCAATCCGATACTCAGAGGGAGGAGACAGCGGTCGAGGTGGGAGGGAATAGGAGGGGCTTTTGAGCAGCATTAACCATTTGGAAGCCGAAAGAAATGTGCTTTCCCCAGTCACCCCCCGGAATGCACGCACGCACACACACACATACACCTTCAACACAAACACAGACTCCCCGGGTCTGCAGCTGTTCCTTGCTGCTGTTCAGGGGGAACAAGAAAGCCCACCTTGACACAGTTCTTTCCTTCTAAAGTTTCAGTCCTGCTATTCTTTTATAAACTCTCTTCTTCTCCTCAAACACGCACACATTTATCTGCATACAATCAATTCAGGCTACAGTATTTTTCCTCACACAAAGGTGCTTTAGAATTAGCAAAACGAGCCTCTATTTGTGCACATGCCCCCTGTGTTGAAAGCCCAGCAATTAATTGTAATTATAACAACCACAATTGTCACCAATTACACTTCCAGCCATTTCACTGGTGCAAAAATAGCAGAAATCATGCAAAGCAAGAAGAGAAAACTCAAGCACTTCCAGAGTCCAGCGGCCTATAATGAAAAGCACAAGTGAAAGTTTGAGGGCTATTTTGTTTGATTTAGGAGCATGGCTGGGAGCGGGTCCGGTGTGAACAGAACATATTTGTGCATAAATGCATGAGTTTATGATCACCCCCTACGGGCATGTTTCAGGAGAGGCCATTAGCCTTTCTACTCCACTGAGACTGAGTTCCACTACATTTCGATGCAGAAGAACTATTTTTTAGCTATCTGACAAGTATTTTGCACAGACCATTACTAAATAATAAAGTATTGTTCTGGACTTCTGGGTCTCCGGGTTCTTTCGGCTCCACTTGACATGAGGGAAATGTGGGATATTGATGTGGCAATCTTCAACTTTCTAATTATTTGCTAAAACCCAAGTGGCAATTTAAAAGAGCGATAAAGTCCATAACTAAATATATTCTCTCAGGCACTCTGACGTTTATCTGATCAAATGGATTGTATATGCGCAGATTTGCATGACTTAAGGCACCAAATGTACTTGTTTTACACATTCTGGCACATATAGATTATTAATGAGCATGTGTGTGTACAGTTATCCACTACAGTTTAAACATTCGGGGTTGGTAAGACTTGTAAGTAGTAAAAACAGTAATATTGTGTAATATTATAAACAAATGAAATCAGTGTTTCTATTTAATAATATTTAAGCCATTACTCCTGTCTTCAGTGTCACATAATAATAATAATCCATAGTAATCCTTCACAAAGCAATTGTGATGCTTAATATTCTTGTGGAAACCAGATAATCTTTTCATGACTATGAAGGTTCAAAAGAAAACCATTTATTTGTAATAGAAATCTTTTGTAACATCATAAATGCATTTACTGTCACCTTTGATCAATTTTAATGCATTCTTGCTAAATCAAAGTATAATCTTAAAAAACAAAAAACTTACTGACCCCAGTTTTTAACACAAGAGCAATTCCCTAGATGTTAGTTAACTATGACAAAATCTTCCTTTGTTAACATCCATGAAAAAAGACTCCTAAAGACAACTGCAAGTTTACTTTTAGAACTATAGTGAGCCTTAGAAGTAAGTCTATTGCATGTTTCTGTTCGCTTGTCTATTTACCCAGACACACATGTTAGACGATCCTACACTTCATCTTCACATCTGAAGGGATCTGTAACGAGACACCTCGGAGATGCAAGCATATACACACAGCAGCAACTGAAAGACGTATAGCCAAACAGTCATTAATAAACGACAGCTCACTGTAAACTAATCTGCATTTGGTTAAACTGTTAATATTCCTCTCAAAAGGGCTTTTCCGCAAGGAAAGGGTTATGAAGAGGGCGATCAATGCCTGCCTTAAACAAAGGACTCATTAAAGCCGTGCACGTGGAGAGCTCGGAGCGGCCGCGACACATCACAGTAAGCGTGACTCAACAATTGCTCTCTTTAATGATCGCTGTAATCTAATTCTAAACGCCCTCATCGCTCTGCATGCACACGTTTATAAGGTTTGACAGTAGATGTGATATATGTTGTGCTTTTTTAAATTATGTTTTCCCCATGCCTCGTCGCTCCACTTGCCTTTGCATTACAATGCAGATTGCACTTGTTTGCGGGGTGAGCGGGAAAGAAACAATTTTTCGTTCTATTGTTCGTGGTGTTCAAAGCTCTACGGATAAGCTCGCTGGGGCGTACAAGTGAGGTTTCTGCTTACCATAAACAGAACGCCACTTTCCAACACACGCGCAACCTGCTAAGCTTGACTTTAGCACTGAGTTTATGTACAGGGCAGGCCGCCGGATCATTAAGTTGCAAATTACGCATAGTTTCAGCGTGCGGACCAGTATATCCATCAGTCAGTGAAGTGTGAGGGCCTGTCAGCGCAGAGAAACAGATCCTACCGTCCGCTAATCCGCCCGGGGTGCCTTCTCCTCTCTTGTGTCCCCAGGTACTGCACTTAACATTCAATTTTTATTCCTATTTGCTTGCTTATTTGCCCGTACGCCTGCCTATGCCAGCTGTTTACCATCTCCGAGAAGATTGTGTAATGAGGTAAACAGTCCACTCCGCGGTGACAGTGCTTCGTAGCGGCGGAGGGGGGAGATTGACACAGCCGATGAGGAGAAGTGGGGAATGACTGACAGCTGATGGGGATTCGTCGAGGGACGACGACAGGTGGGTATGCTAATACGGGTCACGCATGTACAGCGGGACCTTCCTCTATTACATTCTCTTTCTTTTTCACTCTCTCAGCCTCATTCTCATATTCCCACTGATACCCCTGCAGAGCAGGCCGTGGAAAAGAGAAGGCTGTTTGCTCACACCGTGCCAGTCCCAGCAGCCCCCGATGAATACAGCACCCTGCCAGCGCTCTAAAGCCCTAGCGCAAACAAGCCACATGCACGTACGCTGTTTGAACTTTCTCCTACAGTTGCAACTCATCTCTCTGTGTCTTCTGGGTCTCGCTGTCTTTCGTGCTTTAATACACACAGATGGATATTATACTGATGGCCTGGCAGAGCTGTTGCTTAAATTCCCCGGCCCCCATAACCCAGGCCTGATCTGTAGGCCTTATCGCAAAAGAAGAAAAAAACATCTTGTGTTCCCTGAGTAGGGAACTACAGCAAACTCTACTTGGACAAAAACAAACACAGATCAAAAATCTTGTGTGACTTTGATAGGTATTGGTGGTCAAAACCCCACAGCCGTCCCCTGTGGACAGTGGTGGGGTGCGAGTTCAATAAGGGGTCAGCATCAATCAGAGGACATGTCACTTTGCTTCCAGGCCCAACTACATGCTGACAAGCCCGAAAGCCAAATGTAAGACAGGGGGTGACCTTGGAGGTCACGAGGGGTCAAGTGACTTTGAGGCGGTGGCAAAGGGACTGCTGAGTTTTCCGATACTAATTCATTTTTTCCTAAAACAATAATAGGAAGATGGCTTTTAGTGCTTGGGAAAGGTTCCATATACGACACGGACACACACACTCGTGCGATAGAAATTTAGTTTAAATTCCCTTCAAGGGCAGGCTAGTTTAGTGTCGTAGATTAATATGCCGCTAGCAGGAGAGTCACAGATGGCTCAGCAACACAACAGCCAAGCAGCAGCTGCTTGCGCCATGGCTGGTGTGGCATCAGTGCGTGGTCTTCACAGAGGCCTGGACAAAAACACAATCCCTGCCTTCAGAAAACAATGCAAAATCTGCTTCATATCAATCTTGAAGCAAATGGGTGGCGAAAAACAATTTAGCTTAGATTGTTAAGATAATCTAGGCACAAAGAGGGCTGTAAAATACTTACATACACCCACACCTGCGCAGATTAAATTAGAGCCCTCTGTAATGTGGCGTGACGGTCTATTAGTGCAATGTTTCACCGGTAAATACAGATATTGTTACTGCCAAACCTGTAGATGAATCAGATGACATGTAACAAGGCATAATGGGCTATTGATTTTCTAACCACTCTGAGAACATTGTCGAAGATTTAATGGACTTCGGATTCTTAATCTGCCTTAATATTAATAAAAAAACGATCTCTTTTTTTTCATGTTAAGACCTTGAACTGGTCATGGTGCTTTACTCAGCTGAACTGTGTTTTAAAGTGCTACCCAATGATGCAGGGAAATCAACAGTGTGACTTTTCTATTAGGTTTATACAGCAGGTCTTGAATACAGCACAAGGACCTGACCCATTCACTCAATAGCCATAATCACGTTTAGAAATGTGACACAGCGTCAGGACTCATTAGAAATGCACAATTGTATCTCGTAAAGTGATCCTGATGGAGATGGCAAACATGTCTCAGTATCTCTGCGTAATTAGATGTAAATTAGCGCCAATTTCAGACAACTCTATTCAAACATCAAACAAGACACCGTAGTTAATTATAACTAAGACAGGAGGTAATTTAGGCCCATGCCCTCGTGCAGGTGTGAACAGACTTGCTAAAGGAGGAGAGAGAAGTGAGATAGAAGTGTGAGAGGAGAGGAGTGAACGCCCATTTAAAGTGGCTGTTGATTCACTCCTACCTGTTTCCAACTCTGATGTGCTAATTCACAACAGAAGGTGCTGGCAAAAACTACCTGCGCCAATTATTGCACATTTCTTCATTAGTGAGCAAGGGCATTAAAACTGATGGAAGGCTAGCTTAAATTTAGAGAGCTTAATTCATTTCTTTTCCAGCCATATCTTTGAGCCCCGCGGCACTAATGGGTGCGCGCTAAGATTAACATCACAACACCAGCTAGCCTTTTAAAGCTTTACATCACAAAACTTTAAAGAAGAACTTCTTAAGAAGTCCAATTACATGCAGTTATCAAAACCGCTGTTGCAGAGGGCTGGCGATTTACGCTCAAAAAATTGTGACTCAAATGGCTAACATGTCAATGTATTGAGTATTAGCTGAAAATTATTCTCCGACTGATATTAGTTTACACAAATAAAAGCTTCCCAGGCCTTTAGCGCGTGCCAAATGATGCCGATGCCGAACTACAGCAGAGTTGTCTTTTTAATATCCCCCACAATTCTCAAATAATGACCGCCCACAGACAGATACGCATTTTGAAGCGAGGTCCAAATCCTGTCTCCAGAGACAAAATCAACAAAAAGCAAAACAAAATAAAAATCTAACCACAGAGCTCCCATTTCCCCGTCCATTTGGTATCACAGGGGGCAAAGCTGTGGAGCCTCATTTCCACTGGCCAGAACGTATGAATATTTCTGATGAAGCAAATGTATATGCAGGGAAGGCTTACGTGCTACGAGTCAATAGGCGTCTTCCTCAGAGAGTCTCCTTTCTCTCACTGAGCATTGATCATGTGCTACATTTGCCTCCCGCTCACAGAATGAAAGAAAAAAATGAGGGTGTATTTACAGGGGCTTGTAATGATATCATATATCAGACTGACCCACTGGTGTAATGATTTCGCAAGAATACCTCACTTAGAGAAAAGCAGAGGACAGTGCACGCTGAGATGGACTGTCACTGAGCAGCCCCTTCTAACGAATGCTGTTTGGGAACAGGGGAGGAATACGAAAACGGGGATTTGTGTTACGTTGCACATTGCAATAAACATCTAAAAATCTCTTTGAGATGGCAGACGGAGCTTGTTGCCAGATATTTTCCTCCACAAAATTCAAGAGACTTCCCATGTTGCTCCTGTTCGTTTCTTGTTGACGGAGGGCAAACAAGATGTTGGGGTGTTAGCTTATTAACAGGGATATCCATCGAATCCAATATTGCATTTCTTGATCACAATTATACATCAATATTCAAAAAAAAAAAAAAAAGATTGTTCCAAGATATTACATCATTACAGTAAAGCAGATGATTAAATCATTCAACATGATTTATTTGAACATGAAAAAGGCTTTGAAGTCAATGTATTTTTTTTTGCATGACACCTTTGGCAGTCCTGTTTTGAGTTCTCTATAAATTGTGCTCCAGTTGTTTAATGCTGTGTCTATCTGTTTTATTGACAAGTAATATTATTACTGAGTAATATTAAATAATCAATCAATCAATCGCTTTTATTTATATAGAGCTTTTAACAATACAGATTGTAGCAAAGCACTGAACATTATCAAATAGGAGAACAGAGTGTTCCCGGTTCCGGCTGATCTAATTAATGCAGCCTATAGAATTGATTAATAAATGTGTATCAGTGTGTGAGTAAAAGATGTGTCTTTAATCTAGATTTAAACTGACAGAGTGTGCCTGCCTCCCGAAAAGTATTAGGTAAATTGTTGCAGAGTTTGGGTGCTAAATAGGAAAAACCCACAGTAGATTTTGATATTCTAGGTATTATCAAATGGCCAGAGTTTTGAGAACGCAGCAGACGTGGAGGACTATAATGT
>JAUMHR010000042.1:7788834-7804873 GCA_032361145.1 Enteromius fasciolatus | reverse complement strand
TTTCTGCATTTGAGGTTGAGAGCATAGGACGCAATTTAGATATGTTCTTGAGATGGAAAAACACAGTTTTACAGATGTTAGAAACATGGTTTTCAAACGAAAGATTGCTATCAAACAGCACACCTAGGTTCCTAACTATACTTACTGTAAAGTTATGGTTACCATTAGGATTTGGTTTCGGGTTACTTGCATGTAATTATGCAGAATTTATTGTTATAATAGCAAGTACATGTAGCATACTGTATGTAACAAGGACACAGTAAAATAAAGTGTTACCCAAAATTTCTATATAGTTCAGAAGCCACTATTATTAAATACGCATTCTCTAACGCAAGATGCAAGGCTTTGAGAACTCAGCATCAGTTCAGGCCTCCACAGAGACGTGAGCAGAAAGACAGAGAATCTATTGGCACTAGAGCTTGCTCTTTCTCAGAGAACTGGAATATCAATATGCCACCTTCTCCAGGAGATGTGCTCTCTCATACGCCCCTCACAACGAAACATTTTTACCTCTTCTTTTCTCCCTTCTGAACCATCCCTCTGTATCTCAATGTACGTGCACCACATGCAGCTCAACACAAGCTGGATTATGGGGTGGGAGGTGTAGGCAGGGGGCAGCCACAGCTGCTGCTGTCCCTTACGAGAAGAGACTCCCTGGGGTGACCCTTGTGAAAGAGGGAGGCCGGCTCAGCTAAGCCACTTCATTCAGCAGCCCCACGGCTCCCTGCCGAGCTCAGGCCAGGGGCTACACCGAGTGAAAGAGCAGCAAAGAAAAGGGCAAGGATAGAAATGGGTAGAAAGACTGAAACGATACTGAAAAAAAAAAAAGAGCAGGACTGGGCTTTGGAAAAGGTGGGGGGCGATTGGTGGTGGTCATATTTTATTTATTCATTTTTTTGGCTACTTTTCTGCTGTGGTGCGAGTCATGCAGATCACAGATAATTGTTGCGCTGTCAGAAAGATTTCCAGCACGGCAGTACGCTGATCTAGCCCACAGAAGGGCTAAATAACAACAATCACCATGATCATAAAGAGCAGAGCCCATGCTGGAGAACTCCATTCACGCTAATCAGGAGTCCCACTGTTTTAGTGCGTCGGGCACAGCACAAAGGCCTGCTAGCAGGACGCCTGGCCCGCCATCGCCATTGCAACCTGGCTAAATGGAGCAGGTGATTTCCCAGCCTCCCCCCGAGCCCGGCCAATCATGCTCACAGGCAGGTGGAAGGGAGGGCGTACCAAGGTACACGGCAAGGGCAACGCTAAAGAGTCCATGCGGTGGAAGCAGAGTGCAATGAAAGCGCCGCTACACCTACACACACACTGTGAGCTTCATCCCTGCTGCAGGTAATAACAGGTTTGCGAGACAAATGAGGCTGCAGATAAGAAGGTCCAAGCAGATGGAGAAGGAAAGGGTGGGGTCAGAGCCAAGAATATGAACCCACATGTCTGACGCTGGCTTAATAAGCAGGAGTTGTGCTGATGGCAGCAGCAAGCAATCGCCCCATAGGGAAGTGAACACAACCTCCAGCTGAACCCAACACATCACACACACTGGACAAGCACTGCAAAAATACAGCCAGCTTCATCCTCCGAGCACAAAGTAACAAGGGGGGAAATATTTATAATTCCATTCCTGGCGTTGCTGGGAGGTGCTACTGCGCTTCGGGCAAAACTTGGGCTACAAGACATGCCGATTTGTAGTTTGGCTTGATCTGCAGCCTAATGTGACCTGAAGATTCATTCGAAATGGGCAGTCGGCCCAGAGACCGATGACAGTTTCCAGCGAGGACAAATATACTGGCATTACATCACTCTGTCTCCCTGGGTCTTAAAGTGACACCTACGCAATTAATGCTTTCTGCTTACAATGTCAATACTGAACAGGCTAGATGAATAGACAACAGGAATGGCTCTAAACAATCAAACTGTTGTTGTAGCTCTTGCTCTTAGATCCAATAATCAATATGTTTGAATACAATGCCAGGTAAAACCAATGACAGGTACGGGGTTGCAGCTTTTCAAGAGTTGCTTTTTGTTTGTTTTCTCTAAGCCTGATTCTTTTAACCACTCAGTCCACTTTTAACCTGTTGAGCAGTACGGTCCCACATATGGGTTTTTTCTTTCCGTGTCCCTGGAAGTACGGTCCCACATATGGGATTTAGAACGTTCGGTGACGTTGCATAACCGCCAAATTCAAACTGGGCTTTTGATGGCGCTGAGCCAGATAGAGACATGCACTGTACATGTCATATTATCACAACTATGCAGTGTTCTTACATAACACATATTTTATATTTCAGACATTTATACACACATATACTAGTAAAACAATACATTTAGAGCTTGTAAAATACAAACAGATGGAAGCAACAATAACAATCCATTCAAATTTAATTTGCCGATGTGTTTTATTCATATCAGATACACATAGTGTAGGTAGCTATGAAGTTCACACAGTTCTCCGGCCACTTACTATTTCGGAAGAAACTGATGAATTTGCGTGCTGAAAAATCGACTCTCTGAACTGCTGCGCGAACAAACATAGGGACGCCCATCTCATGTTACAGATCACTCGTTTGCGCATATTTGTGAATCAGAATATCATATTGTTCATGACACGGTATGCAAGTTTGTGGATATTTTAAATACAAATGGAAAAACAAAATAAAAACGATCTGTCTGTCACGCAGAGTTATTGTGGTTTGCGGTGTATCACGTTACAAGCATGACACGTCACCATGGAAACAGTAAAGGCAAATGTTCTAAAATAACGGTCACCTAAAAAAAACTCCCTCTGGGGGACCTCTCACAACTGAAAGGGTTAAACTGAAGCTGCACAATATCTTTAGTTGCCCTCGCAGTCAGTCAACATTTCATGAATGGCTTTTCAATTACATCCTATTGGGTATCACCGGAGTTTAACGGTTTGTGATATAAAATGCTTATAAAGATTGATGGAGGGGAATTTATAACCTTAAGCCACTACCTGTCGGGCACGCATAGTCGCACAAGCGTGTTTATTAGATACAGACTCTTCAATCTCGATCTCGCTCTCTCTGTCATCGTGCATTGTGTCTGACTCAGTCAACCTTTCCTTTTTATTGCTGCTGGGTTGTGCTTCTTGTTTAAACAGCCAGATGCACGCTCATGAATAAATTAATGTTTACAAACCAGATTGGCTGCCATAAAGGAAAGGTCATGGAGGCTGTATGTGTTACTCTCATTTTCTGTTCCTCTCCCAAGTTCTGCTTGGACTAATGCAACATTCTTAAGGGCAATGTTCTTACGTCCTGATTATCCTGCTGGAACCTACCTGGATTAGTGTTATTCCAACACTAAATCTGCAGCATGGCTCGCTAACCGTGGCCAGGGCTTTTCTGGCATGAGGTTGCACTTTTCACTAATCCAGGCCTCATATACTCTTCCTGAATGCTAAACCTAAACCTAAAACCTTAACCTAAACCACATAACTGGTTTAAGGCAACATCTCCTGTTCTCAATGTCATTGTTGTAACATAAAAATTGTTGTTTGTAACATAAATAAAACTCTCTGACATCAATCTAAAATAATAAAAGCCTTTATATATTGTACCAATTACATTCTCTAGCTTGAATATATGTATATATGTATATGAATATATGGAGATGGGTTGTTTGCATTAAATAATAATAACTTTAAAAAAAATCAGTTAACCTGAAACAATAAAACATGCGCACAAAAACAACAACATGATAACAAAATAAAAATCATGATTTCTGAATTAAAAAAATATTTTTTTTGCAAATAAACTTCACATATAAAAAAAGAAACCACTACATGGCTTGACAATGCTAAACATACACTCATCAGATAACGTGCGCGCACACGCACCTTTACAGTATATACACACATGCACACCTCTCCTAAGCGACAACTGTGATGAAAAAGAGTGTTAAGTGGTGCTACGTAAGGGTGTGAGTGTCTCGTAACAGACAATATCTGAGGCTAATGTCTTGACGCAGCCGCAGCCAATAGAGCTGTCATTCATCTGCGCTCTGTCTGTCACCTCCTGACATGCAAATTGCTCTCGTCAGAAGCTCTGACCAAATAAAATATTCATTCTCTTGTCTATTATCTGCCACATTACATTCGCTAATCATTTTGCCCGTCTTGGAAAAGTCGCAGCCCACCCTTCTCTCACTCACCTCCGCCTGTCTGCTGACAAACGCATCTCAATCTCCATCAGTGAGCGGCCCGCATGACTCTCTCCACCAACAAATTATTAGCATCAAATCTCCCGTCATCTGCAGGCTATTTGTGGTGTGCCAACATCATTTCCTGCCCGGCGTGGCGAAATCGATTGCGGGAGAGGGAAGCAGAAAAACCATTACATTTCCGCTCAAAAGCTGGATTCCCCACTCCGCCCCCTTCCAAATGCCCCATGGAAAGGAAACTAAAGATAAAGTTAGGGCACAAAAACTTGGGGTAAAAGACAGGGAGCCAAGTTAGTTTAGTGCTAATTGTGTTTATAGTGTACAGAGAGATGGATCTTTTTAAACTACACTGATTGTGAAAGTATTCAGCCTCTCATTACTTCTTGACACTGTAATTAGTGCTAATGAGCACAAATTGCACCATGTGCTTACAAGTGTGTGTGTGTGAGTGTGTGTTTGAAAGGAGAAGTCATGTAATGTGCTGTAAGGCCAAAATATAAAATAAAAAATACACTTAAATAATAAATTAAAATGATATCCAATGCAGACACAGCATTACCTCTGTGCTGTGTAATGGGTGCTTAAAGTGCAAACAATTTCAACTTTAACCCTTTAAAGAGTAGTCAGTGATTTCCAGTGGGGCAGTGCGATATGGACAAAAGAAACCAATCACGATTTTGACACACACAGACATGTTACAGTGTGAATCTGAAACATTTTTCCAAAGGAAAACAATTAGCTCTTTATCAAAGACCTGTAACAAGTCTCTAAAACAGACATTAGGCGATAAAGTAATATCAATTTGGCAAAATAAGCCTTCTCTTCAATTTAAGAAGTCAAAATCAAAATGATAGGAGGATCTTCTAACTTCCTATATCACTGATGACCTTGGTGAGTCTCCTTCTCTATGAATTCGACACAATGTTCCTGGGCTGGCCATCACGGTGACCTTGTTCCTGGTCAAAGTCATTTCCACAAATCGGAGATTAAATTTCATATTATATACACACACAAATTGAACATATCATAAAATAATCCAAATCAGCTATCGCGATGCTACGAGCAATGCTTTCCATATGCAGGTCTTGACCCTTGTGTTAAGAGGTGAGTCATGTGAAGGGGCTTTCATTTCTGAGTGTTTATGTTTATGACACAGACAACATACAGTACGACACCATTTCCCAACCTCTTAAAATGCATCTGTTGGAAATTAATTGTGTTATTCCACCATATGGACCACCACAGAAACCCATCTGAGCATCTGTGTAACATTTTCATGATAGGTCTCCTTTCAGCTGGGGCTACATTACTCTAGCAAGCGCTGCAAACCCAGCAATCTTTTTGGCCTCTCTGCTAATGTTTGACAAAGAGAGAGAACAACAGATAGTGAGCAAGAGAAAGAGCTACAGATGGCATGGAGTTCCGTCCTCAGATTATTTGGCCTCTCGCTAGCTCAACCCAATAGCTCATGCTCGGCGTTGGCCCGCGGAGATCGCCGATTCCCCACATTTCCACTTCTCTGTCATACTTCCACACTAATTTCACTTCTGAACGTGCCAAATCACTTCAGTAAATCACACACATTCTCGCATGCACGCAGCGGTCATGCTCTGGGAACATATCATTTGGCATTTAGATATGAGAGCCCAAAAAACAGACAAAAACAAACACATTTCAATGACTGTCATTATCATTTTACTGTTCAAAAGAGGGGAAGAACAGAGAAGTGGCGAAGCATTTGAAGTCTTTAAGCGGCTTAGGGGACCGTGGACAATGGTGTAAAATGTTGGGCTTTCTTCGAGGGGCGTTATTTACTCATTTCATGCTTTGTTGGTCACGACTGCAGGATTCGAAAAGGCGGCGGGGCACAAAAGGCCGCATCGACGCAGGGCCGGCTAATCTAGAGGCTTGCTCGGTTTCACACAACAGGCTTAGTGCATAACGGCAGCCATGAACACCAGGGCCTCTACACAGCGGCCGGACAATCACCCACTTTTATGCAGCGGCCCTGCTTTTCAAAAGCCTGACCGGTATTGGGTCTTTGTCTGGACAAAAATCCCAGAGAAAATGTTTGGTTGAACTTAGCGGGGCTTTTAGCAGGCGACAGACAAAGAGTTAGCATGTAGAGCTTGAGAAAAAGACTTAGTCAATGCAGAACAGTCCCTCGGTTTCAGAGAATTAGACACTTCACTGTTTTGGGAAAGAAAAAAAAAAAAGAGTGGTCTAAGTGATTGTGTTGGAATGCCAGTGCTCTTGTCTAAGTTGATCAGGTACCTCAAAAATGTCCCTGTCTTTTCACCTTGTGAAGTAAAATAATACCCTAATGTTCTATGCTTTCCACAAAAGGTTTTATTACAAAATGTTTAAGCTTATCATAAAAGCTATAATATCTATTTAATAACAATTCCATAAAATATAAAATCAATTAGTTTTTAAACATTTAAATTGCATCTTCATTTTTTATAATAAAAATTGTCATTATTTCATTGTCGCACTATTTAAATGCATAGCATAAAATTGCACAGAATGCTGCTTTTCACACACCTAAACATAATTTAGAGTTGTATGGCAGAAGAGGATTATCCATTGTGAAATACCCCCACCCAACACACACACACACACACAATTTCAAATTCTTAGATAATACCACTGAAGATGATTTATTGATATATTTCAGAAATCTGGTCACCTTAAGCTAGTCGGAGGGTCATGTATCGATCATAGGGCTAATGGTAGCTTGCACTCAGAACGGATGAGTGCTGCTGAGGGTTCATTTTTTTTCCCCACGGGGCAACAGCAGTTCCATTGCACTGACTGCGCTGCTCTGTGATGGATATGTGTACTTGCTCACTCCATCTTCTCTAGTTTCTGTATGCTCTTTCTATATACTTCTGTTTCTCTCTTTTTCTCCATTACAGGTTCCCAATAAAACCACAGGGCACTGGACCCTCTTTTACTACTGGAAGCCTGGAAGGTGACAAATAAGTTCACCCAAACAGCCCTCAAAGGTTATGCTTGCATTAAACAAAGAGCGAGAAATAGAGAAAGAGGAAGCAAGAGGGAGGAATAAAGAGAGGGAAGGAAGACGACAGGCGGATTGATGGCAGGGCAGCGAGTCTGGTTTCACTCTAGGCTTTTCCTTAACTCCAAGGCATTATCCATTCAGCTGTCACACACAAACACACACACAAAGCCAAGTCCACCACACCGAGGGGGTATGGTGACACAAAATGGAAGAAAGTCCACTGCCAGACCACTGTATCCTCCAAGAACCAGAGCTCTCCAGCTGAGCTAAAAGCAGAACAACTTTTTAACTTTCTTTGTCACTAACTTTCTCAGTCACACACGTTTGATTTTCTATCACGATGGGGACTTTCTATTGACTCCTAGAGGTTTTACACTGAGCTCACAATATTATTATTTTTTTTATTCTCTGTCCTTAAACCTTGTTGGGGCCGCTGGCTGTAGACAAAACCAAGATAATCAAAAAATACAGCTATTGTTTTTATTATTGTTTAACATATATATATATATTTTTATATTGTTATTATTCTTTTATTATTATTACAGTTAATTACATGAAGTATTTACTATCCTAAGACTACCCAACCTCTAAATAAAAAATAAAAATATATTCAAATTAATATAAATGTACATAATATAAATATTCCTTTTTAAAAATAAATTAATATAAAATACAAATATAGATCCATTTTATTATTTTTTTTAAATATATATTTTTATATGATTATTTCTTTTTTACATTATTAAGGAATAGTTCACCCAAAAATGAACATTCTGTCATTAAATACTCACCCTCATATTGTTACAAACCAATAAGACCTTTGTTTATCTTCAGAACACAAATAAAGATATTTTTGATAAATTGTGCTCTGAAGATGAATGAAAGTCTTACAGGTTTGGAACAACATGATGGTGAGTAATTAATGACAGAATGCTCATTTTTGGGTGAACTCTACAAACAGACTTTTTTTTTTTAATTATTTTTGTGGACAAAGGTAAGTAATCATACCCACTTACAAGTCAATAAAAATTTTATTTTTTAGGAATTATTTAAAATCTGAGCTTTCTAGATTAAAAAAATGTTTTTGTTGCCAAAGTAGGGAGGAGAGGAAAAGAATATCTGACTTGAAATGTGTGAGGTGCTTTGAGTGAATGCTTGCTGCAGTTTAATAAACGTAAACCCATCATCTATAATTCTGGTGACGGCGAGCAGGGGAGGAAAAGTCGTGTTAAGCATGAGTCCCTTGGCTTCGCCTCAGATTAAGAGAAATAAATGTCTCTCTTCTCCTACGGCAGAAAAAAGGGGATCGCTCAAAAACACAGGCGCAGAAAACTCATTAAACCTGGTGGAAAATTAAAATGAGAGCGGGCTATGGACATCCACAGAACGGCACACAGTATAATTGTTTGATTTGCTAAGTGAATGTGCTCTGTGAATCAAAAAGGAGAAGGAGACAGTGAGCAGAAGTGTACAGTTCAAAAGAGCTGTGCATTAAGGCAGTCCACCACACAATCTATAGGATAACTCTTCAATGACAATGAAAGAGTCTGTTTTATCACAAGGATGAAGCTGGAATATTCCATGTGCCCTCTAAGGGAAAAACTAGTACTTTTAATGACTGCAGTGAACCTATAGGGAATGAGTGATATTGATCTTTACTGTAAGAATAAAGAACTGTGTGAATGATGAAAGGCTACAGTAAAAGTCTTTCAGTAGCGGTAAAATGTCGCTGTGGTTAACATGTCCGCATGGGCTCCTAATGGCTATTATGTATGTTTTATATTTATGTTGGAGGTCTTCAGAATGTTATAAGAAAGAAATGAAAAATAAATTCAATAAACAGCAACAACTAACACAAGCTTACCGATCCTTTTTCTATTCTATTCCTTTTTATTTAATGTATTGTACAATTAATAAATGCAAAAAAAAGGTCTCTAACACTAGATTTGTTTTCTATTCTATCTGTTTTCTTTTTCATATAATTTTAAAAAGCCTTGCTATGTGTATTACGTTAAGCTAACTGATACTTGTTATAGCTCTTGCGTATCATTGCTCTTTTGTTAAATTCGATTGCTTCTATTGTGCTCATTTGGATAAAATCATCTGCTAAATGACTGAATGCAAATGTACAAAAAAGAAAAACCATAGAATCATAAAAGACAGCATAAAAGGAAAGAGAAAGACTGCTAAAAGAAAACACCCACGCATACAGTTAATATATACATGCATATATTTATAAATATACTCTAAAATACATATTTGCATTAGTTCCACAAGTCTACAGTTTAGTTTGATTTAAGGCTAACGAAACAAAATTCATAGCAGCATTATTGCCTGACTTTATTACTGATCTGCTGATAAATATAAAATGTAATCTCGACTTCAAACTGTTCTGGAGCTTTCAGACTGAGTGAACTGATTTTCCTCGACATAACCTCAGCATCACTGATAAGCACAAAATACGGAATCATTTTAGGTACTTAATACTTCCCTATTGTACTGTTTGGAGCGCAGCCAAAGGAAACAGCTCCAAACACACTCCCAAATCCGGTGGTGCCATGAGCCTGTGTCTCAGCAGACCTTTCTTTCTCAGTGACAGCTGTCAGCTTGAACTAGTGACCAAGCAAAAAACAAAGAGGGAATGAAAGAACAAGTGAGACAGCCTCTGGAGGCAGACAGAGAGAAACAGAAAGAGTGGGACACTAATCCAGAACAGCACCTGCTATTCTGTTTGTTCCCACTGGAGGGAAAAGACCCTCTCTGTAAACACCTGCACATGGATGGTAAATCCCCATATCGCATACATGGAGTGCATTCCACTTACAGCATGATACGGTGGCACCGTTTTAACCCTTCGACCTCCAAATGGTCGAGAGACATCCAGTCACTCTAAATCCTGTTACTGCCACACATATCTGTATATGGATACATTTCTGTATACTATATATGAATATAAACATCCATATCTGCAAATGCAGTTAGTAACTGAATATAATATCTAAAAAAAAATATATAAAAAAAAAATACATAAAATAAAAAAAAATAAAATTATATATATATATATATATATATATATATATCGTACATATTTTATAAGGTGGCTAATTCTAACAAATTCGACATCACTTTGCAAAATCGTACATATTTTACGAGTTGCCAATTCAGATAAATTTGTACGAATGACCTAGACCTAACCCCGCCCCTAAACCTACCGATCATGGGGTTTTAGGCCAAATCGCACAAAATCGTACAAAATCGTAATCGTGTTGGAAGTACCATCCTACAGCTTTGAGCTTGATGAATTCTTCAACAGTTAGGCTAAGCATGTTTCTGTTTGAATGTGATCATTTCTTAGGGCTCAGGAATTAAATAAATCCAAAATTACATTAAGGTCTGCTTTGATCCACTGGCTTCGGGGTTAGACACAGAGCAGAGAGAAGGAAGGTTGATATGAGCAGTGTAATTCCAGTGCCAGTGTGGGGTGGACTTTGATTACATTTGGCTTTAATGAGCAGTGGGCTTTAACTAGAGGTGGAACAGATCCCATAAAACATAAGTGTACGGTTCACCAGATGTTTGAATGGGGTTCGTCTCATGTCTTACAAACTGTGTCAGAACTCTTCTTCTCCGTCTTTAAATTATCTGTTTATTTTTACAATGTATTGTGTTTTGCTGATGCCTTACGGTTTACTGTTTTCAGTGATAAAATATTAGATATTAACCTCAAAGTGCTAAATATTTACAGAATTGAAAACATGACCACAGTACTCTGATACAAACAAAACCACGAGACATTATCACTAACACATACTTGGTTTTTACACAGAAAAAAATTAAAATCCTTGACACAGTCAGGCAAGGTGCTCAGTTGCGTGTCATTTTGCAAATGCCATTTCCTGCTTTCATTTCGATATGCTTTTTAATCATTTCAGTAGTCAAATGTCACAAATGATACAGTGTTTCTGTCTCTAAGATCATATAATGCCACTGTGGACTGGCACTGGGGGAACGGGAGGGTTTGACATGATAAAACAACGCAGTTGATCTTAACAGAAATGATAGCACAAGTTCGCACGTGTATTCATTATATTTGCTAATAGACACTGGAAAAAAAACAAAAAACAAATCTGAAACAACCGCAATTTAAAGTGTCGTGTGGATACATCAATCTAAACTGGGAGGATGAATCTGTTTAAACTCACTGCTTCTCTGACACATAGCGAATTGTGGCGTATCTGTCCTTTCTCTGGTGGCATGTCTAATTAGAAATGTGTTGTGTGTGAGAAAGCTTTGAAGTCTTCTCTCCATGATCAGTAAGTAAACAGTTTCTCTGCCTCAGATCCGCGAACGGCCCATCTCTGGCCTGGGTTTGTGTTTCATGTTTCACCAAAAGAAGACCAGGGCCTGTGTAGACTGCAAACACACCTCTTTTTTTATTTCATTGGATGCTACTCTTTCATAGCTCATGCTTTCATTTTCCTGAAGATGTTTCTCCTCAATTTCTTTAAGTAAAATAAAAAAAAAGATAAAAAGTATGGATATCGGCAAATCTGGGCACAGTTTAAAATTATTGAATTCTCTTCTGAAACTTAAGAGGGGATTTCTGTGGTCTTTTTCTCAGGAGAAAAATCTCCATTTAATCTCATTTGCCGTCTAGGAGAAACAACTGAGATAATGTAATTTTCCTTCCTTTGGGTAGACACACATAGAGGGGGCCATAAAACGTGCACACGCACAACATTCGCACACACACGCTCCGATTCAGTTCACACGGGGTCTCAAACACACAAACGCACGCATTGGAAAAACATTACAAGACGTCAGTGGGACGGTCTCTGGCTCGGAGAGGTGGAGGAGGCTATAAACACATATAGTGTTTCAATTAAAGTCCCTATTGCTGTGGCTCAGACTCAGTGCCAGCTGTGTGTGGTTACAAAAGCAATGCGGTGGCTCCTTCCAATAGCCCTAAAAAGGCAAAACCACCAAAGCACTTTAACTCCCTCACCGAGAATAAAAAAAAGGGGGGATGAAACGAAAACAGAAAAGAGAGGAGCGGGGGGCATGCTAAGTGGAGTGCAGCAACATTAAGGGCATATTAAAACAAGATGGCCGACAGCTGGTAATGCAGTTTGTGTTGGGCGCAGGCTGTGCCGGCACTCATTAGGACACAGAGCACCGCCGAGCTGCCTCGTTCTCTCTCTCTTCCCTTCTCCTGTAGCCCCTGAAAAACACAAAGCTTCCTCATAATGTTCCCAAGTGTGTAAATCATTCCAAAGGCTGACACAAAGTACACTGTAAGCCGCAAAAATAATTAGGGCCAACTGCAGCTACCGCCTTTTCTTCCCCTTCTGCTTCGGTTTCTTCTTCCCAGCCTTCCGCACCCACAAGCTTTGCCTCCGCCGCTTGCCCAGGCAAATAAAAGCTTCGGTCCACACTAAAGCCAAGGGGACATTAAAGTTATAAAAGTTGGCCGAGCAGATATGAGGTGTTCCTTACCGGGTCGGCTAAAACATGCTGTTTAACTTCCTCCCACTTTTCTCTGCAGGCTTCTCATTTAACGTCTTGGTGGAGCTTGTCTTACTTTTATGTCCCCTCACATTCTGTAGCCCCCTTCTCTGACGCATTTCTCTGCTACCACCCTCTTTTTCTACTATGACACGCACTCACTCTCCCACTTGCTGTCTGATGCGATACTAGACAGGGTTACATGAGCCCTAAGGCTGCAGAAAAAGGGAGAGGGAGAAGGAATGAGTGAGTGAAGTAGAAGAGGAGAGCGAAGTGACTTCACAGAGCTGCTGGCAGAAGGTCCTCTGTTCTGCCCTTGCTAACCCGATGCCGAAAAACAGGGAAATTCGGCCACGCTCTTCCAAACAGCTGCCAAAACCGCCATGACATGAAAGCCGGGGAAAGACAGCAGGAGAAATTCAGTCAGCTGGGCCCTCAATCCAGTCCTCATCATTCCATTACGCTCCGACACGGCCTCGGAGATGCACTTCACAAACAAGCTGAAATACATCTGCAGTGTGTGCACGCACGGAGAAACAGAAAACATGTATATGACTATAAGAAAGAAATGGATATGAGTGTTGGCAAAATGCAGAATTTAATAACTGAATTGGCCAAACCCCATAGTGTGATGAACTGATTAAAATGTGAGTGTCATCTACCGAAATGCAGTTTAAGGAAATTCAATGAAGACGCATTAACGATTTCAACAGTCAACCACAAGCAACAGAGGAGAAATAATTGTCTATTAATTTCCTGACATTAAAAATCATGACCAAAAGTGTTTATATAAATATGCTACTACTACATATATTGTAAAACATTACTTTGGTGTAAAGCTGCTTTGCAAAGAAACGTATTGTGAAAAGTGCTATACAATAAATTTGAATTGAATTCAATTGAATGTTTAAATGTTTTTTTTCCCTATTCTTAAAGAATACTATTCAGAACTTTTATTTTATTCAGCACAGGATGCATTAAATTGTTATTCATTTACAATTGAATAATTTGACTAAATTAAATGAATAAAGGAAATGACAAATATATATATATATATTTAAAATATACAGTAGTAGTCAACATTTGAAGTGAATCAAAACAGTTCATTAATTTATCCTAAGACAAAGAACGCATTTTGGTTTTAGGTTTTTAGGACAACTTGATAAAAGGTTGTGATCCACTTACACTGTTGACTAGTGTAAATTATGTATGAACTTTCTAATCATGAAAAAAGAAAAAAATCAAGACTGATAATAATAAATGGTTTCAAATCAACATATTAAAGCAATTCTTAAGGATCTTTTGACACTGCAAACTGTCAGAAAATTAAGCATTCTAATAACATGAATAAAATGATTTGAAAAGTTTAAAATATATTAAAATAATGATTAAAAAACTGTTTTGTTAAATTGCAATAATATTTCATAATTTAGCTTTTTGCTATATTTTTAAATAAATAAATAAATACTATATCTGTGGACACTTTACGAGGATTCTAATATATAAAAACATACCTAAAAATATTATATGAGTTAAACAAACCAACCAAATAAATTCTCACCTCCAAAAATGTTATGTTTCATATTTGAATATTATAATTTATTTAAACATTCTAAGAACATTATAGTATTTACAGAAATGTAATTCCAATTCCACTTCCTCGAATTTACATTGCAGTTCCACATTTTGTCAATCGATTTCAAAATGTGAATTTAGAATGTGGAATCCTGATGGACAGAGAGTACGTCCTCTGTATACTCTGCCGTACTAACTTTAATGTCCAATAAAGTAAAATACACATAGTCATGCAAAAAAGACCAGTTCGTTTTATGCAGGTGAAACTGCCCCATCATGATCATTCTGAAAACTCTGTTTGACCAAGGAAGTCTTGTTAATAAAAGTAGGTTAAGAAGCCTGGTGGGGACTCCAGCACAGTGGCATCCCCAACACACCATATGCTGGAGACCACCTACGCTGGTCTTTTTCAGCAGGGAGTTAAAACACATAAAGATGAATCCTGCACACAGTGAAAGAGCGGCAGTCCTCAAAGCACAGAGAGATGGGAGACCTGGGGATTTACTACAGCAGCTTAGCAATGCAATACAGCACATTAGCATGAGAGATTACATGCTGTTTAAAGTGTGATAGGCCTTCAGGGGTGAGGTGTGGTAACTTCAGTGTGTCTTTCCTCCCCACATTCATGCTTCAAATTGAGGCCATTTGATAGAGGACAGCTTGTGTCTTTGGTTTCTCCATTAGGGGTCAGAGTTGCTTTTAACTAATCAAATTATCCCAGAGAATATGCAGGCTGTACTGTGCTGGCATGTGGTGCTAACACACAGGACTTGTGTGTGTGTGTGTGAGGTTGGTACTGAGAGCATGTGTGAGGGAGAAGCACCACCTCTGCACCTTCTGTCACCTGAGTTTACCATCTAGAGGGAAAGAACTGGATTAATGTAAAGGATTAATGTAAAGGCTTTTGCCCTTATGTAATAATGCAAATCGAGCATTGATAGCATGGGTAGACTGGACGCCTCTGTCTATCCAACATGCAATATACGATGGCAAGCTTGAAGTCACCACATCCTCACTGTCTTAGTATAACCAATCCAATAATCCCCAATGTCTACAAGAGAAAAGTCTGCTTCTTGCTTTATCTCCCAGGGGCAAATATGAACAAGGGAATAGCCTAATGCTAAGTGCCTTACTCTAATCACACAGCCAAGACAAACCTCATTTCCAGCATAATACCCTCAAAAACCATCCACATAATCCTGCTGACAATCAAAAGAGTCTTCACCCTTGCACGCCGCCGCTTCCCACTGGATAATATGGCCACCTTACAAAAATATCATCATTAGCATAAATCACTTTGATGGCTTAGCATCTGCCAAAGGGTGTTATTGACATTTCTAATGCCCATAAACACAACGTTCCTCGTCGATTCAAATTAACCCAAGTCCCTGAAGTTTCTTTCCTGGATCAGGTCAAATTTGCTTAGGAATAAAAAAGGAGGGTAGGGAGGTAAAAAACAAACAAAAAAAAAGATGCAAATTCGTTTCTTCAAGGCCAGCTCACCAGAGACTGCCCTGATTAATCGACATTAACTTCTGACTGCAGCATTTAAGCATGAGCAAGTGTCAAGCTTTCATTTAGGAATAACAGCAACAAGCTTCCTTTCTGTCACGTAATAACACCTTCTTTCGAAGCCGAGGAACTGCAACAGGTGAAGAAATGGTAATGCTGCGTCCGAAATCGCATACTGCTTAAGTAGGTACTACATTTAAAACCGAACGTACTACTCGACCGTTAAAA
>JAUMHR010000042.1:7761258-7779963 GCA_032361145.1 Enteromius fasciolatus | reverse complement strand
AGATAGATTTAAACACACACAGTCAAATAATCATTGTATCCTTTATAACTTTTATAACTTGTTTTGTATTTTTCTCTAGTCTTTTGGTTTTATTTCTGTATCTGTAATTTATGTGTAAAATGCATTATTTGCATAACTATTAACTCCTAACTAACAAAGCAGTCGAGCTTTATCGACCAGTCCAAGACCAGACAAGTCGAGTCCGAGCCCAAATAAGAGGAAAAACAGGAGCTCCTTCAAGACCACATTCTTAACTATTCATAATGTATGTGATGCAAGAGATAGCATATTTCCTATTGTAAGAAAATCATTTTGCATTGTTATTTGCAGGCCAAAGAGTTTATTTCCAGCTGGCCTTAACACACCTAGTTTCTAGTGTGTCTAGTAAGAGCTTGATTATCTGGTTCCAGTGTGTTTAATTAGGGTTGGAGGTCTTCCGTGTCCCGTCAAAGAATTCTCTTTGGTTTGTGAAACCATACTGTATAATGCTGCTGTTAGATGATATTGTGTCTGTGGTCAAACATTTAAATGATTGATCCCTTCACACAGCACGCTTACTCAAAGCTCGGGATATGACACATGTGCATTGCGCACAATTAAGGCTAGAATGGATGTGTTTTCAAAAAAGCCAGAGACTGCTGTTCATTTATTTTGGCACTGTGTTTTTTTTTGGGGGGCAAAATGTACTTGATTTCATTACTGACAATGTTGATGAAAATATGACTTTACAGTGGGAAGATGTTCTTTAATAGCCTGGCTTCCGCGACTATTAAGATCATAGGAGCTTAGTCTGGCTTAACCTGCGTCCATCAGATGCCTCTGTATATTACTGGACGAATGGGGGAGAGCTTGTTTCTCATTAGTCCACACTTTTTTGGGAACGGAAATGCTCTAAAACGGCAGCTTTGCCAGACAAACTTTGCTCGCAAAGTGAATGTAGTGTCAAAGGAAGTATGGGCGGACCCAGGCTAGTCCTTTTAGGCATTATTGAAAACACAAACGAGTCTGAGACAAGTTGTAGATGATAGAAAATGTCTCGGACTCGAGTACTACAGCCCTACTAACTAACACAATTTTTCTATGCTTCGGATGGAGTTTCTGTCTTTGCTGAGTAAATATAATATACTTTAATACCTGTAATTCTCTGCCTGATTATTTCTATGGGTTCACGTAATGTCAATAAAAGGCTTGACTGTAAGAAAAATGTCCAGAGAAAAACAAGCATAGGTTTCTCTGTTTCTGGCTGGAATCAAAATAAAGAACTGTTCGCTCTTTCCATTAGCAAGATAAATGGCATAATAAATACTTATCAAAACCACATAGTTACAATACCAGTACGAAATCAAAATATCTTTGCGGCATGTACATAAATGTTTCATTTGTGGTTTGCTCACTGAATCACCTGTCGCTATTAAATTATGTGAATTTTTCAAGTGTAAACAATCATGTTTCACAGCTCTATTCGGCTTATTTATGTGCCACGCACATCAGCGGTCTGGCTCATTGTTAGTTATTGCTGGTGCAATCGTTGCGCAAGGGCGCTCTTCTCTTCTGCAATCTTTCCCAACAGCCCGTTCCCATCGCCATCACCCCGTATCTTCCTGTGCCAGGTCTCTAAGCTAAACCACTGATATCAATAATTTCGTAAGGACCATAGAACCACAGCTAGCGTGGCCCGCACAACCCCAGAGCACTTTAAACCGAAAGAAAAAAACAACGGCATTGCTTTTCAATTCATCCACACACTCTGCCGCAACATGAATGTCATAACCCTTATATAAGTATCTCATTTTATAATACAAAACATGCTTGGCCTTTTTCCGCACTCGAGGTCTGATGTTTTTTTCCTCTCTGCAGATATATTCAGCACCTGGTTATTGTTAAAATGCAGTTTTTAATACAGACTTTCTGAACATATTTATCTCTCTATAGCCCATTTAATCACGAGTCCAATTAAAGCGGCCCTGTCTGAAAAAGCATTAGCCTGCTAAAATGGAAGCAGGATGTACTAAACTACATATATTAGATACATTAAGACACTCCTAAGATAAAAGGCTTTAGTTCTCATCTAATTGCTTATTAAGCACTTTTGTAAAGTTACCTGAAGTAATTAGGCAAGTGCGTTTTTAAATTGCAACATGCTCGATCGTGTTGGGATGTGTTGCTTATTAGTACACAATCTCGCGTGCTGTAATGTGTAAGTGTGTGTGTGTTTGTTTACACCTACACCCAGGCATCCTCCATGAAGGAATTTCTGCGCCCTGAACTGCTGTGCCGGAGTAAGCCGGTTAAGATATTTACAGGATTTGCATTACTGTTGACACATTTTTCTTAATCTCATTAAGCTGACACCTATGACCCTCTTTATATAAAACATAAGGAAAGGAGGTGGACACTTCACTCCACCAAGCAGAAAATCACTCCCAGAGGTCTCTATCACCTCCGATGATTCAGCAAAACAGCGACACAGACTAGCGGTGCTTATGGCAATGCAAGTAATAGAAAAGAGTGCTTGAGAATGTCCTGACACGATAAATCTGGCTTGACCGCTGGTCACTACTGCTGAGAAAATTTGGTGGATTTACAAGGCAGACACACACACACACACAGAATGTAAGCTCTTGACCCAAACCAAATGGGTTTCCGTGAGCGTTCAAGTGAGGCATTCCAGTCAGGGGAAAAAAGGAGAAAAAAAAAGTGTCAGGACGGAGAAGTTCCTGCTTCTCTCCTGTCAGATCCTTTGATGCAGCTTCACAGGCTCTTAAAAAACGGGGCGAGTTTAGATGCCAGTTCTGGAACTTTCTCTCCTTCGGCTGGATACATGGACTAATGGCAGCGCTACTGCTTCCTTGCTCACAGCAGGGCAAGCTTTCTCATATCTGCTGTGCAATTTTTGATTAAAGCCCCTCAAAATAATGAAATAACCGAAATCAAAATGGAGACACATTAAAACCACAGTCGGGGAGCAGTGCTAACGAGACCCTGAATAGTCAGTCGAGGTCTTCGGTTCTTTCTCCCGTAGTTAAGGTTCTCCCCCCTTCTCTACCCCTCTTCCACAGAACCCCCTGTAGTGCGCAGATGTGTGTGTGTGTTTGTGTGTGTGTGAGAAAGAGAGAGAGAAACACAGAGGAGCTTCAAACAAGCTCAAAATCAAAAACAGATTCAGACAGCGGAGCAGGTGTCATATGATGGCAAGATGGCTGCAAATGACAGAGGAGGCATAGCATTTTCAGCTCGATCTAAAGTAGATTATATAAACAGAAACCATGATTATGCAGAATACAAAAAAAAAAAAGTTTTGGCGTGAAAGTGATTGTATGCATGTAATATATTAAGAAATGTAACAAATTAAATGACTTTTAATGAGCAAGGATGCATTACATCGATCAGAATTAACTAATTTTATTTCAAACAAATTTATTAAAATATTAAATATATATTTCACAATTTGTCTGTTTAAAAAAAAAATGCAGCCTTGGTGAACATGAGATTCGTTTAAAAACAAACAAATAATAATAAATAACGCATCTAATTAAATAACTATTTACTAATAACTATTTTATTATTAGTAGTAGAATTATTGATGTTATTGTTTTAAAACATACATTAGTGCTGCCAAGTGATTCATTCAAAACAATTATCCAAAATTAAAATGTTTACATAATATGTGTACTGTGTATATCTATTATGAATATAAACACACACACACCGTACTTTCAAAATATATTTATAAAGTATCTACTGGTATAAAAGTGTTTGTGGTTTTGTGTGTGTGTGTGTGTGTGTGTGTGTCTTTCCCACTCCTTTCATTCGCTCCCTCCGGGGGAGTGAGCAGGTGTCCAGTGACCCAGGAAGAGGGAGACACGGGTGGGCATGCGGTGAAGCGCATCCCTGGCTCAAATGTCCCCTGGAGACGGAGGACAAAATATCCCTCCTTTGTTAGCGGCCATCTCTCACTCGCCCTCTGCTTTCCTTTCTCCCCTCTCCCTTCTTCTCTGCTGCAGCGGAACACATTGTGCTCAGGTGTTTCTCCCGACCCCTTCTCCATTACAGGATATTAAGTCCAAAGAGTGAGAGCAGACATTGCGACTGCTCTCAATGCCGAGCCGAGAGTGTCTCTGTGCGAGCGTCTCTCTCAGTGTACTCTCTAATAGAGTTTAAGGGTGAACTTGGAAATGTGGGACCAGAATTGAGATCCTTTGACTAGAACCGTGTCTGACAGTGCTACACACACCTCTTTCACTTCCACTCTCAGCTGCGGGTTGACAAATCCCGCTTTTTCCCCAAATGGAATTAACCTCCATTGCGTTTGAAGTCAAAAGGCAGTGTCGCGAGGGCCAACAGCCTATCCGCACAAACACAATCAAGCTCTGAGGCGACAAGCAGAAAAATCTTGAAAGCTACAAATGACTCCATCTTGAATTCAGTAGAGAGGGGAGGCAAGCAAAGAGGGTGAAAACGCCAAACAGCGTGTCAATCATTTGGACACACTTTCTTCCATGGTGACGCCAGGCACATGTAAACAGGAAATCTTTTGGTATGGCTGGAGAAAGCTTTTTTCAACATTCATGTCAAGAGGCACAGCTTTGAGGGAAACGGTAGCTGAAGTTAATACCAAAGATCTTGTAATGGAGAGAAGTGAAACAAACCAAGGAAAATGTTCTTTTTATTTTCTCCTCACGGACTCACTAACACTGTCTGCAGCTGTCTCTTGTTAGGACATAAGCCTCAGCAACTGCAGCATATGCCACAATTCAATGAGACAATTAGGAAAAAATCCACACGCACTTATGTTACATGTTAACACTTGTGCAAAAGAAAGTCTAAACAATTGGAAAACCTACTGATCTGCCCGACAGAGGAGGCATTTTATAACATCATAGGCTCTTACAAAAGATGACTGTTGGAACTTAATTATGCTGCAATATACAATATCTTATTTCATAGGCACCCTTAAGTGAAGACAAGCTCAGTGCAAAAATAAATCCAAGAAGGACAAGTGGAATAAATGTTGAACATAAATAAGTCCATGTTTCATTGTAACAATATTAATTTAGTTCATATTTCATACAACAATAATAAAAAATAAAATAGTTACATTTAAAATGTTTTTAAAAATTCAATATTTTTTCATTAGTTAAAGCTAATTATTAAAGATAAAATTGAAGATAATAATACACACACACACACACACACATATATAAAACTATACATTTGCACACTACTGTATATATATATATATATATATATAGTCTTAGGCCACTAGTGTTTTCACCAGAAAAAATGGTTTTAAGTCAGTTATTTCTATCTTTTGCGGTAGCCAGTGCTCCACACAGAGATCTGATCTGACCATCATCCAGTCTGTCTGGAATGACATGAAGAAACAGAACAAACTGAGACAGACTATTTAATTTAGTAAATAGAAGTTCATTGATAAATTAAATATACTTATAAATATATTCATTATTTTTGAAAGCATCCTCATTTTACAGCATTTTAACACGAGTGTCTAAAACTTTGAACAGAACTGTAGCTTTCCAGGTAGGTTTTTTTCTTCATCGTGGAGATGTTGCCACAGTTCTTCTGGATTGAGTCTGTCTCAGTTTGTTCTGTTACTTCATGTCATTCCAGACAGACTGGATGATGATCAGATCAGATCTCTGCATTATTACAATTGACAAAAATAATGTTTGGAAATGTAAACTTGATATTATTAAAATGTTATTGTTATTTTGTAAAATGAAGCTTCCTCATTCCTGTTTTTTGAAACCGGGAAATTCAGTTTATCTGTTTATTTTTTTCAAAATACAAAATTTATTAAAATAACTTTTTTAACTCTCTCTCTTTTATTTTTTAATAAATAAAAAACTTTATAAAGAACATTTTCTTTCTCTCCTTGTCCTAAAACCAAAACAATACCTGTTCAAACTTTTAGTTGTTCAATCATACAGTAAACCAATTGAAATCATTTTGCATCTTGGAGGATTTTAGCTCTCTTAAAAAAAATGTTTGAGCACCACCGGGTTACAGTATGACTTGTTAAAAACTAAACTCTCAGAAACAACACGAGCAGACTTTTTTTTTTTTTTTCAATCTGGGTTACACACACATACATCCTCTTTCACACATATGAACCACATTAAGCAAAGTAAATAAAGAATCCGCAGAATATGCTCCCAAAAGAACAGCGCTTACATTGCTCTGGTCATCAGAGATATGAGAGTCACCCCACACATTCATCTCATAATGGAAGCAAATATAACAATCCTCCACACTCAGCGCTTTGCTTTCCTTAATTAAGCCAAAAGGTGTTAATGAAAGTGATTAGATAAGGTCTTCTTAAAGGTTATTTGCACACAACACCTGTTAGTCTAAGGAATATTAATAAATGAGAATAAGTGACAGGAGAGTGCGTGTGCAGGGAAGATAATGAATGATTTAACTCTTCATTTGCTTCATTTCCCCCCTTTCTTTCAAAATGGCTGTCCTTTAAGTCATTGTCAGCAGCTTTAATTCTTAATTCGTTTCATTAAAAAAAAGCAAAGAGAAAAGAGGAGAAAAAACCTCCCCCATTTTATTCTCAATTGGACCTGAAAAGAACAACGAGAAACAAATCTGAGGGATTTTAGTGTGAATAAAAATATAATTAAAAAAGCATGTGAGTGTGTGATGACATCTCCCCCCCGCCGAGGCCCCGCTCTGGGAGAGTGGCAGCGGAAGTGTGGCGGTGAGGCCCAGAGGAAGCCTGTCACCTGAGCATTCTTTGAACCATCACAGCTGCTTTGTGGGAATGAGCGACGGCACCAAAGAAAAAGAGAGAGAGAGAGAGAGAGAGAGAGAGAGAGAGATCGTCGCTTCCATCACTTCTCCAGGTTTCAAGCATGATCAAATTTGCACTTCAAACCGCTGGGGCCTGTTAACCAGCCATTGTGTGAGTTCGCTCATGCGAGCGGAGCATTCCAGCGATGGCTAGGTAAGGTCTCCTAGCGCCCGACACAAAGACGGACCTTTGATTGGGAGGCTGGAGGGTCCCCTCAGGCTCGCGGAAGCAGTAATACGGGTATAAAGAGAAAGAGTGCATGCAGATGTATTGACTTCATTCTGCTAGTTATTGACTCGGGCCAGTCGTGAAAAGTGTGATAATACTGTGCAAGAGAGATGTGCATAGCAATTCCTTTCACAGGGTCCTCTATGTTGAAAAATTCATCTCATACGTTTCGGAACACGGTAGCTGATTTCTAGGCAGTTCAGACCGTTTTTTGAACACCCACAAAAGCAGCTTGAGCACCTTAAGCTTCACCGGAAGCTTGTTTGTTGTTGGTCCAAGATGGCTAATGACAATCTCAGAGCAGCAAGAATCCAGTACCCATGTTCCAAAACACAGCTTAAAGATGGATTTTCCAACATTTTATATCAGTTTGAGATAGCCGAAACAAGACTGAAAGGCTGAATGTGGCCCTAGCATGGCTCCACTCACCGTTCTCACTGTCTGATTTGTTCTCGTGCTCTGTGTCGGTCAGGGTCAGGGCTGAGTTCGAGCGGCTGGACAAGCAGGAGTTGCGGCCAGACTTCACACCCCTGCCCCAGAGGCGCATGGCACGTTCCGGTGACATCACCCCCTCATTCTCAGTGTCGACATCTGAGCCTGCGCCAACGGAGTAGCCTCGGTGGGGGAGGCCCATCTCTGCGCAGAAGGCCAGACCACGGCGTGTGGCTGGTTCACATATTCCCAGCTGCCTCAGGTTAAAATTCTGACCTGTAAAAAAATGCAACAAAACAATTCAGCGTATAGCTATATACATGATCCAATACTAACAATCTGCAGGTGCCAAATGTAAAAACAAACTGGCACTGGTGGGTGCATAAAATAGTTATTCAGCAATTAAATTATACTTGGTTCAAGAATCAAAACACGTGTGAGTATTAATTGCTATGCAAGATTGAGTTACTTTGCTTGTATGTAAGCAAAGCAAATTAAAATATCAGTGTCTGTGCAACATCTTTTACTATTTCAAACCCTAGAAGCCTATACATACATCCACAAACTCACACCTAATCAAAAGTAAGAGTAAAAAATAGTAAGAAATACATGATTCACAATTACATTTTACTCATCACAATACAGCTATTCAGCAAGGATTCTGATCGAAAGTGACATTAATGTTACGTAGAAATTCATTTTCTAAAATGTATTTAATGAAATTGATTCTTTCATTTTGAACGCAAAAATATTAAGCATCGCTAATTAAAAAGAAAAAGTTTCTCAAGCACCAAATCTGCATATTAAAATAATTTCTGAAGACTCACAGGAAACGGAAGACTATAATAATTGCTGCAGAAAATTCAGCTTTGCATCACAAGAATATAGTTAAAATTATAATAAATTGTAATTAAAAACTATAATATACTTCACAATTTTTTGTCTGATAAATGTAAATAAATGCAGCAATGGTGAGCATAAGACTCTTAAAAACATGAAATAATCGTACTAACCTCAAACTTTTGAATGGTAGTGGGTGTGTATAAAAATAAACAATACATAAAAACAAATGATATAAACATAAATAATAGTAATATTTTTATTTAATATCCCATGTCAGTATACTCATATTAATCTGTATTACCTGTACTGTTATATAATTGTAATGAAAAAATGCTTCACATACACACACACTGTTAAAATGCAGCAACCGTTTCAAACACAGTATGCCCACATGCCCTAGTTAAGCAGAGGAAACAATCAATCAAAGAGACACTAAAAAGAGCCCATTTAATGTTCTATTTTGAAGTCTGACTGCTGTTTTCTACGATTATTTCTGCCATGTGCACTTATAGTATCAAGAAAATGACAAATAAACTAGAATTCTCTAATTCCCTGGACACTAGAAGCTCCTTTCTAACACACACACACACGGGTCACAGTAAGTATATGAGCATGATAAAAGTGTGTTTTTTCTCACTGGGGGACTGGGGAAAGCCTAAGAGGGCTCAATATCACTCGCAGGCTGGACGTCATGGTAAGTGGTTCTCATTGTGAGTACAGAGTGGTCTCTTTCACGTGTGTGTGTGTGTGTGTGGAAGGGGGAAGCTCAGGTATGCTTTGTTGGCCTGTTCTGTGGGGTGGGAAGAGCCCATAGAGTGTTGGTAAAACACAAGCTGACAGGTAAATGGGCCTTGCTGGCATCTGGGGAGCCATTTGGGGAGTGTCGAGCAATGAAAAGATCCACGGCTCCAAAGAAAGAGGAAGAGAAAAGAAAAATAAAGCTGTAAATTGATACCGCAATCTATCTTTTTTTATTTGGCCTCTCTTTTTTTTTTACCATGGGAGATTGTATCAACTGACCCAAAAGCCAGACAGAAAGGAAAGCTTCTGTAAACAACTCACACACACTATACGGAAGGCAAACTAACACCCCATGTGTGGAACAAAGAGACTATCAAGTCTCATCAGACAGTCAAATATCCGCAGACTTAGCAGTCTGTTCCCCGAACACCCACAATACACTGCACATGTGAGTTCTGATCGCTTTTTGGAACCACAATTATAAACCCAAGTTACCAGAATATCTCTTTCTGCAGAAGGACTATGATGTGTGTTCCAGCTCAGCTAGTGAAAATACCGAAAGGAGGGGAAAAAATTGAAATATGAGAAAGAATGAATTTCAATTAGGACGAAAATGTCATAAGATATTAATTTCTACTCCTATGTTTATATTTAATACGTTTTTTTTTCAAATACAGCTCCGTACAAACTGAAGTATTTTCGCTGAGAACGGAGGGCAGTCACTTGACTAATTGTTATCCTGTAGCATCACGTATGTTCCCTGGCAGCCCTAGTTGTGCTAAGTGAGCTTGAAAAATATGTTTCACAGTGAGACTGATGATGTTTTCTCTGTGCACCTTCTACATGTATTTTGGAAGGATGCAGATAAACGGCAGCAATTAGCCGTGAGAGGGAACACCGCGGCAACACGTCTAAACAGCCGTTTACACGCTCTTTAAAAATCTTTTAATGAACTGACTGCAGTCTCTTGGGCTGTACAAAGTCTCAAACTGAGCGAAAACCGCAACTAAAATGAAGGATTATTTATATCTGTGTCTAACCGGCACAGCCAGAATCACAATTTCTATCTGATTTTCTGTAATATACTGTAAACTGCCATATTATTTATTGTGAGACTTAGTTTGCACAATAAAGGTGATAGAATAAAAATAAATCAGCTCTAGAAGGCGACTGTCTTCAGCTGTCTAATCATTAGATATTTTGGTAATTAAAATCAAATTACTATTGCAGTGAAATGATTGAGCTTGAAGTTGTGAAAAGGTGCCGTTTCAGACTAAACACACACACACATACTGTATAAATAGACGGCAAAGGGAAATGTGGTACAGACTAGAAGATAACTTCATCAGACTGGTTTAGCACTTTAAATCTGGATGATGATTTCAGAAATGTCTCCAGGCTGTTAATATCTGACTTCAAAGGCAAGGTGGGAAAAAAAATCACTTTGAAAGTCATATTAAAATACATATTTTTAAAAAAACATATGATTAGAAAAAAATTAAAAAAATACAAATTGATTTTTTTTTTTAATAATAATATGTACTACTAATTAAACTAACACTAAAATTATACTGATTATGAATGTATGCTTAAAGGATTAAATTAGAAACACCATACAGATTAATTGCTTTTTAAATACTGATACATCTTCTTAACAATTAAGAACAACTGAACAAAAAAAAGAGGACAAATTTATACAGACTAAATAATGGCGTAATCACCTTTACTTCAACATAGAAATAATAATAATAATAATAATAATAGTGAATAATATGCTACTGGGCTAAAATGTGTAAAATTATTTTTTATAAATATAAATAAATAAATAAATATATATATATATATATATATATATATATATTTTTTTTTTATGTTTTTCCACTTGCATTACATTAAACAAATCATAAAACAAATAACATATAAAATGTTATACAAACAAATCAATAACAATTTCTAAATGACATACTAATTTTCAGTTAATTAAATCCAAAGTTTAAAATGTATCTTCACATTAGACAACGTGAAAGGACTTTCAACTTAGCAGCCGCTTGGACTTATAATTCATTTCCCGTTCTTTTTGTCTGGATGCAGTGATTTCCAAACTCTGTATTCTGTAGAATTAGTCTGTGGAGCAGACTGCATTCCATGGAGGGAGCTTATCTGCCATGGTGATAGGTGTGCACGGCTCCAAAAACACTGAGGCCTTAAAAACCGCAGTGCCAGAAGATCACATTCACTGAGAACCCTATATATACTGCAGAAATATATTGGTCTTTAAACGGATCATTTATTCAGTCGTTTGCGAGCAGATCCTCGTAAGTTTTAATGGTTATGACTCTTCAAACCACGCAGAGTAACAAATGATTTCAAAATGTTTTTAAATGCATCCAAAATTCGACTAAATCAAATCAAATAAATTAGTTCTGATAAATCAAATAAATCATATCTACCTTGCAATAGATAAAAAGAATTCTAAAGTAGCTCATGAAATATACCTAATAATGTGAAAAATGAAACCTAATAAGGTTTTCACATTTAAGTGACTAATTACTTTAATCTGCAGAATTTCATGTTAAAACAATCATAGCAAAGAAGCTGCATATTTTATTAGTGTGACAATATAAAAAAGCAAAGAAATGAAAAAGAAAGCATTGATCCCCTGCATTAACAGGAATTAATAAGGGCTATTAACTACAGAAATAATCGGGGTTCCACCGAAGTTCAATTAAAATCATATAAATTCCAAATTACCAATTAGTGTAGATGAAATTGTACAGGATAAGATAATTGAGCAATTACGGCTTTTCTGCTCAAATATTTATGAAGTGTTAATTTGAGTTTGAAAGCAATCAATGAACTGGTAATGACCTTTATGGAACTTTGTAATGGAACTGAACGGCAGCACTACGCAGCAAGGCTACATTATTTCAGATCTCAGTAATTCCAATCTGCCATTGTTGTGTAATGGCTAATTAACAATTTCAGTTCGCCTGCCTGGTCCTTTCTACTCCGCAAATTAATTATCTAGGTATCGCCGCTTTGCAACGGTCTAAAGGCTAAAAATATTTCACACGGGAGGAATTAGTTTCATGACGAACGCGTTTGCGTGCCAAGGTTAGAGCTTGAGACTGGGTTAGGTGACGTCTGCGGCAGGGTGATTATGGCGAGAGTGTTGAAGACTGCGTTAAGGCCGAAGTGCGGTCTCTCAAGAGCTTGACGGTGTCTGCACTACATCTGTAAGCGCCTTTGCTCTCTCTCTCTCTCTCTGTGATAGAGTGGGCTACCCTGCATAATGGTTGGAGGCAGGCTGCTCCTTTACCCCCTGCTGTAATCTGGTGTCACTTCCTGTGCTTTCTAAAATAAACACACTCAACAGACAGAGCCTCTAGCACTCCGGTGACTGATAACAGCTAGGCTGACCTTCAGCTTAACACTTACGTTAAGGGCACACAAACACGCAACGCTAACCTCTATCGCAACACAGACCAGCACGACACCTAGGGAGAAAACATTTGACCCAAATCTACATTTGTGCTAAATCCACATCGAAAAAAACAAACAAACTCACCTTTAGCGGTATGGATTTTGATGAAGCCTTACGTGCAAAAGAACAAAAAGAAAACAACAAAGAAGTCAATGAATGCGAGCGAGTTTATAAAAGCGCTGCTGTGCGAATGCTTGCGGACCCTCTGTGCTCGTAATTAGTAATAAAACTGTGGCCGAGCAGGGCACATTGCAAACTTCAGAACAGCGCAATAATGCTGTTTATGTTTTTTATGGTGCCATTCATTATTGCCAATGGGACACATGGGCATATGTTATAAGAGAAACTTCGGATCTGAAAATGAGAGGCCGGGTCGAGGGGTTTGGATTGTGCTAATCAGAGGAAATGTTTTATTTCTTCGCTCTGTCGATCAGACAAGTATCAGAGCGAGTTTGTGTGCGTAAATCTGTCTAATCTGTTTTGAATCTGCTTCATTTTTCAATCAAAAGTAAATGTTTTCTCAGAGAAAGCGTGCGGTCGTGCCAAACCAAACTTCATTTCCTCTAATTATGTGTAATTATGGTCGTACATCCCATGTATTATTATTTGAATGCCATCCGTCTAAAAGCACATTCTTGTCGTATTTTAAGACGTTTTTTTTTGTTTTTCTAGTGTGCGCCTTATGACATGTGACCTCTATACTGGATGAAGTCGTAATGGATTTCTGAGGTATGACAGGCGCAGGTGACTCACCTTGGCGGCTGTACTCGTCTGCCTCTCGGTGGACCATCTCTTTGACGTGGCCTCCGTAGAGCAGGCGTGAGGAGTCGTGGTCGAAAGCCTTGAGCGTCTCACTGGAGCTGTAGGACTTCTGGGTGGGCACGCGGCAGTCCTCGCTGTCGCCGGATGAGCCCGTGTAGCGGCGCTCTTTCTCTCTCCTGCCCTTGGTCAGTGAGCAGTACGGCCTGCGTTCTTTCACATCCATCCTGCCCGCATGACGCGGTCAAACGCTACGCGGCAACCAATCGGAGCACTCGCTCGCCTCAGGCTCCGCCCGACTGTGAGCTTACTGTTGTCTACCTGGAGAGCGAAAGAAGGGCCACCATAGGGATTGGAAGAGAGAGGGAGGGAGAAATGGAGAGAAAGAATTAGAAAAGCATAAACTAACGGTCACACAGCACTAAGCTGTACACTTAATCTTCCCAGGATTCACAAATCCTTTCCACCTTCTGGACAGTCGGGAGACGGCATGAGGGCAGCGTCTTTCGTCAGACAGTGCTGTCAAAGGAGAGTTATTTCAAAGGGGCATCTCTTGGAGATACTGAACGTACAGTAATATACTGTCATGTTTATGTATTTAATTCAATTGTCTAATTACAATACATTGCAATTGCATTGCAGATATGCTCACTGAATATATAGCTAAAAGACCACTCAGATCATTAGGACTGAATCAGTTAGAAATACCAAGGGTTCACACGGAATAAGAGGAGTCAGTTTTTAGCTATTACACCACCCGCAGTTGGAGCCAGTTACCAGAAGAGATCGGATGTGCTAAGACACTAGCCACATTTAAATCCAGATTTAAATCTCATCTGTTTAGTTGTGCATTTACTGAATGAACACTTTCTATTCTTAACTGCTTTCATTCAGTTCAAAAGGTCTACTTTTAATTAATCAAAAAATAAATAATTGTTTTGTTGTTGTGATTAATTTTCTGATTCAAATCTTTTATGATTATCATTATGTATGAAATTCCCTATATAAATAAACTTGCATTACAATGAATTTAAAATTACATAAAATTTTTACATTGTTTGTTTATTTATCTTGTAAACATGCCCACTAACATACAAAAAAATGGGATCAGCAAAATTAAAAAACAAAAGTAGTCCTTTTTCTTTCTTTTTTTTTTTTTTTACTTAAAAAGAGTGATACTTTGAAATATTATTGCAATTTAAAATTCTTAATTTTTAAATTATATGATTCCATAAAGCAGTTATGCTGCCTTTATTTGTGGAAACCATAACACTTTTTATTTTTAAGGATTATTGAAGAACAGAAATTCAAATGAACAGCATGTAATTTTATGTCTTTACTGTAACTTAGCATCAATTTGATGGTCTCTGCTCAACGAAAGTTTGGAAAACAAACAAACAAGCAAAAAAACTGATAATGATATCTGAAAAAAAAAAGTATATATATATATATATATATATATTAATATTAAACTAATTGCATATAATTGTTTTTGCATTTGCATTGCATTGTTTTGTTAAATATTGTATTTTTAAAACCCATAAAATATTTATTTTGCAATAGTGCTGCCACTAAATACCGGTGGTTTGTTTTGGGAGTTGATAAGCTTAAGAGTAGTGCTGAGAGGTCAGAACAGGACACTCGGGTGGGGGTGGGGTGGTGTCGGTTAATTGATGACCGCTCTTTGTCGGCCTGTAATACGCCAAGAGTTACTGATAACAACAATACAGCCATTAGAAGACCGAAATAAAACACCGGATCAGTACATCCAAAGCGGAAGGGATTGGAAAAAAAAGGGAAAAAAAACAAAAAACCTTTCATTAAACCCTGCCAGCAAGAATTAATAAAATCTACCTAAAACATCCTGGGAATCGATGAAGAAAAAAAAAAACCGGAGAAACTAAAAGAAAAAAAAAATACATTAATGGGAGATGGTGGAGTAATAAATGATGGTGAGGGCCCTAGGGTGCGTTTCAAATGTTTATTAGTCCAAAACCCTCTGCTTCTAATTCTGGGTCCAGATAATCGCTGTACTTTAATTTCTTTCTTGGCTGGCCCTCTTTTGGAGCCCTCCCAACATGCATGCTTTGCTTTCCATGCTCAAACATATTTTTTTCGCCCCTTCCTTTTTTCACCCTCTCTCTCTCTCTCAGAGGCGGCGCTCTTGATTTTTTTGCATGCAGTGTGCGTAGATGATTTTAAAAAGCTTCCCTATTTGGACGTGTTAGAGGACAAGAGATTCGAAGGGCCCGAAAGATGTTTTCCCAAACAAAGATAGTTCCACGTGTGGCGTTAATGTGTCAGACTGCAGAGAGAAAAAGAAAGAGAAGGTGGAAAGACAGAATATAAGGGTAATTGTGATTCTGAGGTGCCTCCATCGCAGATCACTTCTCTTATTGGTTTGCACTGAAAGTGGGCGTGAGCATCTTTGATCTGGCATTAATGTTGCACTCTTTTTTCATGTTTTCAGCAGTTATATGCCTCTGTTATATGCTTGCAGATTTCATGTGAGCCTGAATTCACAAATAAAAGCATCTGCACACACACACACACACACACACACACACACACAATCTTGCTCTTCAGAGCAGAGACAAAGACTTTTGCTTGTCAGGCCCATATGCTGATGTCACTGCAGTATGAATTACATTGTTACCAGAAGTTCTTTTTATTGACCATTTATCTTCTCACCACCATCATAACCAGCAAACTTGCAAAGATATTTATTAGAGCCTTTGGCAGCTAGTGTGGGAATGTATAAAACTATTTTTTTGTGCTGTTAAATATAGAATTAAAAAAAAGTTAAATACTATGAACAAAATGATAAAAGACCAAATATATTTTCTTATCAGCTGACTTAACAAAGAAGACTTTTGTCTATGATAAATATGTGAGGCGTAATTATCTGATTCCTCTCTGTCCTCGTAAATGAATTAGGAGCAGTTGATCAACTGCATTATTGGTAATTAAATTCTTAATTAAAAATTGCTGCGGTTCAATGACTAGCACAAAGCCTAAAATAGAAAAACACTGACATCACTAATATGGCAAACTGTTACAAGAGGTTTGTTGAGGTAATTTGAGTATTGTATTGGCATGGGAGTCTGAGGGGAGGAAAAAAACCTGAAGGATCGTTTACGTTTGCAGTCAGACAGAGTGAATATGTTAAATTATCAATGAGGATATATTAGTATGTCATGCTCCAACGCACGTATCAGCAGTGATGTCCTGCACAAATCAGCCAGTGTTATTTAATATAAGAAATAATCATAAATTAAGGAGTCAGGGTGCAGTTCATATTATTACAAAGTGGTTCATATACAAAACGATGTCCTCTAAGCAGTATTTACATCATACATATATGGATAGCCCATGTTGAGCAACAAAATGTTATACAAAAACAAAAAAAATTATAATAAAGCACATTAATGATGGCTCAGGGCAAAGATGAAATTTAAATTTGACTAAAAAATCTAAAGAAGTCTTGTTTTGTATGTTAATATATATAATATTTTCCTCAACAGGCACCAACTAATGTATTTTCTCCTTTCATTTTTACCCTTAATCCCTATTACTGTTTAAACAAACACTGTGTGACAGTCTTCAACTTCCTCTGCTACACCCACCAGACTGTGAACCCCTCAAACAGCCCTAATCAGTGTGCATATGTCTTTGTGTGTTTGTAGAATGAGTCACTCAGTGTTGAAAGAGTATGTGTGTGTTTTGTGTCTGTGTGTGTGCTTGTCCGTGAGAGCGGATGCAGGAATCAAGTCAAGCGGAAAAGTAACACTTGGCTCAACAGGGGGGATTTCGGCTCGAACCTGCTACAACCGAAGATGAATATGCAGTGTTTTCATATGTGCAAATGCGAGCATTTGTGCTTCTGTATGTTTGCACATGTCCCTGCTGGCTTCATAGGTGACCTCAGCCAGTGCCAGGTGACCCGTGTGTCTGTCCGTGTGTGTGAGTGTCATGCACGTGACCGCAGACAGTGTGAGGAGGAGGCGGCAACGCACGAAGATTACAAAAATGATAGTGGGAATATAAGTAACATGCAGCATAGTGGGTGTAGTAACACCTTAAAAAAACATATATACACTATTAGTCAAAAGTGATTTGTAATGTTTTATTTTTTAAAGACTTGATCCAAAGCACAGCAAAAATTATAAAATATTTTACACTAACTGCTTTCTATCTGAAAATATTTTAAAACTGAATTTATTCCTGTGCATTCAAAGTTGAATTTTAGCATTATTACTCCAGTCGAACGATCTTTTAAAAAATCAGACTGGTATAGATTGGTATAGATCCAAAAACATTCATACAAATAAATACATAAACAACCCTTTGCAGTTTGAGCTAAAGAAACCGAAAACAGCTTTTGCACAACTTTAATTTTGAAACGGTCCTTTTCTTCTGTCTCAATGCACAGGTTAATATCCTTATCACAACAGCCAGAAAGAGAGAATGGAAAATAGAGAAATGATCAGTGAGAAAGCCAGCTAAATTACCGGCTGAGCACACTTGACGATGACTTCATTCGGAAGGTTAAAAAGCAACTAAAATGAAGTGGAGAAAAAAAAAACATTCCTTTTCCGTAACACTGAACTCCCATCATTCTCAACAGCTTGGAAACATCAGCTGGGCATTTCCACTTTATGAGAATTTCTTCTCTCCATCTTTCTTCTTTTTTGGCCGGTGGGAGGGTTGCAGGTTTATGTTTTGCCAGCTTGTATGATATGAAAGCTCAAAAAGAGAAGAAACACAAGCCAGACCGGCACAACTGCATCCAATATAAAACTTAAGAGTATGAAAGAAAAGTGAGAAAGTGAGTGAAAGAGAAAAAGAGAAATAAAGGGAAGGAGCTCTGTAAATTGGGATCAAAGGAAAGAAAAACCTTAGTGTTAGCTGCCGTCGAGATCTTTTGTTTATCCCACAAATGCCATCATCAAAAAAGCAGCTTTTCCCTCCTGCCGTTAATCTTTCCTATGACTATTTGAATCGGTTAGATGAAAGGAGTGTGGAATTAAAGAAGAAGAAAGGGAGGAACGGACAGGAGACACTTAAAGAGGGTATGAATCAGGTTTGGAATGGAAGTGACCCATTTTCCAATAGCAAGGGATTACCTGCCTAAACTCTGCTGCTCTTTTTCCTTTTGTCTTGTTCCTTCTTTCCTATTCCAAGACTCCTCTGTTGAGGAATTGTATTGGGATGAGCTGAACACGACTAAAACTGCTCACTTGACCTCTTTGTCTCAAGGAAAAATATTTCTCTTTCTTCTTTCTCTTCGCAGACTGTAATGGCATCTAATGGAAAAGTTTTAATGTTGAGACACAAAGTCCTAGAAGGTACATGAGGGAAAACATCACAAGTTTTCAAAAGTATGAAAAAATAGCTA
>JAUMHR010000042.1:7744635-7761158 GCA_032361145.1 Enteromius fasciolatus | reverse complement strand
GCTATTTTATTAAAGTCAAATAATTATGTTCTTATTACCCAAAGTTTATTATATAGTTGATATCAACTGAACAATTCTATTTTTGTTCTCAATATCAACGTGATTGTGAGTGAGATTCTAAATACATCAGTTAAACATTCAGCATCTTACATTTTTAGTTTCACTAATGAAGATAGTGGACCTTTCACAATACCCACACTTGGGGTCTTCCAGCAGTATTTGAGGCTAAGCATAACATGTTTAGAAGCGTATGTGCCCCTCGTGTTCACTATGTGTATATGTCTGTGAAATTTGCAATTTGCAATTTTATTTTAAATGCAAATAGTGTGAATAAAGCTCTGTAAGAAAGAAAGAGAGAAAAAAACAAAAAACTTAACACTTTGAGTGTGTCCCATCAGGTACGTCATTTAAACAGATACGTGATAAGTGCAAATACCACAAGTGTGTTTATTGGGATAGGCCTGGGCACTTAGTTTGGTTCCTTAATTAATCACTATTTTTGAATGACTCACTTAAATGTGCGATTTAATGATTCGCCAATTAAGTCAGACATCTGCAGAAAGACACGATGTATGTAACCTGAACAAAAACAAAGAAAAGAAAACATCTGCAGAAACTTTACTTTGTTTTACCATTTTCTTCAGCCATTTAAAATTTTTATTTCACACACGAGTATGTTTTTTAAGTCTCTTGAACTACGGGGTACACTGAAAATGTCCTTATAAATCACCTTCATATTGTAATATCTATGTCATTATACAAATTTGTGTCCTCATAAACCTGCACACACACATACAAAAAAACAAAACAAAGAGGCAGCCACAAAGAATAATAAAAAACAAAGGGTAAAAAGTCACTCACATCTTGGTTGCTTAAAATGGCTTTTAAAAATGGATAGCAAGCATTAAAGGGTTAACAACAGAGCTCAAATAATGCTACCCTAACAGAGGGAGAGAGCAAAGTATTTAGGGAGATGGGTGTGTTAGTGTGTGTATAGTTGTAATAATTATCTCCATCAGCAGAGTGGTTTAACTGTGGGAGCAAGACATTCAGGCCACATGCTAATAATCTGCGATCTGTTAAGAGACAGACTCAACAGCTTGAGCTCATCAGACATACTCGCACTGAAAAGTTGGAAAGAAGCACAGAAAGGAAGGGTGCGAAAGACAGAGGGCGCGAAAGTGAGAGAGAGAGAAAAAGAGCGCAAGAGCGTTTTTCACCCAGCAGAACACCCAGACACTGACAGTGAGGGCTGGTAAAATTGGAAACAGAGGAGCTATCAATGTGAGAAAAAAGGAAACGTATCAAGGTATGTGTGTGTGTGTATGGGGGGGTGGATTTTTACAAGAGTTGACAGAGGGTCCTTCTGGAATAGAAGGGTTAGATGTTGCTGAACATGGTGTGAAATTAAAACTTTTGGACGATGTTGCAGCCAAGCGGCCGCATCGCCAACGCTAAATAATCACCGGAACTGTGGCGGTATGGAGGGGAGCCGGCCAAAGAAAAGTAGCCAGAGACTTCATTTCCAGCCGGCCGGAATGAAAGCTCTGCTCAATGAAGAACAGAGATAATATGTGGAGGCCTGGTGGCATCAAAGCAGGATTTGCCAGAATTCAACACTTGAACACGGCGCAGCATTTCTATCCCATTCTTTTTTTTTTTTTTTGCCGTCGCCTCTGCCTGGAAGTACGAAGGCATCATTAAAATGTTTCAGTTCAAATGGTTGTCACTCTGCTCTTTCAGAAACATTCAAAAGAGCGTCACAGCACGACTCCTGCGTCACTTCGCCACAGCACCCGTGTCAAACGGTCCACGCCAAATGTGCAGGAATGACAGGAAGTTCAGGCCCATCTCTTTCCCTGAGAGAGAAGAAATGCAGAGGGATGAAAGAGTGTTTAGGCAGTGTGTGTGTGTGTGTGCGAGTGTGTGAGTGAGTGAGTATGTGGGAGGAAAAACAGAAAAGAATGAAGAGGGATGAGTGCGAGACGGAGAGAAAATGAAATAGAGCGCCAGTCTGTTAAACATCGCTGATCACCCAATATAAACGACATCATTCCTCTCAACAAATCGCACCCAAATGCTTTCAGCTGGAAGTGTTTACCCTCTCCCCCATATATATGTCTCTCTGTTCTCTGTGATTTATGCTGCCTTGTGGTGATTGGCTGTAAGTTTGAGCTGCCACGGTCAACAGGATGCCACCCAGCTCCAAATTGGAGAAGCCCGTTCTCTAAACTCCGCCATTAGCAGTTCTAATTACGAACAGCCTTCAGTTAGACCACCGCTGACACATTTAAACACACACACCTGGACGGAAAACTGAAACACGTCTGAATGTTACAAACTCAATAAACGTGTCTAATTTAGCCTCAACACATCAGCATACCTAAAGATGCTTCTATTGAGATTGTGTTGCTTTAACCTTGGTTGCCACTGGTTACCATTCATCCCGATGGTTTTAAATCTGCCAAGTATTTTTTTTTTTTATTTATGTTTACCACTCGAGGTAATATTACATTAAACTAATGCATCTATGTGAACGTCTATGACATGTCAGTCAGAGGACGTGTGAATATAGGACAGCGGTGCTGAGTGCTAGCAGAAACCTGAGCCGGTGAGACAGGCCTCTAATAAACTAGTCCCGCTTCTCTTAATCTATGTCGGGTGTTTCAAGTGGGGCCCAGTTGTTTCCAGATGGCGGAGGGCTGAGTTTGTGTGTGTGTGTGTGTGTGTGTGTGTGTTAATGGCGGTCAGTGGGTTTTAGTGAGGTTAGAAGGTCACGCTCTGATGGCAGCTGCACAAGACACAAAAAAATGGCGTGACATTGATGGCTAATTCAGATGAAGACGAAACTGATCCGTTTACACAACAACGTACAGCTGCGCAGAAACTACACCACCTTCAGCCACAGCAGTCACAGGCTCGATAACTGTTCACACCGTCACACACTAAGAGGACAAATCACAGTCTGGAAAAGTGAAGGGGTGAGACAGCAAGACTGTTTTCAACAATTCCAGACACCATTACTCAGACAATTTATCCTTAGTACAAACTGCACGTTAAATGCAATACTTTGTGTGAATGACCATCAATGCTCTTTTATTTGCTTCCTAAAAATAATTCTGCCATTTTATCAATTTTACTTGCCATTATAAGGCATTTGTTTTTGTTTTTTAAGAATATATTTTTATTTTTATTTATTTTTATTTAATACTGAACTTGTATTATTATTATATAATATTATTAAATTATTTTTAATGTTTAATCTGTGTTTTATTTATTTATTTTTTATTTATTTGTACATTTTTCTGTTTTGTATTTAAAATGATCTATTTTTAAAATCCAGAAGTATTTCAAACAGAATTATATTTTATAGTCCACAGCTTTATAAATTAAAAATTCAGGTTATAAAGTGTGTTTAATGAAAGGCTCGTGTTGTGAGATGCTTAAAAAAAAATACACGTCCAGTGTGAATGTCTCCAGGAAATTACACGTGTATTAACCTCCCCTCATTAACTTTCTATTTACAAACTTTCAATAAATAAATAAAAAAAGAAAAAGAAATCCATGACATTGTATTGCACACAAACACACAGCAAAGGCACAAACTATAAAACACAAATACATATGCACACATGTCACTGAACATGTCTGACACACAGAGATAGCAATGAAACAGAACTTTGGCCCAAGAGCATCACTGAGCTTTTGGAAGCACTTGTCTCTCACTCCCTCCTCTCATTTAGCGGTGGCATAACCCAGTCATCTCTGACACATCAGCCAATCTGTTAAATGAGAAAGCCATCATTTGAGAGAGAGCGAGAGAGCCTGAGAGAGAGAGCAAGTGAGAGAGAGAGATTCATCTGGTGAATCTTTTAAGAGGAGTTCCAGTAAAGCTCCATATGGCACAGAGCAGCAACAGCAGGCAGCCAGGGAGGGGAGGGAGAAAGAGAGAGAGAAATGGCTAAAAAGAGGGATGGAGAAAGAAAAACATGCAGTGAGACAGCAAATCAGACTGTATTCTCCTTGATAAAGTCATAGAAAGTCAGCTCAAACAGTGTCATGTCTACTTGTCTACGGGGCCGTTCACACAGGACGTGTTCTTGCCTTCAAAAACAGGTGAAAAGCAGGTGAAAGCATTAATCTACAGCCCGCTTATGCAGAAACACATGCAAAAACATGAACTTTTCCAAATCTCCAGCGCTGTCCCTCTGCTGCGTCACTTTGAAACACTCGCTTCTTCCTTTACGCCATCCCTCAATGGTCGTCTGTCCTGATAACCTGCCTCTTATCTGAGCAGAGCAATGAGGTCATAATTACACAAAGAGAGAGTATTAATCCCACCCAAGAGAGCAGAAGGATTAATGCCCCGATACAAGCTCCTGTTATCGGCCACAGAGAAAGAGTGTGAGAGATGGAGAGAGAGAGAGAGAGAGAGAGAGAGAGAGCCCTGCAGGAGAGTGGAGCAGGGCAGCACACTGACAGCTCCCACTATACAAGGGAGGTCGAGTAATTTAATAAGCCACTCAGGAAACAATAGGGAGGATGATCAGCACGCCGGGAGCTGCTTCGTCTGAGCTCAGAGTGTGAGAGCCAGAGGAGCCATCCAGCTGTTTTAGCCATCATGCGCACACTCGCATAGCTAATTAAACCATAAAGGACTATGTAGCAAGCATGCACAGAATGCACAGCAATATATTTACACACACGCACCAAAAACTCATTTTTACAAACCATGTTTATATTATGTTATCATGTTCTTATTGTGTTTTAGTTATTAGTTGTGTAAATTAGCCGTTTTAGTTAAAAAAACGCAGATTGAGATTAATTGGAATGTACAATGAAAAATTAAAACTGGAATCTTATATATTTGTATTATAAATATTCCAATTTTTAACAAATTTCATTGTAAAAGAAACTACATTTTAGTTCAGGAATTAAATGAAATTATGAAAAAATAAATAAACAAAAAATAATAATAAAAAAACAAAAATACAAAAAAAACATTCCAATTAAAAAAAGGCTTGTACTAGCAACTAAATAATGCTCAGATTTCATATAAAGAACAGGGATCAGAAAAGGATATTTGAGTTATGAATATTTGCCTTCAAATTAGACTCCAGATCCGGGCAGAGACAGCAGAGGATCTGTATTTCTGAAAGTTCTTTCCTCTTGGGAAAGTGATCAGAAGAATTAGCTTCTGTTTTATTATTATTATTAGATGAGAAAAGAGTAAGACTCTAAATTAAAAAGTAAAAAAAGAAAAAAATAATAAAATAAAAAAAAACCTGGAATAATAAATTAAAATGTAAAACACACTCTTCAAAGACATAAAAGGGAAATTATCTAGGCACAAGCTATGTGCCAAGATTCATTGCTGCGTTGTGTAAAAATCTCACAGGTGAAATTTCAGCTAGCAAATGCTGTGCATAAAGTTACATGAGGACACAGAAGTGATCATATCCGAAGATAAAAGCTGATGGTAGTAGTCAAACTTTTTTACAGTTGTAGCTTTTTAGAACTCGTTCAAACTTTAATTTCAAAGTATAACATAGATATACTGAAATTATTTACAACAAGAGCCTTTGAGCAATTATATAAATAACAATTGTGTAGCACCTAGCAATAACAGAAAATTAGTTCATCTTCATCTTTTCTTGAAAGCTGCATCTGATGTGAGATACAGAAATGAACTTAACAGTGCAGATTTTGTAAGCACTGTAAAAATATTAAGAAAAAAAATAGTTTCATATTTAATTTAATTTAATTGTGAAAGGTAATAGTAATTTCCATGTCATTTCTAAATAGTTTCTACAGATTTTTCAGGAATTGTAAAAGAAAAGAAAAGAAAACTATCTCCCTTTCTTCTGTGATGTGAACTTAAAAAGGTAACCCAAATAAGTTTCACTTTTCCTCCCTAATGCACTTTAAAGTTACAATGAATCCAAGTTTATTTTTATTTTTTATAAATCAAGTAAATATGCCAATAATGTTTAAAATAACAAAACATTAAATTATAAAATTAATAAAAGATATTCAAATATAATATTGCTAACAATTAAACATATACATTACCATTAAGAAGTCTGGGTTATGTTTTTTTTTTTTACACTTTTTTAACACTTTTCCAGAATTCAATTGATCAAAAGTGAGAGTAAGGAACTTCATCATGTAATGTAAAATGACAATATCAAATGAATGCTGTTCTATTCATTAAAGAATCCTAATCTTAAACACCAAATCAATAAATCCTTTCTGACAATTCAGCTTCAGCTTCAACTTCTGTTGTATGTGTATAAATGACTAAAAAGTAGGAGTATTGATTTTAGTTAAACCTATCATATCTTAGTAATAGCAGCTTCATCAACAATAGTTTCTATTACTTCAATTCAATTTAAATCCTTTACCTCTCGGTCAAACCAGTTATTTATATTACTTCTAAAAAAATTCTCAATAGAAATGCAATTTTCTCATCACTTGTTGATTTTCAGTCGCACTACCTGACACAACACAAGACAGGCATTGATTGTCATGACAACAACACTTAATCTGCCTCTGAAGCAGCATTTCATTTGCACAAATAAAATAACTCCAAATTGTATTCTGGATTTTTGGGGCTAAAGCGGGTCAGAGCCAGCGTATTTTACCACGGCTTTAAGCAGCACTGCATTTTTACCCCGCACAAAGCAGCCGGACATCAGATACTTTTGCTCAGGTGGACGTCTTTAGGTGAAAATCAGAAAGAGTAATTAATTGGCTGGATCTTAATGCTTTGTTCTTTCTCTCTCTCTATTGAGCTGAAGCGGAAGAAGGCGGAGGAAACATAGCCCCTCACAAAGCAGCCATTGATGAAACGTTCTTTCCGTGCCCTCTGCTCGCTCTGATAGTACCAGGTAGCAACTTTCAAGCATACAGATGCTGGACAATAGCGTGATTGTTGGGTCTCGGCTGCAGGCAACTGTCTACAGTATCATACACCGGTTACCCTCAACCAATCTGGAGCCTAAGAAACAAGGAGGAGGGTGGGGAAATACAGTTCCCATAATGCTCTATTAATGGTACACAAGAGAGGTGAAGGCAGAGGGGACAAAACCTTGGCCAGCACGATGAGGACACTGGCAAGGGATAAAAAGACATGTTTCAGAAATACTTCCTTTAAGAGGAAAACAATATTCCTGACTTACAAGAGAGATAGACCATCATGAGAGCGCTTTCATAATGTGACAAACATCTCAGCTTTCCTTCACTTTCACCTTTTTTCTTTTTTTTCCCCTCACACTCTCAGTCTCTCTCGTGTCTTTTTTAAGGCTTTTAAGGGTCAGGGTTATTTCAATTATGCAGACATAAGACTAGATCAGAACCTTATGAACAGCATAATAACTGCAGAACAAAAGCCTCCAGGCCCAGAATAAAATACAGATTAAAGCCTATTATCAGATAAAATTTGCCTCTCATTGTCTCTGAACTCCTTTGTTAGTTGCATCAGAGGTGACTCGCTCACCCCCGAACCGAGATGCCTTTCTCTGGTCTTTACCTGTCATCTTTCCTTGACGGAGGATTATGCAGAACAAAGTGAATTGTAAAGTTTCAGAGAAGCGTGAAAGTGAAGAAAGTTGGGCGCTTAAGTTAGTGTGCAAGGAAAGCGATTAAAACGTCTTTCCTGTTTTCTGAGCAGGCTAACGATAACTTCAGAGCGTCGGGGAGAGACTTAGTGGAGACTTGGACCGGCTCGGTGCGTATACTGGATACTTTCGGTGGTATCAAGTCACAGATATTTTGAAAATATACAATTTCATGACGCCTGCATTCCCTGTGCGCAGGAAACAGATTAAGATCTCGGTCCCTACGGTCTGATGAGTGTGCAAGCGTGTGTGTTGTGGGACTAATCAGCACACATTTGGCTGGTGTGATATTACCAAAGACAAGTCTCTAAGCTGTGTGCTGATAATGTCATTGACAGGTAAGGTCAAAAGCGTACAGAGCTGAAAGCACACACTAGTTCGTTTTTATACCACAGTGGGAACCTTCATATCACGGGACCATTGACTTTTCTGTTTTTATTTTAAGCTAATTATATCTGCTACACCCTAATACAAAAAGTATGTCTTGGTTTTCCATTTGCCGCTACATTTAACGCACAGTGCGTGACAAATTTTGGCATCAACAAGCTCCACGCAGACTGTTCGCAATCAGTCTGAATTTTACAACGCTTTTGCGCATAGTTTGCATCATTTGTGCACATACCTAACCCAATTAATTATTTGGTCCACTAGGTGGCAACACTCACAATTAGTTGAAGAAGATAGAAATAATGATAATAATAATCAGGAATTTTCAGGGGCAACCGCAAAAAGGAGAGATCATTCGAGATCATTTCAGAAAAATATCCGTCCTTTGTATAATCACTTACAATGTGACATAATTGCTTATTATTTTTGACCAATTAGTGGCACTGTGACCACATTGGTGCGACACAAAATGTTGTGTAAATGTGCTCAGAGAGTTCACCTGAACATTGCCGTTATCAGTAATGGCTTCTCAGCATCATCCAATGAATGTTTCACATTTTCAAACTGAAATATTTATTGAATTTCAGAAGCCAATTCATTTTTTACAATTTTGCCTAAGGATAATAGGCAAAACTTCGTTTTGGCATTACGTCATCAAATTAATTGATGCATAAGGCATGAAATCTATACATTTTGCTGCCAAGGTTTGAAGATAATCTGAGAAAAAATGGATCAACAGCCTAGGAGGAGTTAAAAAGTAGAAATTCAAAACTAACTATGTCATGACTGGTAATGGCTTCTCAGCCTTACCCGAGTTGAAAAAAAAATTAACTGGGTTTCAAAAACTAATTCAGTTTTCAAAATGTTGCCTAAAGATAACAGGCAAATTTAATCAAAAGCTATTAGACTTTTATTTTATTGTAATTTTGTTTTTAGTGTATTCTTCACTCATAATGCCAGTTATACACATTGAGTCTCATAAAGACATGTTACATAAAATTCAGTATTTGGAAAGGAAATTCAAAATGGCCGACATCCAAAATGGCCGACAAGGACAAATTGGCCATTGCTTGATGGTGATCTCATGTCACTCATGTCACACGGTTACTTTCATTTGGTCCCCATAAAGGTAGTACATCCAGGCAAAACACACCAAACGAAAGCAGCAGGTGCAATACCTCTTTGGCACTCATTATGAAGCACACAGCAGCCGATTTCCTCTTCTCCCAAAACAAAGCCACGCTTGCCACAAACGACGCTCTATCATCGACTCGTCTTGAGGAAATAATTGTATTATGACATATCTGTTTGGGATTTGGGTTTGTCCATCACCTGAGTCATGTATCAAACATCAGACAGTTTCCCTCTCAGGTCAGTGGATTGTCAGAGTACTTCATTACGGGCGGCAAGACACGGTGATGTGATTCTGCCTGATTCCCCCTTCCTCTCCCACCCTTGCTCCAGGCCTGGAGTCCAACCTATAAAAGCACGCTTGAGTCTGGGAATTTGCAGCTGCAGTGTTGATTTCCCAGTGCAATACGGCGCTCTTTTGTTAATATTGAAATCAACCCAACTGTTAGGGCAGCCCACATCAGCCCCGACGGGCCATTGTGTTGCTTTAAAGCAAACTCTCAGTAAGGAAGGCAGGGAGTGATATGAAATCGGTTATGGTTCTTACATTATTGCGACAGTCTCACAAGGAGTTATCAAAGCCCCTTTCCCCCCACGAGTGACCTAATGCTCACCTCCTCATTTGGCTTGGACACATCATTAAGAATATGCATGAGAGAGATGTTTTTCTTCTCTGGTGCAGTGTTGTAGTTAGCTCATGAACCCTCAGGGCTTTCTGTGGGGTTTGTTAACAGAATGAAGCATGAGAAAGGGTCCTGGATAAGGACCCAGGGCAAATACATGTGGTTTGGCTACATTTTTACCCAATACCATTTATCCTACGAAGATTTTATTAAAAGCATACACGGCAAGCACGAGCTGAGGAGGAGGCGGTAAAGGAGACACAGAGTGTAGGACACATAAAGGGAAAACATGTTTTATGGTTCCGCTTAATAGCGAAGGAATATAATAAAACTGACCACTATAAAAATGATTACTACTTTAAACATCAACGTTTTCTATTCAAGACAGTAGAAAACCTCCGCAGCTAGAAAAAAAAAGACAAATGTTTCATGCAATGTGACCCGATGTTTTGACAAATGCATGTAAATATGCAATTCAAACCATACAAAGACAGAATAACTTGATCTGTGAGTGCACTGAATGTTTACTCTTTCCATACATTAAATAAAGAGCGAAGAAATTCTACTATTTCACACATACAGCTGGAAAAAGTAATTTCGCTATGTTTACAGCTCAGGTTTTATTTACCCTTAAAGCAGGTGAACACACTCATGAGGAGAGGGCCTGCTTATTTGGCTTTTAATGCTAAAGCTACACGTCACCATGGTGTGTTATGCATGTGTTGCAGAACTTACTGGAACGGTTTGTTATAGACGGCAAACCTGCCAAGACACTTACCCGCACCTGAGAAAACAATCCATCCATTTTAAAATCACACAAACTCACACACCCATAGCAAAGGGGATACTCGCCCTATGACAGGAGTCACAGGCAGCTTCCTGTCTCTTTGCATTACTTGGTATCACACGGTGTCAACAGTTTCCAGTCACTGCAGGCTACACTCCTCACTTCTCTGAGGAAGCGCTCATCGGATATTTTTAATCAGCCTGTTGCCTGTCAGGTGGCTGTGATTCAGCTACCATCACTGCGCTGAAGTCATACCTTTCCACATTGCTCACTGAACCCCATTTTCTGCCTCAGAGGAAATAAATACAGCAGATCATTGTGAGAAAGATTAATACAATGAAGCAGTCATACTGTGAGATAGAAAGTTGCAATTACGGAAAAGATTGCAATCGCAAAATATACAATAAAATTGCAATTGATATATTGAGAATTTTGAGAAAAGTCACTACTTTAAGTGACAACTTGTAATGTAATTAAACTCAAAATAATACAAATAAAATCTGTAAATTACAATATTGATTAACATATTTACAATTGTGAGGTATTAAGGTGCAATTACAAATAATTGGAAAGTCAAAATATATATTTAAAAAAAAAAAAATCACAATTACGATATAAAGTAAGAGCTGTGAGATATAAAATCACAATTGTCAAGGATTGTACAGTAAAAAAAATACACATATAAATTGGTGGTGTTAAGGGATAGTAAGTCAGAATAATAAAAAATAAAATGAAGATATACAGTAATTAAGATATAAAGCATTGCTAGATATAAAATCATACTATGAGATATAGAAATCTCAATATTGAGAAATAAAGCCTTATTTGTGAGATTCAAAGCTGAAGTTAGAAAAAAGTCAGTTGCATGTAAGAAAGTCAAAATAATAAAAATGAAACATCAATTAGGATAAAGTAGAAATTGTGATAAAGTTATACTTCGAAATATAAAATCTCAGTATGAAGAAATTACATCTTAACTGTTAAATTCGCGGTTGCTGCAAAAAAAAGTCATGATCAAAATATTTTAATTAAGACAAAGTAAGAACTGTGATTTCAGTTCAAAATTAGTTTGTGTCGAAATATTAAGAAATAAAGTCATATTGTAAGACAAAAAGCTGCAATTACGAAAAAAAAAAACCAAAAAAACAAACGTGAAATAATTGTTAGACGTGAAATCACAATTGCAAGTAAATAAGTCAGAATTGAGATATTTAATTCACAATACTAAGATATAAAATCCATTTATTTATTCTTGTCATTTCATTTTATTCATTTTTATTCTTCGCTTTCTCTCTGAAGTGGAAACTAGCTTCAGTAGCTATAGGATGAGAGAATGAAAATCCAATTTGAGATCTGACATTTACATTTGCAAGACGGTGGTAGCAAAGATTTGTACAAACCGAAAACAATTGAAAACATCCAAACAAGTGGCTCACACACTCCAAATTCTCCGAGTTGAGTTCCACGGAGCCCGCGAGCAAAGCTTAAACGTCAACAAACCCGAGCACTCACCTTCCTGACATTCCTGACGGAAAATAATCCCGCTTCTACAAACAAACACTCCAAAGTCTGCTGGCTCTCTACATACATCAAAATCTAAAAAGAGAGAGAAAGAGAGAGACAGAAAAACCTCGGAGATAAGCACCCAGCACTAAGCTGGCCGTTTTGATGTTTGTGGCCTGAGACAGCAGAGGGTGATGTGGCGGCAGCAAGCCTGGGCTAAGATGGCTCCCTCGAGTCGTGCCCTCTTTCCCTTCACCTCATTGAAGAGCCTTACATAATCCTGACAAACAAATAAACAACACAACAAACGAGCGGCGCATGTGCTTTAAGACGCCACAGCTGCAATAAAAAAAACAAAAAACAAGGGATGACAACAAGGGACGACGCGTCCACCCAAATACAGTGAAAAGCGAGCTCCAAGACAGGATCGACTCATCAGTGTCTTCTTTTTTACCTTCACCCTATCCGTCGCTCCCTCCCTCAGTGTCAGCCCCCCAGCTGAGGAATGTAGGTCATGATACAGAGCTATTTCAATACAGGCAGATCAGAGCGCAGCAGGGGCACACACACGCATTCAAAACACACACACACACGCACAATAAAAACTTCTTTCATGAAGGAGAAGCACATTCTGATAGAATAAGCGAGTGTGAAAATTCGGAACGGATAAAAATATCTGCAGGAGTGCTTCACAGTGGTGCGTCATTTTGCAGATTCTATTCGTCGACGAGCTAAAATGGGCTCTTTTCACTTTCATACGTGTAGATTTGCGCCTCCTCTTGCCCTCGCCATCTTCTCGGGGGTTATGTCAGCTGAATAATGTAGAGGGAGCAGTCGAACGGAAGGTTGGGAGTCCTCCCGCTGGGCTGGGATCCACGGGCCAAAGAGATGGAAATCTCTCAGACGCAGGAGCCTGACACATCTGGGCCGTCTCAAGCGACAGTGCCGAGCTCCCGGGTCCAAGATGCCTCACCCCTGCCGTGTGCCGAACCGCCGAACTGAGCCCTTTATCTCCGTCTCCCTTTCAGTCTCTTTCTCCTCTGCTGCTGCGTCTCCCACGTTCCTTCGCTCCCCGCTGCCTCACGTCTATAGGTCGGTGCGTATGGATGAAAGAGAGGATTTTACTTCGTTTTGACAACGAGAGAATAGCTGCTTCTTTTGTATTGTGATGTTTGGAGAAATGTGTGCATGTGTATGTGTTAGAAAGCTTCCCTGAAGGATTTTGTGTTGACACTTGGTTCGGAGTTAAACTGAGAGAGTCTGGCAGGCTTGGGATTTATCTGGAGACAAAGTGTGTGTGTTAAAGAGAGAGAAAGGACACACAATATTGTGATAGGCTGCACTCACTAAAACTGAGGAAAACACTCCAAGTCCCTGATGCACATCTGCAAACACGACTTATTTTTCCCACTTTTTTTTAACATAAAAATAAACCCATCATATAAAATGAGGCAATTATGGCAAAACACTAAACAATATTACAGTTAAATAAAATAATAAACGCAGTTATAGGTATATATAATATATAAAATATATACATACAATGCACATAACATTTGCAATATTAATGGGATAAAATTCTAACCATTCCAATGACACTTAATTACTATTTAAATATACAAATCTAAATTCTAATATTACATGAAACGTGTTTAAATGATAAATCATTTGATGTTTTGATGCATGGTAATAAATTATTATCAGCATCTTGCATACGCTTTACTGATTTATGAGTGACAATAGACATTCTTCATATTGATTTATGGTGAATTATTATCCTTCTTTGCAGCTTGGTTTTAAATTTATGTACAGCGTTTTATTTTAAACGCTATACATTTATACTTTTACACAATTCCTATATGCATTTATCAACAATTCAATAAAAAATAAAAAGATCAAATAAAATGCCATTTGTATTACTCATTATACTGTACCAAGTTCACAGTCATTACACCATGACTTGGTGCTTTAAGAAAAATAAATCGATTCTGACTGACTGCACCAATTTCTTAGTTCTTGGTCACCAGGTATTCGACCTGAATTCACATGGACTGATGTGACTGATGGTTATTTGTAAGATTTCCATAATGCCTCCATGTACAGAAAGGCTTTACAGATTCACTGTGCAGCTCGCTGAATATTAACATCAGTCTACAGTACTTCAGAACAGAGCTAATGGACATATCGCTAGTCCTAAAGCTGAATTCTCTTTGTCTCTCTTTGTCTACTACATGCTGTCATGCACGTCCCACAATAGCTCTGCTACAAAACCTAGTGAGCCTCTCTGCCTACATAGTCTTGCGAGGAACAAAACTGTAAAATGTGATGGATCTAAAATTCTCTACATAGGCAAAAACTCAGCATTGTGGCTTGATTCACAATCGATTTCAATAGAAGCGATGTGTGGAGAATAAAAAACATACATAGAACACGTAGCACTATTTTTAAAGATTTATTGCCCATTCATTTAAATATATTTTTAATATAGAAAAATAGCTTTTCACCTTTTTTAGATTTTTTTTTTTCAATGAGCTGACTGTTATTCATCGTCTTTGATGAACACATGATACTGCATTAAAACGAACATTCCTTTCTTTTAAAACAGCCTACGGGTCGGAAACGTGCCTGTAAGGAGTAAGCTCACTAGGTTTTTGGAACAGAGCTTGAAGTGTTCTGAAGTAATACCAGCATTTAGTGAATTTAGGCAGATTTAATTTTCTACCGCTAGCTAGAGAAGCACACTTCTGCTAACACAAACACACACACACTTTGGCGCCCTCAGCCAGGGATGTGATAGGACACAGCTGGGAGGTCAAGCTGACAGTAAGATGGAGCGGGTGTGTGCGACCTGACTAAATCCCCCCATACATCCAGTCCTGGACACACAAACACAGGGTAACCTGAACGCGCAGAGGCTACCGTCACCTATTCACTCAGTCTCACTTTACATGAGGCCTATTTGCAGCTAGAGGCAGGAAGAAACATTCTCACAACTACCGTGTGTGTCACCGTACATCTCATCTGGATGTATAGAGAGTGTGAGGGTGATCGATAGGCCTGTCTCACTCTGGCACTACAGTGTGTAGTGTGCACTGCAGCTGCGCCCCGCTCTGGTGATGCATCACAAACCGAGGGAACGTCTGAAATATCTCGACGGTAAGCACTTTTGTACACACTGGAGCAGATACGCATGTGAGAGACAACAAATATGCAGAGGAAAGGGGAGGGGTGATGTGTGAGAGGGAAAGACAAATATAGAGAAAGCGCGATAAATGACTGGCCACAGCGCATGATTTCTATCATACGCAAACTGTAAAATTGCTAAATGATTTAGCTGTGGCCAAACAAAAGAACACAGTCCACAGTTAACATTTGAACTCGTCTCAAGCCTTCCCATTAATGCAAAAAAAATATTTTGTATGAACACAACATGCTAAATTATTGGCACGCACACAAACACACACAAAAGCAATTTAGCACAATGGACTGTAAACAGACTACTGAGCTGGGAGAAAGAGGGTTCCTCATTATAATAGAATAGGGAGGGAGTCTAATTCTTTATTAAAAGCGGCTAGCGAGAGAGAGAGAGAGAGAGAGAGCACTAAAATACAGAGAAATACAGCATTAGCATTACGCATGTCTTGAAACAAGCCAATTACTAGCAGCCCATAACTGAATACAGCATAATAAATTTAGGCTACTGGCCTGGAGAATTGCATCTATTTGGGTGAATCTGATGAAACGTTGTTTTATAATACATATAATTAAATTAAATGGAATTTAATAAAAAATAAAATACATTTGTCGTCACATTACTGAATCCAAAGTTTCTCTTTTACTTAACAAAACCATCATAAATGAACTGCAAGACAAACTTTACCATTTACTGTATATACTGACAGCACCATAATGTAGATGACATTTTGTATTATGCTAAGGAAAATTTGAGCAAATTATAATGCACCCATTGTTACAAAACATTACAAATCTGGTCCCAAGTCATCTTCAGTTTCTTAAAGCACAAAATGTAAATAAATGTTTTCTTGATTTAGTTTTCTTTTCAATTTGGACTGGGTATGTTATTGGCAGGTTTCGTGACATTGGCCCATATGATGGTGCAAAAGCCGTTTTGAATGACAACTGGTATTAAACAATACTCAGTCAGTGGACAACTTGAAACAGATGCTAGAGTTAAACAGCTCAACGCTGTCTCTTTTGTATGACATTTTATGTAAACCAGAACTTGGGACAATGATGACTATAAATGTGTTTTCCTTCCTATTTATTAAGCTGAATGCCACAAGATACACAGAGCTAATTTGGTCTGTGTGTTAGCCTCAGAGAAAGAAACATTCCCCTAGCACACACACAGACAGTATATACACAGACAACACAAATCCAGAGTCATAACTCAAAGGCAGAGCACTGCCCTAAATCACACACACACACACACACACACACACACACACACAC
>JAUMHR010000042.1:7720277-7736315 GCA_032361145.1 Enteromius fasciolatus | reverse complement strand
TTGTGCAACAAACACTTTTTCCTTTGTTTCTGTGAAAATAAGTGAACTGTTCTACAGAATTTGTCTGCAGCTCTTTTTCATACAGCGAGAGTTCGGGGTGAGCACAGTTGTTTGTCTAAAATGTGAAATAAAATAAAATAAATATATGAATAAACATATTGTAGCTCAAACAAATTGTGTTCTGTGGTCTTTTGAAGCCAAACAATAGCTGTGTGTGAACAGACTAAAACAGACCACTTTCATTTTGGATTTTCAAAATCTAGCATTATAGATTCTGTTACCGTTTTTTCTATTGAAAAAGCTCATACCTTTTGAGAAGTGGTGAATCCAGGTGAATGACAAGCATACAGGGAAGTTGGCGTCAAACAAATATGCAGCCTAACCAGTGGCAAAAAAAAGAAAGAAAGAAAGAAAGGTAAATATTTGTATGTTTCACCTAATGTTAAGAAAGGTTTAGGTAAGAACACACCAAACCATAAACAGCATGCCTTTATAATATTAAAATGTTCTATTAAATCCTGTATTTACTGATGAAATTAAATACAATTTTATTTAATTGTACAAAATTATATTTATTTGCATTACTATACTATTTGATTTATGTTCTTTACAAAAAAAAATCACTAATATCAATTCATAATCGCTTAAATTGTGCTCTGTTTGTCACAAAAAGTTATTAAAAGTATGTATAAAGTCATTTCTGTGGCTTTGGGACATTGCTTTTAATATCACATATAAATATCCATATATCATTTAACACCTGAATGCCATAGTTAAGAAGTTTGTGTTGCTTTTAATATATTCGCATACTGTACATGCATATGTTTAAGTCAACATGGGGGTGAGTATTTTTTATTAGATTTTTTTTAAATGTTGTCATTTTTCTGCCTTTAAGGTGATGTTGTGGTGATTGTTCATAGAGATAAGCAGCAGTGCAACTAATCAAACAGAGATATGGAGGATTCCTACAGTTTGGCAGAGCTTCAGGACATCTGGGCCAAGAGCTTTAAAAGATTTGTCAGAGCAAGATGCCGATATGCTGTTAAAACGGCTAAAAACACAAGTGCATGCGTGCAGAAACAAGCTCACACAAACAGGTAGGACACGGTTTGTGTGAATAACAACACCAGTCTTCGTACGGTGTAAAGGATACTTGGGCTTAAGTGAAGTGTGAAGTGTCTACTTTGACAAGTAGCACTTGACAGTCATCTCAATGCCAACAGTATATCCATATAAAATAGAATGAATTTGAGCTGCATACTGCTATCCACTGACAAGAACAAAAGATCCCTTCACAGTAACATACATAAAATCCAGAAACATTATGCTACTGTATTAAAATAACCATGTATAATGTGTTATAAGTGAATGGAAAGGTGCAAACATAAAGCAACAGTGTGTGTGTGCTACAGGTGTGCTCATGAATAGCTGTTTCATTTACCCTTTATTTTTCATTTTAGACATCAAGCGCACTTGTCTGAATGAGGAATGTGTCAGTGGATACTAGAGAGACACTCTATTTGTTGGCATGTAGAGATGTAGAGAGAGGGGGAAAAATGGAGATAAGCTGTAAACCAGCACTCTCCTTTTACAGATACCTCACACCAGTGATTTAAAAAATGGCACCTCTGTAAATAAAAAAAAGAGCTTGTGAGATATCATCCTAAAACGAAGTTAGGTTTACAAGTGCTTGGAAAAATTGCCAGTGGGTCTCAAAAACATGTGCATGTTAGCCTTCCTATGAACTCAGTCTAAAAACACGAATGTGTCAAAAGCATGTGAGGCTCTTGAAGCCTTAAGCTTAATCAACAATGAAAACAAACAGCAAACTCTGCTCTGGAGACGGAAGTCACTATTGAATTTGGTGTTCGCCGCTGAGTGCCTGTAGCTACATCAAGCGAGTGGAAATCTCGGTGTGTGACATCTTAAGGTAAAAGACGAGCTTTATTGTTTGGTTAAAACCCAACGCTGCGACATGTGGTCGTGCATAATGGCGTCTACTCCAGGGACCGTGTGTCTAAGCACCAGCCGTGGTGGGATATCAGTATATCAAAGCTTTCCTGGAGAATACAGTACAGTAAGAGCTAACCGCAGTGGGTCTTCCTCAGGCCCTGTGGTCCTCCGCACAACAGCATTCAGCCCCACTGTGCAGCTCTATCAATGTGTGTGTGGTGATGGATGGATAACCTTTACTGGCTTTATCTGCAGTATTCACTATGGAGCTGCTAGCTGTTGCAGTTAGGCATTACTGGAAAAGTCTATCTGTGACCCGCACCATACAGAACATCAAAAACCTCCTCAAACAGCGTCTCTGTAAGAAAGAAACTACAGAGTTGTTGTGACTTTGCTCAAAAAACGCCTTTGTTATACTGTTGCTCTCTCCATGCAAGTAAAGCATATGAGACATGACATTTTTATATTTTACTTTAACATAAACATATTTCTCGACCTATTTTACATCTTCTTTACTGGTTTGTTTATTTTTCCTAATCAAAACACTGTTATATCAAACTTCCCGTTTCTTGGAAACATTGAAAGATTAAGGGGTCAAAGTTTGGTTAGTATAGCCTTGTTAGCCCCTGATGGTAGATGATGTAACTACACCATCTGGCACTGAAATGTTGCTATTTCTTAGATATATTCGCTTGGGATATGTGCATGTTATGGACCTTTTTCACAGACTGTGAAGGTGTGTCTCCATCATCTTAAACCTAGCAGAATTTTATAATTCTTTAATTGTGATGTGCATTTACACAACACTATACACAAGGGTGCCGATGAGTTTTTCAATCTGGTACTCATAAAAGCACTGTGCATAGTGTGACTCATTAAAATAAAATTACAAAATAAAATCAAAACTTGTTTAGTTTGTTTAGAAATTATGATAAATTTAATTAAATAAACTAAATAAATAAAATGTCACAATATTATATTTTAAAATAATACAAAAAAGTATTCAAATAAAATAATTTTATAGTACACTTGAAAATAGAACGCTAATATTTATATTGTCTATTTATTTATTTGCATTTTCAAACCTAAAATCAGCCAGATTTATTTTGAAGGGTTGTGGCCTGTAAGACTATGCACTGCCAGTTTTGAATGAAATTCACAGGGCGCCTAGATTTATTCTTTCAGTGAGAATTAAAAACTTACAGTTAGTTGCATAAACAGCTGTCAACCACGGCGATACGCCAACAAAATTATTTACCTGACACATTTTATATTCTCTATATGCACCTCCGCATCCCCTGACTATACTTCAGGACATATAACCTTGATATTAAAATTATAGAAAACTAATTAAAGCTGCTGTGTTTGTAATATACAACAGTTGAGAGAGTAAAGCTTTACATCTTGTTCTTCTCTGACCACTGTAATCTACCTTTAGGGAAAGTTATTAGTCACTAGCATTTACTATACTTACTTTATATATATTCTTTTCATTAATCAAAAGAAAGGTTTACTCAATAATCATGAAAATGTAATATGAAAAGTGCCATCGTTTCATGACTGTTAGATTGTAACTATGGAGCATAAGAAAGGGTCCCAGAACTGGTGCCTATGAGCAAAAATGAATGATTTCAGGCCGCTCACTACCAAGGCGTCTTGGACCAGCTGAGCAACTGCAATTGAGATGAATGGGAATGCTAACAGCAGCTTTCTCCGAGCATTGCAGAATACCTCGGCGCAGATGCTACTGTATGCATTACCTCCCTCGACCTGATCAAACAAGCATACGTGTAGAGACTACACGACTCGCCCTGTGACGGGGGGCGTTTGCAGCAAAATCAATACATGTATTATGAAATAAAAAAGTAAGAGAGCTTGGCAGGCGTGCACCTGCCGTCGAGGGAAATTAGCTGTTGACTCGGCCAGCTCAACCTCAGACAAAGGCTTTTCTCCCCTTCTGATGTGCCCTGCACAGTGCAGGAGGCTGGTGTAACCTGGGAAACTGGAAAACCTTGCGGAGGTGGGAAAAAACAACTCATAAAAATGAAAGGATTCAATTTTCAGACATATGCACTAACCACTTTCTATCAAGCTGTGTTGCAGTCTATTGACAGCATATAACATTTCATTTAATCATTCAGGGGGCTAAAAATATAAAAATGGCCCCATGAAAAAGATAGCGGTGATACGGAAGGATGGAAAATGAAAAGCAGATGGGAAGATTGCCGTGGCGCTGTCAAGACAAGAAGAACATGTGGAGCTGATCAGGAGAGGATCGGTGCCCGTGTCGAAATCCGATCACGGCGGCGTGGGCTTGTACTGAATGCTTAACCAATTAAGCCGGACATCAGAAGCCCCGCCACCCCGGCCACTCCCGGCAGGGGACAGGAGTTACCTTACCCAGCCCAGCCGTTGCGGTTTAGCTCAGGTTTATTCACATCCAGCTCGAAACCTCCAGACTGAGAAACATAAGCCTGGCTCCAATCACATAAATAAGAGATGTTTATGCCTCAGACATGGCCAAACACAAAATAGGCACATTTCAGGGCTGCTGGTGGTATGGATGTGTTTTTGGGATAGCTTACATTAAGCACAAAAATGCCTGCCCTGAAGCGCTTCAATGTAGAGGAAGCGGTCCAGAGAGACAGGCAGAGCCAGGCATTAAATGCCTAGGATAGAGTGGATAGTTTGTTGATCCCAGCTAATCATAATAGATTTCGGGGGCCAAATCACATCTTGAGCACTTTCCTGCTCCTTCCGAGTCTATACAAACAACTCGGCGCATGAGCTCTAAGGAATCTGTAAGGAATGCTTGAGTATCAGACATGGCGATTATTTACGTGTTGCCTTTCACAGAGAACTGCGATGCATGGTGATTTATTCATTTATTGAGTGAAGTGAGCGAGCGCTTCATATGATATTGTTTGCCAATTGCATGGGTCACGTTACGAGTGTTTTACTCTATAGTGAAAGAATGAGCTTGATTTGAATGAAGGAAGGCCATCTAACATTTGTTAAACAATGCTGTTCTTTCAAATTGGATTTCAATACCACAGCTTTCAAAAGAAAAACAAAAAGATAATTTACCTTGTTCTAAGGAACACATTTAGCTTATGTCAATATTGTATTCATTTTTATTAAATTAATAAAAGCTTAGGCCTTCATTAAAGCAATTAATATAACATGCTGTACAGCTCTATTTGTATGTGTTCATTACATGCACACATATTAATTTACAGTAAATGCATTTATTTCTCGTTGGTCTAATATACACATTTCGAAATATAACAATAATATATCAATTTAGTATTTAGATATATATGTACTTATTAATAATATTACTTTATGCGGTATTTAAATATGTTGAATAGCTTTTTAAAAACATTTTGCCCATTTAATCAGTTTTACCAATATTTCCATTTTGTTAAATATCTTTATTGATAAATTATTTAGCAATCTAACACTGACAAGACCTTTATCAGTAGTCATTTGTACACTTTGTATGCAAAAATGCAAATACCTTCCGAACTTCTATTTGAAATATCTAGGCCTATGCAATATGGAAATCTTTAGCCAAGCACTAGCGGAAGACTAATAATTACATACATGCCACGGCAGCAACAAAACAAACAAACAAACAAAAAAATTACATGCAAGATCGCATTCATGAAGTGTGGGGAAATTACTGTTGTAATAATTGAATCGTTGTAGATTGTTTGCATTTTGCATGCGTTCAGAAATCTAGAATTTGTTTGTTTTTTTTCTAATGAGACTGGCACTGTTGCATAAAAGTACCTCTTGTCTAGATTTATACATTTAATCTACCATGAGTGTCATCCACTCAAATTGCTTGCATGATTACTCCTTATTTGGTTTTATATAAGGTAAATGAATGTTAATGTGTTAACTATCAAAAAAAATAATAATTAGGAGATCAATCAAAATTAAATATTTTAATCGACTGACAGCGCTAATTAATATTGATACTTGCACTTCCCTTTGAGTGTTTGATCAATTATTTCAAGTGGAACAGGAACAGACATTATGTTATGGACAAGTCAGATGTGTTTAAGCAGCTAATGCAGCCCATCATCAAAATGTGAGATACTATCTAGGACAACAATGCATTAGACTAGGACAGAGAGAGAAAGAGGGACAGAGTATAAGAGAAAAAAAAGCATGTCCAGTATCATTACACTGGAACATTGCACTCTGGGGTATCATTAAAGGATTCAATTGTGTTAGTGCCGTTAAACATGGCGCTAATTCGGGCCCTCTGAGAGGTAATGACCAATCTGTCAACCGCCATCCAAAGGGGGTAAAGGGAAACGCAGCAATACTAAAAACAGCAGAGACCAATTACGTCTTTATATCATATTACACATGGCCAACACAACCGGGCCAAGCAAGTGCATTATGACATTAATTAAGTTCTATGATGATGTAACCACCGTTCAAGCTGAAGAACATTCTGAGAATGCTGCAATATTAAACAAACAGAGCATTAATACTGCTGCGAGCTGCTTTGATTGCTTACCGATACATTCAATAAAGGTAAACATGAGCAGAGATAGACAACATATTCAAATGTGTCTGATCACTGAAAGACTAAATCAGAAAAGCTGTGCGGAATAGAAAATATTACTGAAAAGAATCAATCTGTAAATTAAAAGAGGTTGTGTAATACATAGACAGTGTTCCCAGACACCTTTCAGCCATTTCATTGTGAATAATCTTACATAATACATAAGAAATTGAAAAGTATACCTGAAAATGCAAAACTTTTAAAGCGGTACAATTAATTCCAATAATTCTAAATTATGTTGTCCTATTAAAACAATGAAGGCTTTTTTTTTTAAAGACAAACGCATTTACTAAGTAAATAATATTTTTATTCATGCTCATGATTCTTCCAGGTCTGTGAGAATCCTGACTAAAATTAAATCTAATGGTGGTTTAAAGTTATAATTTAAGTCAACTAAAAGGAATAAATGACAAGGTAGTATATATATTTATTTATATATTAAAAAAACATGTACTGTTTGAACACACGTTTATGATAAATGTATGAGGAAGAAGAAGAAAAAGCAGAGAAAGGAGTAAGGAGACTGCCTAAACCAAGCCAAGAGGAAAATGTGACTAATGGTGTAAAAAAAACAAAAAAAACAAAAAAACAGGGCCCTAAAAGTGCCAGCATGCTTTTGGCAGGCCAGCGTCACATATGCCATCAGGTCCTGAGCATCCGTATGTCATGTTCCAAGTGACAACAAGTGACAACTGGTACTGCAGTCTGTGCAGCATCCCTGACTTCTGGTTGGGGGAGACTGGAGTGTCACACGGAGCTCTGATTCGCCCCCACATCATACTGAAAATAATACCCCCCTTACAAATTTAGACAACTACAGATAAGCTTCAAAGTCATAGACAGAAAGTAGCACCTTTCTACAGAAATTACATAAAAAAGTATGGAAAAACACCATGCTCTCCTTATTTCATTGAAGGTCAAACCTTGTTTTTTATTTATTTATTATTTTTTTACTTATGCCTGTTGGAGGTGGATGTATAAGTGGTACGACAGGAAGGATGGGAAAGCGGAGTTGAACAGCATGCTCCCGAGGAATCATTTGCCTCCACATAGAGTCATCAGCAGCGTAGAGAGGGAAACCGATAGCAGAGGTGAGCGCTTTGCGAGCTTGACCTCGCACGGATCTGATAGTTTACTGCAGGGGTGCTGCCATCGAGCAGCTGGGATCCCTCCTCCAAACCTTCTGTTGAAGATTGAATAACAGACACTGAATGGTCAACAGACAGGGTGCAAAACGCATTTTCGGGACACAGCAGATACATTCTGTGATAGTAACAACAGGGGACGGTGAGAGAAACAACAGAAAGTCAATTTCGCCAGTGAGGAGGCCTTAATGGAGCTGATGCATGGGGGATACACATAAAAAAGCAGAATGGTGTCGCGATGGACCGGGCAGATAAAAGAGGGCTGGCTCGCTCCGCTTGACGCAGGGGAAGATGCACGACTGGAGTCATTGCAATGGTGCAGCCCAGAGAAACGAGTGTCAAACGTGGTAATGGAGTAACGGTGTCACAGAGAGGGCAAAGGCGAACAGAGGCGCACTCTGTGAGTGATAACAAAACGATAATTGTAAAACTCATTTGCATTAAATGACAGAAGCCATTATGGGCTAATTAATTCTAGTGGATGCGTGTTCCAAAATGGGAGTGTCCTGCTGGCTGACGAAGAGGGGTTCTTGAGGAAGAAATCACAAATGGGAAAAGTGTCTACTGGCAGCTGCTCATTAAGGATAATGGGGCGATGGATAGTCACTTGCGCTAAGAGAATCATCCATTTCAGTAAACAGAAACTGATTGATATTTGAGCTATAACTGCCACCATTAGGGCCCTCGAATCGTGCGATGTGTGCAATTTCCCTGCTGTATCGCTTATAATGGATCTCGGTATTGTCAGGCTTCAATATTTCCTGCGAAGAAACAGCAAACAGCATGAACCATAATAACAAAGAAAAATCTCTCTTGATAAGTTATAATTGCTTAAAGTGCTGGTCTCATACAATTGAACACTAAGGGCAGGGAAAAGTTTCCACAGTACTGCTGGAGAGTTTCCCAAAGGAAACGCTATTGAATGTAAACTCAAATTAAGGCACTTGAAAAAGTATCTTTCGGAGAAAACATTTCCGCACCGGTCGTTAAGCCATCAGAAGTTTGCTCTGTGAATGGCTGCGTATGCTCCAGTGGGGACCATAATGAAACAGCATTATGGGAATGGGCAGCAGGGAAAGCGGGCCTTCCTCCAGGGCCAGGGGGAGCTTGTTAGCTAGCTGAGGTAAAACACTGGAGACAATCCCAGACACCTGGCTTCCCAAGGACCACCAGGGGAAGGTGCAAAGGGGGGCAGGTGTATCTGAAGGGAGCGAGCAGCCCACTTTAAAGAAAAATTTCAAACGGGCCCAGACACCGAGCAGCCTCCAAACAATCAGAGCTTGTAAACGAGACCCCCGAATCCGTACCGGTTCACGGGGGGCCTCGGTGCATTGCTGAGAAGGCAGGGCAAGTCTGCTGCACCACTCCAAACTCCTCCCTCTCGACTCTCGAGAACACAGGGACAAAGTGAGGGAGGAAGAAAGGTCTCTGGAGGACAATGCAGCGTGTTCCAGCAAAGCAGGCAGCAGACTAACCACTCCACGAGCCTCTCCCCTTTCCCTCTCCGTGCTGAAAGGTTCTCACTGTGGCTGCTGCTCCAGCCACTAAATGGAGTCTTCCTCCTCTATAGAACATTCCAGAGGGCTGAAACAACGCTGAAGTGGGCGCCTCTCAATGTCGCTCTTTAGCGCAAGGGAAGGCATTATCAGAGAGGAGAATACGGGAAGAGAGGCCAACATTAAACATGCATACGCTCTCCGGCTCTCATTATAAAACACCCTCTTGAAAACTTTCACTCGCTTCGGAGCTGAGAACAACGATGACCGCTTACTACAAGCTTTCGTTCCCACTGAATCTGACTCGGGGGAACCACTACACCTAACGCGGTTAAGAAACGTGCTTCAGGACGTCTGATTCCCCATCCAACTATAAAAGAAGCCATTTTGCGAGGGACGACTATCAAAATACGGCGTGTTGCAAACACAGGTCAGAAACTTCAAAGATGAGCTGTGTCAGTGACCTCTAATATATCTGAAGCTCCTCACCACAGATGATATGAACCCATCCATATGATATGAAAATCAATAGGCCTGCAAAGGCACAAAGCACTTGAGGAGAGCAGCTTCACTACATGCTGCTAGCTCAAATTGCTGTGTCTGTGATCATATGATTGTGCTGTAATGGGTTGTGGCGGGGAAGGGCTGCATGGGCATTTGACTTGCTAGTAGGGGGTATATGTGTATAGACAGAGGGTATGTTAAAGGGGCAAAGAAGTAAGTGAAGCTGGATGAGTAGTACACTCAACTCTCTGAATAACCCGTTAGAATATTAAAAATGGACAGTGGTTTGCCAAAATTATTAAGTATTTTCATCAGCTAAAAAGAATTATTTAAAGTCAGTCATTTCTATCTTTTGCTGTAGTGTCCAAGATGCTTCAAGAGGCCTACCTGCAAAACTACCTGAAAACCTAAGCACAAGTGCACATGGGGCAAAGCTGCTTTAAACACACCAAATGTTGATTTTATTTAGTTAACAAAACTGAATTGATAAAGAAAATCTATTTGTTCCGTTGTTTTTGACAGCTTCCTCTTTACAGAGTTTCTACAGAAGTGCCTAAAACTTCAGGTAGGTTTCTTGAAGGATCTTTGAGACATTGTTCGGAGACAACCTTCTGGATTTAGTCTGTCTCAGTTTGTTCTGTTTCTTTGTGTCATTTCAGATAGCCTGTATCATGATGAGATCGGATCTCTACCTGGAGCAAACAGAAATATAACCGGATTGCTACAATTAATGGCAAAATAAGTCTGGAAATGTAAACCGATGTCCTAATGGCACGCTACAGTAATAACTGACTTTAAACCATTTTTTGCTGGTGAAAATACTAACGTCTTAATTTTGCCCCCCCTGTAAAGTCAGGGAAGGTGCAACTTGATTTTTTGCTTAGATAGATAGATAGAAACAGTTTAAACACTTATTTCAAAACCGCCCACAGACCCGAGAATGGCAGCAAAAATCATCACTCATATGGATCTTACAATTATCATGATAAATTTGGCAATAAACTATCAGCACTATCATTCACTTTTATTCATTCATATTTGTATCATGCAGCACCGTGCCCTCGTTGCCCCAAGCCATACCATTTCCCCCTCATAAGTCTTGAGCGCACAGCAAGCATCCTCTCCCTACTCTCCACTTTTTTTCCACCGTCCTCTTTTCTTTTTTCTAAAAATTGCATTTGGTGTCTCTATTTTTGGTGCGGCTAATTAATCCTCAGCATTTAGACAGAAAGCCGCAGGAGCAACAAGGCATTTAGGGGCTGGTGGGGCCCTCAGCGTCAACGGCAAGTCTGGTTATGGAAAGCCCCCCGCCGTTTGTCATGTCAGCCACCGTGCGCTGCTCCCATTAGGCTTCGCCCACACCATTGCCAAAAGGCAAGGGCACCCACGCACACCATAGGACAGCCATGTCAGAGAGAGTGTCTTCACCCACGATATCAAGTGCACGTACTGTCCAAGGAGGTCTATAATAGCGATCTGTTAGCATTTAACATTTTAATGGCACATGCTCTTCTGACGCAGGTCACCACAGTCTTATGTTTTTGCATTCAAATTAAATCAAAATGTATTTATGCACTTATGAGCAGTCTTAAAACAAGTAAGAGTAGTCGTTTAATATGTTCATAAAAGTTTAATATAATATATTGGTACTAAAAAGCTGAATAGAATTCTGTGTTTGTGGTTTCTAAGCAACATATAATTCTGGCCTATTAATATAAAATGGGTGTTCATTAAAAGCGATTTTATAATGACTTTTATATCCAGTTTATAATAATTAATATACTCCAAGCTTCTTCATTTCACAGCTCTTTTTAATAAAAAGACATTGTTTTTTTTGACAATGACAAAGTCAGTTTTCAACTCTACGAATATATTATAAATACCCTTGTATGGTCAAGACATAGTAAAAATAGTTACTAAAATTAAAGTTCAGAACACCATTCTGATTTCATAAGGTACCAATCTATTGTAATAATCCTCAATACTATCAGATCAGGAAAAACAATGACTGAAGTGATGGAAGTGTAAATGTATCAATAAATAAATAAGAAGAAAAAAACCATCTTCCTTAACGTTGTTGTAACACAGCTTGCATCTTTTGTGTTTTCCCAACTGGGCTTTTAGTGTTGAGAGCGTCTAGCTGTTATAGGCTCGGTGTTTCAGTGGCACTTGTGCATTCCTGAATATCAATGTGGCTGTGAGAGCAGATTAGAGGCTGCCTCCCTCTCCCTCCCGAGCTCTTCAAATTAGTTTGATTTTCCCCCAGATGGTCAGATTAAATTACATAAACGCTGTCAGCAAAGTCCTATTCTCCACTGTATTCATGCCATCCTTACTCAGAGGCCCTACATCCCAGTTCTTTTAAAAACTTTTTTTTTTGCCCTGTCCCCTCCTCTACTAATTTAACCTGCGCAGCTATAATAAAGCAAGTCTGTGTGTGTGTACCAAAGCTGTACGGCTGACAATGTCTCTGTAGATGAATCACTGTAAAACTCTTTCCTTTACCCCGCTGTGTGTCATTCCGGCAGAAACCCTGGGCTTTGGAGGAAGTCCAGTGCCAATTATTACAATAACAAGTGTTTAAACGAACAAGACTGCACAATTATAGCACTTAATTACTCTCCTTAATCCGCATAAGATTAGAGATTGCAAATCTACCTCTAGCATTTTCTTGCGCATGTCTGAATAAATGGAACAAAAGCACGCTGTTCAAGCTCCAAAAATAAGACTTGGCAGAATAGGAAAGAATTTGTCAAAAGTATAAAAATAAACAGGTTTAGTTGTTTTAGAAATGGGATAATGGAATTAGAAGGGAAACAATGAAGCAGGGTTAAAAGAGCAAAGATTTTTTTAAGGAGCATTGCAAGATTTTAATCTCTGCCTCCCACACAAGCACATCTACTTTCTGGCTTCTGTCAACACAAAATGTCGGCCCCTGCAAAGACGAAGAGGCACGAGGAGGTTTTCGTTTGCAACTTGGTGGCTGTTTAGGCCGGGGAAGTAAACTACTTCTGACAGACTAAACAGAAGTGGAAGCACTGGGTGGCCCGCTCAATTAACAACCCCGAAACGTCTGGGTGCAACTGTTTTTTGAGCTAACACAACATTTTTGTGGCATCTCACAAGCTGCAATAAACAACAAATGTTGAAAAAGCAGCAAGGGAGAGAATTGCACTATTTCCCCTCTCTGCCCGGCAACACTAAAGATACCATCTGGTCATCTCATGTGAGGGAAGCAGCATCCTATCATCGAGGTGCGCGTGTGTGTTATGAACATTGTGACACCTCGACGGTGGGATGAAGTCTGGTATCACTTCCTGTAAATCTATACAGTGTGCTTTGAAGTTCGACATAGCAATATTGCAAGAGAGAACTGCTTTAATTTCTCACTGCATTGAAAACTAATGCGAGCTTAAAAAGAAAAATAACAGTTGCAATTGTAATTTCCCGTATTCAATTATATAAATAAAGAAAACGGAGGATACCCCTTTTAAGTTTGCATCCCTCCTGTCTAAACAGATGGACAACTCTGTCTATAAGCTGCGAGCTCATATGGGCGGGCTGTCCCTCGAGCTTCCAGCCAGACCAGAGGTAAATAATACCCTCTGTGTGATGCTATACAAATGAGAACTGGGACGCGGGTACTCGTCGGCGGTTTCATCCAGAGGCAAAAGCTTGGGCAATGGAGAGCTTAAATTTGTGAATTGTGCAATGGGTCCAGATTGTAAACATGTTTGTTCTGCGATTGGGCCAACACAACTGAATGAGAAAGGCAGGCAATTAATGGAACTGTAGTGGAGGCTGGACGCATGAGGACACAGGGAAAGACGGGGCGCGCTCAGCTAATTGCCCTGCTTTGTCCTTTTTAAAGTAAAGTGTAGGGGTTGAAGGTCAAATCCCATTCAAACAAGAGGTATTTATGTTAGACAGCCCGAGAGAAGGGGAGACAAACGTCTGCCCCGTGAAGTGTTTAAATTTGAATATTTAATTTAGTCCTTTACCGTAAATTCGAACAATGATCATTCAATTATAATCATAACAATAATGAAGAAGGGCATACTGTAATATAAGTCACATCACTTGTTTTCCCAACTGATACAAATATTGTTTATGCGCAGTTATTACTCTCAGATGAGACACTGATAAAAACAGAGTGTAATAAGTTTTGCATTATTGTCTGTCATGTTTTTAACCTGTCAAAATTCTAAATAAACAGCAGAGTCAATAAGCAGCTTTTTTATGCTTTCTTTTTTATATATAAAATGCGGTAAATACATAAATAATACATTTTAAATTTGACATTTAATAAGGTTTCATTAACATCTTATTAAAATTAAATCTGAATTATTTTTTCATGAATCGGATAATTATTTCAGTACTTACTCCTTATGAAAAGAATTATAGAACTGTACATAATTTAGTCATTTGCGCTACAATGTTTTAGTTACTTCACTGTTTGTTTATTTTAGATGTGACAGTGTCAATTAGGGTAAAATAAAGAAAACTGTTTTGATGAGCTTTTCTTTATTGTACTTTGTTCTAACCCTCTATGGCTGTTGGCAGCTTGCTACATATTACTGCGCTGGAAGCAAGAAGAGAAGACATGTGTCATATTTCAAGTCCATTTAATAACAAGCTGTGAGTTTTCAGGCTTAGCATTCGTCATGCATTTTTTTTTTTTATTATTATTATTAATTTACTGAGATAGACTTTAGAGAAATCTTAACCACGACAATAAAATCCAGCTATGAATTATTTGCTTATAAAGAGTATGGAAGTTGTGAACCAATTTTTCCGAAAGTGGATGCGGTAACTAATATCCCAGAAAAGACAGGAACAAACACACCTACACGGGCGCATTCCATTTCCTCAGAACCATCATTAAGCAGAGGGGGTCAATTTGGCCTCCATTCTGTAATCGCATTTGCTCATCAGACCCTGAGTACAGAGAGAGACAATTACCCAACCACAGAATGCCTGACCCACCAGCATGACCCAGACCCTGCAGTCCCTGTGGTGGAAAGTCATCAGAGGGTTGGAGATTCTGGGGTGCTTGCTGCAGCGCTGCTTCTCTGCGGGGTTGTAGGGCTCATTAGTCAGGCGGTGGGCGCTTCTCACCAAACACAATTAAGACTATTTGCCCTCCTGCAGCAGATGCTGATGAGACAGGCAGAGAGGAGGATTGGTTGAACAGCCCGCACTGCTTCGAGAGGACCACAGCGAAGGCAAAAATTGAATTTTGATAATGGAGTACATCCATTTGAGGGCCTTGGCAGGGATGGCGAGCAAGCAGGAAGTGAAAGAAAAAAAGACGGCGATGAGGAGAAGGTGGTGGTGGTGGGGGGCAATAATGACCTTACCGGAGTGAAAATCTAACCGTTCCATTGCATCCGATCTGTTATGCACATTTCACAAAACTAGAATCATTCGCAGTTGTTACCTGTCACTCACCTCTCAAAAGGTCAAACGAGATAAGAAAACAAAACTATAGCCCTGAGCGCTGTTATCAGAGCTCCCTATTCGACAGGTGAGTTCTAGATGCTGATGCTTGAATATTCTAAGATGTCAAGCGTTTCTTGGAAAAAAAAAAAAAAAGGTTCTGGGCATTACTTTTGCTCTTTTCAACAGTGAGCGGCTTATAAAGGCATTTTAAGGTAATGTAAGTCTGGTCGGAACTGTTTTAAAAAGATCATTTAAAAAAAAAAATGGAAGAAAATAGTTAAGTTTTATAAAGTCTATTATCTATTTCAGTATTTTATGCAGTAAAAAACATCAAAATACAGATATTATTATGATATATCATAACAAATGTCATAACAGTATGTTTTATTTCAATATGCAATTTATTCACCTGATGGTAGAGTTTAATGTTCAGCAGTGACTGATTATTGTAAGGTACATTATCCTCCAAAAATCATTCTAATATGATGATTTGTTGCTCAAGAAACAATTTTTTATGATCATTGTTGCAAATGGCTCTGTTGATTATTTTCTGTGGAAACTAGAGCTGGGAATCGAGTTCGATACCAGTACCTAGTACTAGTACTAGTACCGACCGAATTGCCTCGATACAACAGATTATCGAAAAACGTCTCGTCGTTCGGTACCTAATTTCGATACCTAAAGGAGTTAATCTCAACAACGTCAGTGAGCCCATAAGACTGCAGCACTAGCCAGTGTGTTTGACCAGAAGTGTGTAAAATAGCCTTATGTTATTTATATTATTTACACGACTGCACATCATTTGTCTCTAAAATTATTCGCTCTTTCTGTATGGCGCACAGCGGAGTACCACCACACACTCAAACACACATAAACGTGCGTGTGTCGCACACACAAGTGAGCACACTCCTGC
>JAUMHR010000042.1:7690708-7714388 GCA_032361145.1 Enteromius fasciolatus | reverse complement strand
TCAATGGATCGGACAAAAATGAGTCAAAAATAATCTATGCATTAAGAATATGACTCGCAATTAAAGCTTTTTAATTTTAAATTCCAACAAATAGGCTATATAAAACTACAAATCATAAAATAAAACACAAATTATAGACAAATGGCATTCATTATAAAAATTATATAAGTCTTGCCAAAACTAACGTATTTAAAAAGAAACTGAAGTCTATTCAGCACGAATAACTCCGGCAGGATCGCGTGGATTTACTTTTATTTAGGCCTACACTCACAATAAAAACAAACAATTTTGCTTAAATGTACCTAAAAGAAAGAAACATTTCAATTCGATAATAAATTGGTTGGTCTGTGTTAGATAGCAGGCGATCTATCACTGGAATGTGTTATGAGGAGCGCTCGTGTCCACTGTTGTAAGTTGACGCTCATGCACAATGCGCGTCTTCACAGAGGATTGAGCGCTGATACCGCTTGATAAATATTACCATAATATCTCAACAGCATAGCCTATAAATATGCAAAATTATTTGCTGAAAATGTATATACTGTATAATTTGGAAATTCATATGTAATATTTGAAACTTTAGGTCAGTGATAGGTAAATCTGCAAAAATAAGAGTTAGACCTGAAGGATGGCTTTGGACAGCAACAAAATAGACAACAAAAAATAAAAGGAAATAATAAATAACAATAAAGAATAAATGAAAAAGGAAATGTCTTTTCCTTAATTTTACAAGTTGATAAATCTGCTTATTTTGCTGTATCAAACTGGCACCCTATTAGAAAAGACCATACGAATTCGAAAGCAACAAAAGTGCATTTTAAAGTTAGCTAACATGAGTAAACTACTGTATCCATAGCAACAAGCAGACAAATATATTTTTGTTTTACTTTGAATGGGGGCTAACAAGGTTCAAAAAAAGCTCTAGCAAAATGACAGAGGAAATATCTAACCCATTCTGAATTTGCACATCAATAGAGAGACAAATCGAGCGTCCTCTCTTCCTCCTATAATATATACAATAGAGAGAGGCAGTTCAGCTGTGACTGAAACCCGAGATACATGTGCTCCGAATCATCGGGCAAAAGACTGTCCCCGCTACCCTCTCAAAATCTTTCGTAACACCCATTCTCATTAGAGGGATGGAAAAACTTGGGGAACGGATCGATGTTTTCATTTTTCAAGTGCTTGTATCCATTAGACGGGTAAAATTCATCCATCAAGCAAATTCCTTTCTGGTTAGGCCCTGTCGCTTTAACAAGTAGCGAGCTCAATGTGCAAGATGTATTGCTCTCCATTTCACTAACCTTCATTACGTCTTTCATGTGTCTCTCACCCCCTCCTCCTATCTCTCTCTCTTGTATAGAGAGCTAAAGGATCTGATTGGCCAGAGACACTACCTGCCATGTTCTGTAGCAGACGAGCACAGCCAGTCAACCTCTCGTGTTCTTCACATTTATTCAAACGCCTTTTTTACTGAAATCTTTCAGCATGAATTATATATGACGGCCCCTTTTACCTCCTCACTTAGGGGAAAATATAATTCTATAATTTGGTGGTTTTCATATGGTATTTAAGGCAATATTGAGTGGGCCTTCCTGTAAAGCTGAAACTAATGGGAAAAGGGGGTTACTGCATTCCAAAAGTAAGTGCTCATAAAGTTATGTTGAAATGCACATAAATTACAGTGGCAAAAAATTTCATCACAGCCATTAGAAAGACGAATCCCTCACCCTGGCCTCTCCACCTCCGTGATCTTAATCCAAAGAAAGCTATCAAGAAGACTGCTCTGTTTCAATTTCTGGAACTCAAGCTCCAAAAAAACCCAAAAGGAGCTAATAAATTATGTGGTAAATTACGGTGCACCGAGCACTTTCAGGCAACATATCGAAAGATAAATTTCTCCAGCGGCTACGAAAAAAAACGGTCCAGCTGAAGGGAGACTGGAGAAAGGAACGGTGCAAAGGACTAAAGTGAGAATTTTGATTTTGATCAAATTTAAAATGGCTATAATTTATCCTTCTTAAATGACAAAGCGGGAAAAACACATCACAATTGGCACAACCTTTCCACCTGAGCTGCTGTGAGATCAAGTGGGTGGTTATGTGAATAAAAACCCTGCTTTCCCGCAGTCTCTGCTGACGGGGGAGACAAAAGCCTTTCTCCTCTCCTTAATGAACATATCTGCCGTGGAACGCTGCAGCTGGACTTAAAAGGTTACGTGGGGCTGGCCATGCTGGTCACAAAGCTGCGCCCGCAGGAATGCTGAATCCTCTCCAAGAAAGCCGAAAGGAGTTGCGGGGGGGTTTGGATTGGCTGTATCAGTGACAAAAGAGAAGACTGATGGCCTCCCCAAGAACCAGAAAGACCTTTGCGCGAACCCCTCTTCCGCCACGGGAGAGCAGGGTTCATGTTTACATCACCCCCTCGAACATCCTCACACACTTACACACAGCGGCCTCCATTTTATTTACTGCGGCATTCATAAAATATGGATGCCCAACAAGATACAGGAGGACACATGAGAACAAAATGGGAACAATGAAGTATAAAATATCACAGCATCTGGAGCTTGGTGAACTATGACCGCTGACTTGCTCAAATAAGTATTTTCCCTTCAATCATTTATTGCCTGGTAAATTATCACTAAAGGCATTGCATTACATCCTGAGCGGTGAAAGCATTTTAAACTGTAAATTTTACATTATTAAATCTTGACGGTCTAAACGGACGACAGATTTATTAGTAAAGGCCATACAACCGTGATAAACTGCAAAAATGGAGTACAAAGCGTACCTGGCTCTCGAATCCAATGAATCAGGGTCTTAAGAGGTCACTGAAGAAGTAGACCGCCTGTGATGGGAAGCCCTGCTGCAGCGGAGTGGAGCGTGTGAGAATTTAAAAGGTGAAGCCTCGTAAGGTGGGTGTCATAAGGTACGGACACACAGACGACTGAACTGTCCTACTCTAGAAAAGTGTCTGACGCCAGGTATGCCGTCAGCCAATCCGAACTCAGCGCTCCGCTAAGGACGCACAGGTACATACAAACGGAGCAGATGACTAGGACACACATTGGAGTCATAGGAGAGGACAAGTGCATCAGGAATGAATTTCTAACCTTGTGGAAAAAAGAAGAACTATAGAAGAACTACAAAAGACAGACACACACACACACACACACACACACACACACACGTGTGCACGCCCACTACTGTTCCGAATTTTGGGGGCAGTAAGATTTATTTAAAATAGATTACAATAAAACTTTTATTCAGCAAGGATGCATTCATTTGATTAGCGACAGTAAAAATATTTATTATGTTACAAAAGATCTCTTCACAATAAAAGAAAAAAAAAAAGTAAAAATCGTGTTTTCCACAAACAATATTAAGCGTTTTTTCAACACTGACAAAACCAAGAAATTGTATTTGAGCAATTACAATGATTTCTGAAGGACCATGTGTCACTGAAGCCTGGAATAATACTACCACATTAATAAATTGCATTTTAAAATTTATTAATCACGAATTGAAACACATTAATAATATTTCACAATGTCATTAGTACGTATAATGAACAAATGAATACAGCCTTGGTAAACCTAAGAGACTTTTTTCAAAAACATTAAATAATATTATTGCTCTCAAACTTTTACATTTCTATACAAATACTGGGCATAATCAAAGAAACAGCTGTAATTAATGCCAAGGAATGTAAAGTGGATGAATGAAATGTTCTTGTTAAAATGAGCATGTTATTTCATGCGAAATCCAAAGTTACCTAAAAATGCACATGTTTTATTCAGTAGTCATTTGATGTAAAAGCACAATAAATGAGTACATAAACTATAAGCCAACATGAAAAGAAAAAAAAAAAAAAGTCATGCATCTGGATGTGACTCCAGCTTGTCACATTCTGATCCTTATCTCCATTATACTATAAATAACTGCCAAACGCCTTCAAAAACAGACAAGAATACTTCAATGAATTCAACTCAGTCTTCCTTTACTATCATACTAACATCATTATTTGGCACACATAATTCCACAGTTGGCAGAGGGCACTCGGCAGCAAATCCTATAGCACAGCATAACAACACCAAACCCGCCTTGTAAAACAACTGTTGTCAAATATAAACATAATACAATTTTCACAAGATGAAAAAATTAAAAAAACAGAACAGATTTAAGGTTGGAGGTGGAGCTTACTTAAAAGCTGTCGGTTATTTCCCTGTTTCACACTCGACAGAATTCACACAATCTTTGTCTTCCGCACTGGTCGCACTGCATATTTCACCAAAAAGACATACGCTTGCATGTAACACACCAGATCGGTCCAACTTTTTTGATGCAACTGGAAAGTTTGATTTATTTATTTGCCAATCCCAAAGTGTTGCCAGCTCGAGCTGGTGGTTTTTGCAGTTTGTTTATCATTGACCATCACAGAGGCGCCAGTGTGAAATAAAGTATTTTTAGATGTTGACATAATGGCTCGAAGAGGGAGGAGACCATGAATTTTTCATAGCGGCTCACAGGGAGAGGTCATTCGCCACTCTTTTCTCTCTAAAAGCGGGGAGAAAAAAGAATTTCTGGAAGGCTGTGAGCAGCTTTCGCCCCTCTGAAAAATAAACCGATCAGTGCAGCGACCTAGAGACACACAAACACAAAACCCTACTGAACGTTGAAAAATGGATTCCCTCATTGTTCAGCTGTTCTGAAACAAACTCAAACCTCTAATTTCCTGGAACCCGTGCTGCTCTCCGTCAAATTCCCAGCAAACACAAGTAGCCACCATCTACTGAACGTTGTGCAGGCAAGTCAACGTTGTCTGTTGGGATGCGACAATAAGAAAAAAGGTGTCCGGTACAGCAGCGTCATACTCGCCTAACAACTCCTTGCTAGTTTCCATGAGAATGGATTTGTTTTGTTTGACTGTAACGCCATTATTAGACAGGACGCAATCCGTTTTACCATTGAAAAACTATTTACACTCTGGCCGACTCTTAAGAGTGGATTCCAACCAGAGTGTGCATCCGTGTGTGTGTGCCTGTGTATAATCCTATTTGAAGTATTCTCTGCGTTTTCAATGCATTGAGGAGTTGAGCATAAATCAGAGTGACAGACTTAAAAGAAAAGGCTTTGCATTAAAGAGTCCAGGTCAAGGGGATGAGTCTTAAACACAGACAATTCCTTTCTTCTCTGAAATATTAGCACACTCCGTCCGTTACCAGACGAGCGAAAGTGCATCTCTCAGTGTCAATTAAGCGGCACAACAGAGGCACATCAATACGTTCTAGCTGATGTGTGACGTTTTAATTAAGCCTCGTATAGGTTGCGCATAACATTCCATCCGGTCACGCAAGTCACAAACATTATTTGCTTCCTCACCTGTCTTGTTGATACGTTACAATGCATCTATGCAGCAAGCACACAAAAGAACGGCGTAAGAGGCACGGTGCCCGCGGTTCTCTGGCTGTCATTTGGCATGTGCACTCAAGTCAGTGAGCTTTGAGTTGGTGTTGGGTTGCCGGCAAAAACACCAGTGTCTCAGTCTTTAAGCATGGCTGGGCAGCAATGAGCCTGCTCCAAGTGTTACATGCCATTCAGGCCTCGTTGGTGTGTGCATATGTGTGTGTGTGTGTGTACATGAAATGCCGACTCCCAATTGTTCATGCATTGCATTTAACAAGCTGGTAAATCAGCCCTATACCACTAGGAAGGAAGTCACATCCATTCACATGCACAAAAACACACACCGGTGTGAAAACAACAATGCCTATTTATCTGTTCCCAGTCATTGTGCTCCTGACTACTATTAATCATGTTAGAGTCTTACTGCCTTGAAAATGAAATTACATGAAAATAAATGTTTCTGCAATTAGCTGTCATGCCTCCCATTGACAGGGAATGATTAAAACGAAGACACTGACTAATTGGGCTTTGAATAATGAAATGATATGTATGCTGACTTTTAAGCAGGTGTGAAAGCAGAAGCAACAAGGAGATGATAAAACATCTGGCCACGCTGGACAGGTTCTGTCAATCAATCCAGCTTCTGTGACTCCCATTACCATGACAATCCCCAGCCAATAACATCTGCACTGGCCTTTATGAGGGAAAGAGAGCCACTATATGTGACAATATTAGCATCATTACAGTAACAAATGATGCATTCTTGCTCCTTTATTTGATGTGAGATCAAACATGCGTACACGCCTTCTACGGGTCTTAAAAAAAAAAAAAAACTCTTTCTGTCATGATATAAATGACACTTCAGAGCTTGAAAGTGCTCCTATCAATCACTCCAACTTTAATGTGAAATAATAAAATCAGTTTAAGTTTTTCTGTTGTCCGTTTCTTCCCCCCCTCCCTCCCTGTCTCTCAAGTGAACAAAAGGCCAAGTTCAAGGCAACATCAAAAATTGATTTCGGCTACACTTCAGATTAGTCAAAGGTCTCTCAGCATGCACACACACACACACACAAGCAATGCTAAATCTCTCCTCGTTTTATTACGTGCATCATCCACAATACATTAGATGCGTTTTCTAATGTTCCTATGATGTTTTTTTAAGCAAAAAGTAAAACATGCATAGGCATGAACATCTTTTCATACAAAAATGGCACTATGATATGAGTCGCATATAATTTCCACAAGAAGCTCATATTTGCACCTCAAACATTTTTAACGTATATAAATATTCGAGACTTTGTCACTGATTACAATATCAAATCGACCTTACAGACCTAAACTAGTGAATTCAAATGAACAGAAACAAATTCTTAAAAACACTGCCATGAAATAAATCGCTAAAACCCCCCGTAGAAGGCCTAAACCAGACTGAAACATCTTTTAAATATAGATATTTAAAACCTAAACATATCATAGGAGGCCAGTCAGGAGCACGATTCAACATGAGGCAATGTCCACTCATGTCCGTGACTTCAGCGGGCAATATACACTAACATTTAAACAAAAGACCATTTAGGATGGGCCAGGAATCTTTCACCAATCACTATCATCAGTATCAGCTTTCAGTGCAATTACAGTACATGGTGATACCTCAGTACCATGCTCCCTTCTACACTGTTTTCAGACAATGTGTGTGTGCGTATATGTCTGTTTCTTCTTTATCTGTCGAAACATAACCTACAGGTATGTGTTCATAAGTAAAATTTAACTGATAACCTTTTTTTTCTTTTTTATCTTAATGCTTTTAGGGATACTGTATGGGTTTTTGAGTAGTCTACACGTCCATGATGAACTTGAGAGGTTTGGCTAAATTATAAACAGCTCAGTTTGACATTATAAGTCATTTATAGAAACCCGTAATGACACTGAAGCCACCAAAGCAATATGCCGTAAAAAGTCAACAAAACAAATGTTGTAGCCTAATTTGTCTGACATCAAATATTTAAATATTACATTTATCTTGAAAAAAATACATGGCATGCACAGAAGGCACACATTTACACACACAAAAATAAAAAAATAAAAAAAATGTACTGCCAGTGAGTTTTGTGAAAGAGTATGGTCTCATTTCTTTTTTATTTTTACTTGGAAAGAAACTTGGTTATGCCAATCAGCTAAGCATTTATTTTTTTGCTTAGCTCAGAGCTGAGAATAAAGCTGAAACAAACATGAGAGAACTGTAGTGAAAGAAAAATGACCAGGTGAAGGTAAGTAAATGATTACAGATTTACTGGAAAACAGTTATTTTGATCTTCAGCACAATGTTAGCTGATGCTGTACACAGCAGTTTCTCTCAGATACAGCAAGTCTGTATGAAACACTCACAAACAACTTGAACACGTAATATGAGCAGAGGGATATTGCAATATTGTTCACAGTATACAATAACAATGTCAATACAACTACTTTCATAACTATATTTGTATAGCCTATTATTTCAATCATTGTAAGTGCTTGTAATACACAATCTTCCACAGTAAGATGAATGGAAAATGAGTTAAAATGTTAAATGTGTAAGTTGCAGGTATAGCCTAGGATTATTTTCTTTTTTAGATCTATGACATAAATATGACTATTTTTGATTATTTCGCTGATCTCACGTCTTTATCTGTTTATCATACACTTCTAGTATTGTTCATTTTGAACGATATTACTGTAAATGCATGCAAGTTGTCAAATGTTTAGAGCTACTATTATTATGAAACTTAATTTCAAGCTATCGGGCTGTACATTAAGTTTTTATTATTATTATGTTGTTGTTTTGTTTTGTTTTTTTGCATTGAAAGTCACCGGAGAAGTCAAGTAGATTAAGTTATTATTACGACGGTTAAACTCTGTGTGCTCGTATCGATATACAGTGAAGCTTACACTCACGCACGTGAACACATTTACAACCTGTGTGTACCTACTGTCTTTAATAGCGTTAACTTCAACATGCGCTTGACTAAGATATTCTGAAAGTAATGCAATTTACAGGCTACGACGAACTCCGTATGTTAATTTACATTAGTGATGTGACTTTTTTTTATTTGACAATAAAAAAAGGAATTAAAGCAAGTATTTTTTTAAATTATCCTGCCTTGCCCTGTTTTATTTTGCACGAAAATGTAATGTGTGTGTAAGTTTGCGTTCGCGCATGCTGAGACCATCGGTGTCCTTACCTGCTGTTGATATGTTTCAGCATCCCATTGACAAAACTTCACTAAACGACGGTCAACTTCGGTGAAAGACAAAACAGAGAGATGTTTCTTGCAAAACAAGTCCTCCTCACTCGCTTCAAGCAGCAACTTCAGTCCAAACGATAGTCCGGAGAGCGCGAGAGTCACTCAGACGTTGACAGATAGATGTTTCTATCTCCTCTCTGAAAACAAGAGCAAACGGAGGAGATTGGTCGGGTGGGATCGATGTGTCCAGCGCTCATGTGCGTAAATGCCGAATATCAGCCGCCACCGTCCGGATACACCGAGATACGGAGTTAGACGCGCTGCCGCTGTTTCCTCACAGAGATACAACAAAGCCGGGAGTGAGCACGAGCATGTCTACCTGAAAGCGCAGCGAGATTACAGATCATTCGCGCAAGTGTGTGTTTCCTCAGCTCTGGATCTAGCTCGGCGCTACTGGTCCCCCCGCTGCGTCCAATCAGTGCGCTATGTGTCTGTATCCAGAACCGGATCAGTGATAAATGAAGGGTCATCCATGACTAACGCCGAACCCTGATGAATGACTTTCACAAGCTCGTCGTCATCATCGTGTCTCTGGCTGATAGCGACTGTAAGCAGCTCATGGGTTTGGCTCTGTTTTACGTTTTCATTCGGGATGCAAAGTTCGTTCTCATCGAGCAACAACAGCACAGCGCTCGCAAGTGTTATTTTGCATGCTCAAAGTTATTACTTCCCCTGACCCCACAAAACATATCCTGCATAATAATAATAAAAACTAAATGTTAGCTTTAATTTTTATTTATTTTAAATTTATGGTAAAAAAAAATGGTAGCTGCTAGAACTTTACTGTATTTTTTTTATATATATATATAAATAAAAAAAAAATAAAGCAAAACTGTTCTGGCAAATGGTGTTACGAGATTTATCGGATGGCATTTGGGTGAAATGCTACCTGACAATGCTTTAATGTCATTAAACTATATGTTCTTAAATTTAATTAAACATTTTAGCTACGCATACCTGAATCTCTTTATAAAATTATGAAGTAGTTATTAAAAAATGAATATATATATAATCCACCCCCCAGTATTTCACAGTAAAAATACATATGCCACATTTTAACAATAGTATAATGCACATTGCAAGGCAGCTTCCAGTTAAAACGTTTTTACCTAACTATTTTAACACTGATATTTTCTTTGCACAGTTTTATTATATATATTTTATTTATTTATTTATTTATTTTTTACAGTGTACTGAAAGTCATACGTCTCGTAAGGTTCAACCTCCTATATTATAATATATGTTCATTTTGAAATACAATATACAATATATGATATTTAACAATATTTTAAATTAGAACAGATACCAATTCTGTCAAATGTATGAAGCCAGTGCAGGTGCACATTACAACAGTACTGTGCCATAACCATCCATTACTCCCAACACCAACATACTGTATACACTCTATTGCAAAATAAACCTCGGTAAGATGATATCACCCCGAAGGGGTTTATTGCGTTACAATGATCATCAGACTGCTACTTTCCAAATAAATAACTAGACATGAAATATTGATCTGAAATTAAATTATTTTATTGTGTGAGAAGAAAGAGGCAGAGGAGTTATTAGGACAAGAACTCTAAACCCTGACCAACGCGTCTTTGTGTATTTTGCGACAATAACTAGTGCATTACACGGCCACTTACATTTTTTTAATAAATAAATGCATGGACAAAAAATATTGTTTTAAAATTACTGATATATACATATATATATATACTGATTACAAAATAAAAAATAAAAATAAGACGATGAAAGTGACCGTAGGTTTTTCATATTTTCCACTGTATGATCCAAATGTTAGAACATAAGGAAAAACAACACAAAGGCAAGATGCCTCCATCCTGAAGATGAATGAAGAGTGCACACACAGTCTTGTAAGTGAAAATTGGCACTGCCACTGAAGCAAACCTCGTATGCACCCTGACCTCATCCACCTGCTCCCAGCACCTACACCGACGAAAAGTTCAAATATTTCCACAAAGTCCTGTGAAGCTTAGTGACTACACAAGACTTTGTGTGAAAGGAGCAGCAGCTGCAATTTTAGCAAGTTTTGGTGCCTGACCTGGCTTAACCCAGAATGGTGTGCTTCTCGGTTAAAAACACCTGAAGAGATCCTCAGCCCCACACTTCATGCAGACAGGAGAGCACTCAATTACCCTCTAACAAACTCACGCAAATTCAATGCATCCTTGTTTCTATGGCAGATTTCTATTTTAGCATTTTCTTTGAAAAAAAAAAAAAACTTTCATTTACAGTTTCACACATTTTAAAGATGCCTTTGACTGTTTGTCCATACAGTTCACATCATCTCAGTATGCAGAACACAAACAGTTTTTGCTTTAATATGAAAACGCACCTTGGTTTGTTTAGAAAGTTAGCAGTAATTCATAAGTCACATGTCAACATTGAAGGGTTTTAGAAGCCTGGCTTAAATGTGCTGAGCTAAATGAATGTAATCAGGTCTTCACCTCAAGTTTCAGTCAGGATTAATTTCAGAGTTACTCTGTAAATGCTATGAATTATTAATTTCGCTGACACCCAGAAGAACAAAAGTACAAGGGAGTGGTATGTCGGCACAATCTAGAGCTTGTGCTGAAGTCTGAGGTATATTTGAAACAAGGAGGACCCGTATACCTTTGCCCAAGAGGATGATTGACTATATCACACTCCTGGGCAAAAAATTAAATTGCAACATCTATTGTAAGACGGGACATTTAATTTGTAATTCCAGTTTTTATGCATAACGAAATAGTTCTGTGGGGGATATTCTTCTTATTAAAGGCATATTTTATTTCATTTATTTTTTAACTTTCCCCATAGTTTGTTCTGCATATTCAAATGCACAAAATGAACGAGTATTAATAATTCTCTTTGTCAGTAAATGTGATGCAAGCAAGTAGCAACATAAATTCCAATATTAAGACAACTATCTCAAACCATACATTTGTATGACACGTCCTATATTACTGTACAGTATGCATGCTCTTTATTTTCTAACACATAATTATTTAAACTCAATGTTAACTCAAGCCCACATGGAGTCAGCATGCACAGATTTAGCTATCGTTTATACAATTCTACACATCCCTTACTATCTTGCTATATTAGTATTGTGGCTTATTTAAACAGCTGCTGGACATTTTCAGTGTAGATGGTGTTTCAGCATTTCAATGTATATAGTGCATATATATATATATATATATACACACTTTTTTTCAATGATGCAGTATTGAACAAACTATACAGTACTGTGAACAAAGCAAATACACTTCTATTTAACAATTTAAAAAAAACAAATCTATTAAATCTATTATGCAGACTCAGATCAATAATCTCATATAAAAAGGCAGAATATAGCAGTATAATCATGATATGTGACAGAATATGTCATTTCTTTTTTTATTGTTCATAAAGAATAGTCCATTTTAGAGATGGTACACATTTGAGTTTTGTTTTTGACTGCTCCGAATCATTATAACAGGTATTAGCTACTGGACAATTTCAACAGGAAATTTCACTTACATTCAGATTTTGCATTAGGAGCCACTTTCAATAAAGATAATTGTTATTTTGCTCTTCAGACCAGACTTCCCATTTGTCAAAATCAATCCACATGGAGCCTCCTCTCTAAACACAAAGGGAACTAAATTTTCAATGAAGTGAAATGTTAACAAGGTAATCAAAACAAAAGTGTTGTAGTGGTGTTCAGGAAGATGTGGGGTGGAGGTGGGGGGTCCGGTGATAAAATAGGTAAATAAATAAATAATCGGAGAAAAGATAAAAGGACCCCTGGTGTTCTAGATGAGCTCCAACCAAACAGAAATCATTCATACCATCTGTGAGATAAACCCAAAATTAACATCATCAAAGTGTCTCATCTCCCCAAGCTTTCACCCTTCATCACTTCCTCTCTCACTCTCACTCTCTTTTTCTCTTTCTCCCACTGCAGGACACAAACACCCCCTTGCACACAGCCCAATTTTCCACCCACACCAAAACATACCCACTATCCAACCCGCAGACGCACACACACTCACACACCTGGGGGTCCAGATTGGGGAAATGCAGTCCAGGATGCAGATCCACTCACCTGCTGCACTGAAGTTGTGAGCACACAAACAAAAAATGTAATTTTTAACTTGTTTTCCTTTAGGACCCAGATTTTATACAGGATATCAAGCAGTGAGCGTACGAATACCACCATTCAAAACTTTTTTTTTTTTTTTTTTTTAAAGAAATTAACACTCTTTTTCAGAATGAATGCATTCATTTAATTAAATGGAGATTGCTAATGTTAAAAAGAGATTTATTGTACATAAATGATGTTTATAAATCAAAGTATGCTGCCATATATATATATATATATATATATATATATATATGTGTGTGTGTGTATGTATGTATATTACAACTAAATTTCATTAAATCATGCTGCCAAATCTGACATCTTCCTCTCTTCTGATCAACATATTCTGTCCCTCAATATTTTTCTTCCTCTTTTGTAAAGTCATAGAAATATTATTGTGATTTGTTGTTGTTGTTTTTTGCTATTGAAGAAAATGGGAATGCAGCAATGATATTTTATCTTTCACAATTATAAAAGTTTAACCACCTATGACGACTTCCACTCTTGAGGACCACAGAAACGTAAAAAAAAAGGTCAACGTGTTTTGAACGATAATTATGAAAAGAAATGCTTCTTCAGAAGCAAATCAGCATATTAGAAAGCCTTCTGAAGGAATTTGCCACAGGAGTAATGGTTGCTGAAAATTCAGCTTTGCCATCACAGGAATAAATTACATTTTAAAATGTAATTAAAAAAAAATAATATTTCACAGTTATTACTTTATTTTAAGTTAAATATATGCACATACCCCCTTTCTGGGTCGCAATCCAACAACAGAGAACTAAACTTCAGAAGAAGGAGAAAGCATGTTCCTTCCCACTTCTATGGTGCTGGCCCAGTGTGTGTTTAAGTATGTGTGTGTGTGTGAGAGAGACTGCTGCCGCTTGGTCAGTGCCTCTGGGGCGGCCTCGAGTGGGCAGCAGATGCTGGCAGTGACAGACCCTGACTTTACTCCATGCTTGACTACATAAAGAGCCGTCCACATCCTGTCCCCGAGTGTCCACAAATGCAAAACTTCCCTCTTGTCCTGCACGCTGACAGACACTCAGCTGGCACGCTGCACCAGAATAGAAGATTAGAAGCAGATATCCACACAGAGGCGCTGAGCTCTGCTTGTGAAGGCTATGCCAATACAGTCCTACCTGCTGCATAACAGCAACATGATACACAGAGCAATAAATAGTCCATAATACATATTAATGTATATCTGCGTCACTCAAACACGCGACCGTTCCCTTTCCTAATTATTGTCTGGAGCTCTGCCGTGGCTGTGTGGGAGGGTCTCAGTTTGGCATATGTACGATAGGACAGTGCACTGACGGTCCTGCACCACGAGGCAGTGAGAAATAGCCCTCCCCCCACCTCCACAGGAGCATCCCTCACACGGCCACTGAAGTGTTAGGACGAGTCAATGTCATCCCTTTCTCTCTCTCTCTCTAGGCTGTGAGGTCCCCCTCATCTCCAGCCAACTAGGGCATAGAACTGGAAACCTCCAGATGTGTCATGTGACCAATCGGGCTCTGCAGATGCACATCACTGGTTATTTCACTACGGGGGGTTACGTGTGTTCATGTGCCAAAGAAGCTTGCAGAGTGCTGTGCACACAATGCTGGGAAAATAACATTGGTATAATTGCACACATGAAATGAGAATTGAAAACATGACGCGTGCATATATGTTGCAAACGTGACGGGACGAGCGGCATACGGTAGATGAGAGTGCAGACAGATGGATGAGAAAAGTGTTTGTGTGCATATACAGTACAGAACAACAACATTCATATTATTTTCCATTCGTAATTGCAACAAAACTACCATTAATGGAAAACATCTGTAGTCATCTGAAAAACATACTGTAATAATTAGAAAAGGGGAAAGGTTGGCGCTTCGGCTACACTGGGAGCAGGGACTTAACTTTTTATTTTTTTCTTTATTTCTGTGGTTGGACAGAAATCGTGAGCAGTCGACAATTTTTGAAACAGACGGTTTGGTCACCACCACTTTATGAAATAGCTTGTAACAAGAATTTATATAATACTGTATAAAGGAAGCATTTCCATTCCTTGTGATACAGTTTTCATTTTGTTAATGGGTATTGTAATGCGAGGTGATCTGGCGCTGAAATGTGCCACTTTTAATGTTCTGCCCGAGAGCAGTTGTCATCACTAGTGGAAAGCACAGCAACAATGTTGTCTCAACTCTACTTTGAATTGTCCACGGCTCGATATTCCTTCCAAAAACAAAAAATTAAATTAAAAAATTGATGTGTTGCTTTGGCAGAAAAGGGAAAAGGGAGAAGAAATGTGCAGATCTGTTTTTTGTTACACACAAAAAAGCATTTTTTTTAAATATATATATATATATATATATATGTATGTATATATAAAAAAGAAGAAAAAAAGCTTTTGTATCCATCAAGAATTCCTGAATAAATAATTTACATTGTAGTTTTAAAATACTCCTCCTACCATATACATAGTAGGAATAATAATAATAGCAAGATTTACATATTTGAGCATCACATATTATTTGTGAGGAGCTAAGCTTTGCCATGCCATCAAAACCAGCACATTTGATCCCTCCTTCCCTTCAAAACTTGACGCCCATATTGTCATGGGCCCTATTTTTAGGAGCCTCTCGTAATCTAGTACGCCCATTCAATTTAGCAAACTGAGCTTTTTAATAATATGCTTCCAGTGGGCAGAGAAAACAGTGTTTCAAGACTGCATTCACTCTGGCAACGCAAACGCCTGCCCTGTGGCTTGAGCCGTGCTGCTCCATGTATCATGCACAAGCCATGATAAATTCATTCCCTTTATTCTCTGACCTCCATCAATTTGACAATATCACACCATATTTCATGGCTGACCCCATCTGCAGATATGAGTCCGTGCTGTACCTACATCTGAATTGAGCTGAGCAACAAGAGCAGCTGATTAATTTAACCTGTTCCCGCTCTACCTGGCACATGTTACTAGATGGAATGCATCCATTTCCACTTCCTTTTCTCCTCGCAGATTGAGATATTGAAAGTCCTGGACAATGATTCCAGTCTCACTCTTTGACTTAGCCCATCCTCCCCCCTCCTAGACATTTACTTTTCGATTTGTTGCACTTGGATTTTCTGTTTGATTGTTTTTCCTGTATATTGAGGTCTTGCTCTCTTTCAACTGTCTGCCTCACACTTTGTTCTTCATTAACCTGTGCAATCAATACAGCATCTTAGAGGCAATCCAGATGTAGCCTAATAAAGAATACAGTCAAGTTCAGGCGTGTCGTTCTACTCTGAAATTCTCTGACATTTTATGACTGAAGGGACTAGTTCAGCCAAGATGCATGGGGGTTTGGCGGCTTGCAGCTTTCTGTGGCATTCCTGTAAGATTTGTCATGATGAGCAGTTGACTCGTTCACACTAAGCTGGAAGCAACAATTCACAAGAAGGTCAAACATAGACGCACATACACGTACTGGATCAGACGTGAGAAGTTGTGATAACACAAACACGATAAAAGAAAATCAGACAAGACACACATTCATATCAGGGGGATTCCAGCTGAGGGTGGGCCTCTTGTGGGATGGGGGCATTTAGAAAGTGGCATGAAAATTAGCGATGTGCATGTGTGTGTGTGTCAGCGGCCAGTCTAAACACAGGAAGTAGAAGAGCAAATGAATGACTGTGTTAAAGCAGACACGATAGACTCCTTTTCATCTACAGTAGCAGATGCCATTAAGATTGCATAATAAGTGCTTGTCCTGTTTATAAATCTGTGGGAAACAGGATACTTTGAAGTTCGAACAACGGAATTATTTATTATTCTTTAGTTTAGTATTATTAAGTTAAATAATAATAATAATAATGTTTAATTTAATTTAATTTAATTTAATTTAATTTAATTTTATTTTATTTTATTTTATTTATTTTATTCTTCCAGTGGTTAATGATAAATGAAGCACACATTATGTAAACTCAGCAACTGATCAAACATTTAATGTACTCTATTTTGTTTATGATTTTTGGCAAAAAATAAAAAAATTAATTGTTCCAAGTATGTGCAAAGCAATCAGCAGATTTAATTTGCCACGCTTCATTTAATAACAAAAGACAGATTATGTCAAACACTGTTGGACTGGAATAATGTTTTGCTTTCAGGTAGGATATTATCTGAGGCATTATGGCCGTTTACGAACTATTACTTAATTGATAAAAAGCACTGTAATCTTTTCCCTCTTAAAATAATTGCCATGTACCGCTATAGCTGTCAGCGCCAGTCTCTACGTAGACAATCACAAGTCCAGACCACCAAGTGGGAGTTTGACTGACACTTTAGAGAAGGAACGCACATTTGATTCCTTTAAAAAGAAAGGTATAAAGTTTCAGTTGAATTTTCCCTGTGGAGAGGCTTGCTTTCTAAAAGAGGAATCTGGAGAAAAAAAAAAAAAAATTAAGTGGCGGAAGCCAAGAAGAAAATGGAGATCACATTATTACAACGCACTTATGCCGTGCCATGGTTTTAATTTTGGAGCACAAACAACAGGTCGGCAAAATAAAACAACAGGGCTGTGGAAAAAGCGATCCCATTAATGTATGTTGGCACAGAGTGCAAAAAGAAAACGTTGTAATGATTCAACTCATATGGTGCTATGCAGTAATAGATGGCTGGAAGCATTTTGCTTGAGGAGACAGTAATCACTAGCAGGTACGCACTGGCGCTGATGTCATTCCACAGAGGGGCTGTTGTAGGCTGTAGTAGAGAGGGATAATTCGATGCTTTCGCTGCGGCTGTGGGACGAAGCTCCAGCTTTAGCCCCATAGGTACAGGCCTACATGGGTGCTACACGTATCGTCTTACTAAAAGCACTGGGTTTATCACTGCAAATCTGGCCATACTGGGACTTTTCCGTGCGCTTGCAGTAACCCTGAGAGGTTGTTGGTGACGGGGCTTCGGATGACCTTTCAAGCTACATGCCACCGAAAGAAAGATGCGATCTGCCACCTACTGACGTGATATGTCTCATTATGTTAATTCAAGGCTGCTCTCAGTCTCCTGTGACAGAGCTGACTTTCGACCTAGTTTTAAGATGCTGGGAACAGCCCTTCAGATTCTACGTATATTGGGCCTACTTATGTCTAACAGAGGATGAATATTACCTGCTGAAAGCCTATTATTAGGGTGTTCATACATTTGAATTTGACTCTGAATAAGGACAACTCGCTCATCTGCTATCAAACAACACTAATGTAAAGTCACCCGAGATCTCTCTCTCTCTCTAACTTTTTTCATTTTCTTTTAATTTATGGGCTTTTAGCCTTTACTTTATAGGACATAGAGCTGACATAAAAATATAGGGGAAGAGAAAGGAAGTGGGACACGACGCAGGCCGAACTTAAACCTGGCTCCCCGTGAGAACATGGCTCTTAGCAGATATGTAAATGTGTTTTACGTATGCTCCAAATATCCCTTTTATTAATGAACAATGAAGAAATTAAATAAGCAGTGAATGTATATGCTACTTAGTTTATATATTGTTCATTAATTAGATAAAATGTATTCAAATAAAGCAGTTCTTTTATACATATCTGAAATAATAGTGTTCTTTTTTAACATCTTTTTTAAGTGTATTGCATATGTTGATTTAGTGATAAATTATTATTAATAGTTCTTATTAATATCAATGTTGCTATTTTATTGAAAATCTTTTTTTTTTACTTTGGATCCTTCGATAAATAGAAATTTCAAAAGATCATAGAACTCTTATGCAATATTAAAAAAGTCTTTAGCGTTACTTTTAATAAATTTATTGTGTACTTACTGAAATGCATTTCATTTATTTATTTATTTATTTTTTTCCCTCTCTTACTTACCACAAACCTTTGGTAATGTGTCATGGTTTCCACAAAAAATATTAAGCATTAAGCAGCAAAATGTATATCAATAAAACGTTTCCTGATCATTATGCGACATTGCAGACTGCATTAATGGCTGTAAAAAAAATTGAAAAGTTAATTTAAGATGTAATAATATTTCACAATATATTACCTTATCTTTGATTAAATAAAATGAGTACATTGTTCATTAACATAATAAAACAATACAATTCGTGTACATGCGCAAACTTAAAAAAATTCGAAGCCAACAAAAAAACCTTTTTTTTATGTAATTTCCTTCATATACAAGACATGCTTGAAAACATGAGTTTCGCACATCTGCTTATGAGGCAGTTTCAAGAATCATTGACTGACACCCGCTCAGTCCCCGAGGATATTTGGACCTCTTACAGAATCACTGTATATGAGCGAGGGTTTGTTTTTACTGATAAAATAGCACCAATCAGATCTAATTACACAACGTTTCTCTGACTCAGGCTGCTCACCTCACATCCCGTCATGTTCGTAATGTGACTCACTCGCTCCGTCCCATGTGGAACAGCTTTGCATGTGGTTTTCATAACTCAACACCTTTAGAGAAATAACCCGTGTGATCTGTCGGGGAGTCAAAGTGACAGCTAACAAAAATGGACAGTTTTTATCTTCATGAGGAAATGATTAGTATTTACTGAGCTGCCTTGAGGGTGTAATTGACCACTGGAGTGTGTGTAGTAAGAGAGCGAGGGGGGACACGTCAACGCCGTGGTCAGCGGTGTTATTCACAGCGGGGGGCCGGCTGTTGTGATTAGCATGTGGAGTTATCTGATTCCTGCACAATGGGAGGTGACCATGCAGGTGAGCTGATATACCGTCCTCTGCTATGGAAGACGACATCTACCTTTAATGAAATAGGCTTTTTCTTTTTCTCTTTTCTACATCTTGATGTGACAAATGGAGATGGGTTTATGAATGAATCAGACGCTTTGTGCCCGTCTGTCCTAAGAGTCTCTTCTGTAAAGGTCACCTTTCAAATGTTTCGCCACCATTTCCATTCCCCTGTCAGACTCAATCACCAAATTCAACAACTCCATTTTGGGATCGTTACTATGATTAATATTAAAAAAAAGACTGAAAAAGGAGTGAGATGGGCATATTATTTACGCAATTGTCATTCAGCTGCTCATCAATGTTGTTATCTTCAACCTGTCAAGATGCTATTTTGAACGGAATGCTAAATATTAATAAAGCCTTATTCAAATCGTTTCAATTCCTTCTTATCAGTCATCAGCGGAGCACAAAACGCTGGCCTTTAAAAGAATAATGCTATTGAAGTGATTTCGCCTCTGTTTACAAGCTCAATTGCACAGCTTTTATACTCCAAAAATACGCTGTCTAAGGTAGGCCACATTTCACAATACCACTTTTACAGTTATTGGCAACACTTTATAATAAGTCTCATTTGTTAACATGTATTACCGATATAATTTTACAGAATTTATTAAGTTTAGTTAATAAATTGGTCGTGTTCACGTCAGTTAATCTCTGATTAAGATGAAATTATTAAACATCAATAAATGCTGTTTGTTATTTTTCATGTTAGCTACCATTTTTACATTCAATAACGTTAATCTTAATGTTTAATAAAAATGTTGCATCTGTTAGCATAAACACTGTTAACATAAATGGCATTATATTAATAAAGGTTAATCAATTCTGTAAAAAAAAGATATATTTGCATTGTTAGCTCGTGTTAGTTAATGCATGGCAACAAATGGGATCTTATAGCAACGTGTTACCTGTTTATTATATGCCTAACCTTAAAAAAAAGATACAAAATAAGGACAAAGCTAATAAAACAAAAAACACCTATACTGTGTTTTCAACTATATTTTCAAGTAACTACCAATTATGTTACTGCTACTTTCCAACCTGAGCCCACAGCTTTTGTGTGGCAAAAAACTGTGTCCATGAGAGGCTTAACCGCTGACAAAAATAATAAATAAATAAAAAGACTTTCTCTTTATCCACTACTATTATATGACTGCAGTTCAGCTTTGGCTCTAAAGTAAACAATTACTCATTCTAAGTTCTCTGGACTGGACTCAAGGCTCAAGGGATTTGTACGCTGTCTGCCGAACAAAGAGAGGAGATACAGTACACTTTTAAAGTGTCAGGATTTGAGCGGGAAAGACTAGTTTGGTCGAGAACTGAGGCTGGAGGAGAACAACAGGACTCAAGGTATGGAGCGCGATCGCTGTGGATATTCATATTAAAATCCTTCTCCTTTTATGTTATTTCTCTAACTAGGCAATTAGTTGTCTGTGGGTATGTTTGTTGTTTGGCGTATTTCCATATGTGCGCCCCGCTGCAGAACCTGATTTTGCTGTCCCTGGAACAACATTGTGATGAACCATTTTATAGTTTTTGTGAAGTTTAGGCTTACAATCAGTGTTTGGTGCTTGTACATCAGTGTCAGTCATCTATCATTTCCTCTGATTTTAGGCATCACTCATGGGTAGGGTTAGGTTTAGGTGTAGAGTTATGGTCAAAACTAAAATTTTGGAATAAAATGTTGTTCCAGAACACGCCTAACTCAGCAAAATCAGGACGTCCATACGCGGCTATTATACAAGAGCCTATTTTAAGCAGTCACCATAAAAACATTGATGTTACTAACAAAAATACTAAATGGAGCTTGCGGCGATACTAATAATAACAATATCAATAGTGTGCGCAACAGAAGCACCAACACAACAAATATGATCTGTTTTATGCTCAGCGGACATCATTTTTCTTCTCCAAATGCATTATGTGGGGAACGAGTGCGGCTGATTGCATTTGAAACGTATTATGGGACATCTGTCTAAATCTGAGATGATGTAATTATATAATTGAACATGTGGAGCTCTTTCCTGGAATATGGTTATTGGTAGTTGGCACGGGCCGAGAGCGGCCAACCACAGCCGTTACGAGAGGAGAGAGAGAAAACGAGAGAGAGAATGTTCCAGAACATGATGTTGAAAAAAACTAAATGCTTGGGAACTCTATGATGTGCTTAGACTGGCATCTTTTAGAAATCATCCTTATGGAATAATATCCTTCCTTTGAGTTACAACACAGCCGTATATAAATAAACCAGAAGCTCTTGGGCTGAGAGTAGCAGCCTACTGATAGAAATGTGTTTACAACATCACAGATACATGTACATTTCAAGTCAGCCGGGCTGATCTTTTTAACCTTCTAGTGGTTTTTAATATCGAAATAAATATCCTTCATCAAAAGAAAGTTTGACATAATACGCTGCTGACGGAGATCGCACAATACATAAATATGCCTGTTTTTCATCAAGCACAGATGAATTATTTGTCTAAAACTGCGCACAGCTGTCAGTGCACACAATAGCTATTCTGGTAAGTTTGTGTCAAGCACACACACAATGTGCGCTTCTTGGTGGGGTGCAACACAGAAGCAGGTGCTGTAGAAGTTAGTGCAAAGCCTGCTCGGACCATTCATCAGACCTGATATTCATGAGCTTGTCTGCACTCCACATGCTAAAGAGAAGAAACATGTCAGGCAACTGCCAAACAGAGTGTTCACCTGCACTGCACGCCGCACGATTGGCCCTATCAGTATTCATGCATCTAACTACAGCTGTTTCAGCCCACAGCCATGAAAAATGGTGCGGGGAAAGATTTTATGCACAGACATGTTGATTGCAGGGAAAGATTTTTACTGGTGTGTGTCTGTTTAACATGTTTAACACATGTACAGGGCGGACGGAAAGTGTTTAAAGGGGCGTTTGTGTGTATAAATGAATTTTTTATGATCTTTTTATATTCTTTGGCATTGATAAAAGGACAGCTCAGAAAATGAGAAAATAAATTCTGAGAAGCCCCTCCAGCTAATGTGTGAATGTATAAGATGAATAAAAAATGACCATAGACACTGATGAGTGGATGCTCCCTCATCGTGATTCTCTATTAGTTACCTTTGAGAACAAAGAGAGAGTCACATTAGGTCATAGAAAGTGAACTCCGAAAAGTTTTCTTTTTGTCATAAAGCACTCATGTGCGCGCACACACACACACACACACACACACACACACACACACAGAAAGCTAAATGTTAGTGATCCATCAAGCGTCCTAAATTACATGTGAACACGTGCATTTAATTCACTGCAAATATGTAAATTCTGTAATCATTTACTCACTCTTGTGATGTTCCAAAGCAGTATGGATTTCTTCCATGACGCACAGAACAGGGGATTATTCATTTATTTACTTACTTATTTAGAAAAATACTGGTTGCTCTTTGCAACGCAATTAGAGCTAATGAAGCTTCTGACTTTCAAAAATGACAGCACCATAACATCATATGTATACACCACCAGCCCATAATTTTAAAATAATTAACATAGTTTTTGAAAGAAGGATCTATTGCTCAAAACCACTGTGTTTATTTGAATCAAAAATGCAGTAGGCCTATATAAAGTAAATTAAAAATAACAATTTTAATATGTCCTTTATTCCTGTGATGGCAAAGCTGAATTTTCAGCAGCTATCGCTTCGAGTCTTCAGTGTCACACGATCTTTCAGAAATGTTGATTGGAGCTGATTTGGTGTGATTGATTAATACTTGGAATTTTTTTTTTTTTTAAATGAACAACATTTATTTGTAAAGGAAACAGAAATCCTTCATAATGTTTTAAACATTTACTGACATTTTAAAAAATGTAATGCTATGTAGTGGTAGTGGTATATACTGTAGCAAAACAGTTTCCAACACTGATAATAATAAGAAATGTTTCTTAATCAGCATACTACAATGACTTCTAAAGGATCAGGAACGATGCTTGCTCAGCTCTACATTCAGGATTACATTATATTATATATTTAATATAAAAATAAAAATAAAAATTAATATATATATATATATATATATATATTATATATATTAATATTTAAAATATAATTAAAACCTTTAAATTGTGA
>JAUMHR010000042.1:7656641-7684168 GCA_032361145.1 Enteromius fasciolatus | reverse complement strand
TGTAAATAAAACACATTTTCAGCAGGCATTACTCGGGTCTTCAGTGTCACACAATCCTTCAGAAATCATACTAATATGCTGCTCAAGAAACATTTCTTATCATAAATTTGAAACCAGCTTTTCCCATCTCAGGGATTCTTTGGTTCATGGAAAGTTCAAAAGAACAGCATTTATTTGAAACCGAAATCACACAAAAACATTGTAGCGTTCATTTCCTAATAAAAAGCAAATGATTTTATCATCATTTTAACACCTAAATGAATATGTCAAGCCCATTTATTTATTCATTTGCTCAGACTGGTCATTGTCTACATGTGAACATCGTGTAAAGCAATCGCTCCTAGTATAACACACAGACAAGAACCATTACTTTTTGCTTATTCTTTTTTTCCTCCTTTCCCACTATCCTGTCTCGCTTTTCCGGAAGCCAGACTTTTCAGTTCATTAGTAGTCCATAAAAACAATTTCAATTACAATCATTCTCATTTTTACATGTTTACAGCTTAGACTGGAATTCCCTGCGTCGGTGAAAAGGGGGATGTTTTATGCATCGAGGCACCATGCGCGAACACGATCCTCTCAGGGCTGAGGTGGGACTCGCAGGAGGTTAATCATATGAGTTACAGAGCATTAGAAACGAGGAGAGAAAAAATGGAGCGAAATGACAATCTGCTTTTCTCAAGCCAGCGCTAGTGGGAGAAGCGCCGAAAGGCTTGGATTTCCTTTAGGCTTCTACTGTCTGCCTCGTGCACCTGGAAGCAATCAGGAGTAACCTTATTACATAGAATAACAAGTACTATTTATACCCCTGATCACACTCGCCTTATTTCTCTAATGGTGCCAAGATTCAGTTGCAAATTGCTTGTGTCACTTTCCACCCTCAACTCCTAAGAAGGTGTTGCTGACCTGTCCAACTGAATAAGAGGCGAGAGGTAGAAAACGGGAGGGCAAGAACGATAAAATAAGCGTGTTACTACGAAAAAGCCTCTGCACATAGTGAGTCAAAAAAAGGCGGATGGAGACGGAACTCTAGAATTTCATAAAATGAGACTGGAGTAAATAAGCTATGACAGCTCGTTTCAGACGCCTTTATTTTTAAAACCAATTAAAAGATACATTAACATCAGAGGTCAAGGGCACTGCCGTCTCTGTGGTTACAGCATGTTTATGCAGTGAGGCCTTCGTTACGTAAATGTTTAGCTATATTTGTACTTTAAGGAAACATAATCCAATTTTATGCAATAGCCGGCCATTATTTATTTTACAGCTTGATTATGAGTGATTTAGCATTTCAAAAAAAGAACGCAGTACCCTGCTTCTATGTTTAGCTTTCGAACAACGTCTCATCTCTCAACACCAACCCTCCTTGCATTTTGAAACGGTCTGTCCCGTCTTCATTCACAAATAAATGAATGCTGATACAGCACCATAACTCTCCATCCTTTTCCCTTTGGGACTGTCTAGTCCACCAAGGCAAATTAGAGCTCACGTTCTCCCCTGAGAGCGCTTGCCCCATTTTACGACAATCACAACTGTAAAACACGAGCCCTGATTTTCTTTTCAAAGTCTTTAAGGCTTGTATCACGAACGCACATTGCATTTTTCAGGCCTTTGCTGTCTGTCGCTGTCACGGACAATATGTTCTTAAAGCAGGAGCAGAGCGAATCAAAACATTTCTATGCCAGACACATCTCCGCTCGCTGACTGGACTTCAGACTCGGCACACAAAGCGACTGAAGGAGAGGATATTTGCTGAAGAGGTTGCGCGAAGGATTATGTTGTGATTTTAATTGAAAGGATTGTGAAATCGGCCCTATTCAGCTCATGGCGTCTCACAGCTGGGGCACTGGGATGGAGGCCTACTTTAACGGCACGCTGAATAACCACCCTCCCTACCCACAATCCACCTCTGTAGCCTGATCTGGCATGCCAGCGTCTCATTGGCTTTCGTCTGATTTCAGTTAAAGACCCCCTCCCTGGCAACCCATTTGGTAGAGACGAGAGAAAAATAGCACCAGCAATCACTTGGAGGAGCCAACCAATCACGCTATTCGCACTAACATGGGCGCTATTACCCCCCGGTTTTACTATACAGAGAGGCGCATTTGAACAGATGAAAAGACGCAAAAAGAGACATGAAAAAATATGTTTATGAGCACAGTAGCTTGATCCTCACAAAGATATAAAGTAATAGAGACACAAATAGAGAGCAGCGACGAGTAGAGAAAAAAAACATGGCTGCCACTAGATGATAATAAAGCTCGTGCGTATAATACAAACAAAACAGAACTGAGACAGACCTGTAGTTCCTGACTGAATGCATAAAGTTCAGTGAAACTCAAGCTTTAAATTAAAAAGATATATCCTAAATTTGACAACATGCCAAGCATTGAAACCCTTTCCTATCTATTAGAGAAACACAAGCACAAGCGAGTAGCGTTGTGTACGTGTTTGCTTGTCACAGCATGATAGCATCGGGAACATTCAGCCTTCCCTTCTCCTCTCTTCCGCCTTCGTTTACTTTTCAACTTTTCTTTCTTGTTTTACTACTAATATTATATTACTAGTATGTTATTTCTTTAACTTAAAGCTGTTGTTTTTAATGTCTCGTTATACAAATGCATATTTTTTATACATTACGCGAGTCTTCTGTTATTTTTCGTGCCGGTGAAGACCAATGAAAAACAAAGAGAAAGAGAGAGAAATGTATTTGAATAATGAAATTGTGAAAGCAGTAATGCAGAAAAGGTAAAAAAAAATCATAGTTGTGGGAGAAGAGGCAAACAATAAAAAATGGTTTTCATTTCTTTATGATGAAGGACAATGGAGAAGCGCTCATCACTTTCTTGGCATCTTCTGTCCTTGCACTAAGCAGAATTTGCGCGTATGTGAGTATATAAATACTTCAAAAATGCACAGAAATTTGTGCGTGTGTTCATATTATTATAAGTCTAAATATGCTTCTACTTTTTATATAACTCTAAAGAGTTGAATCATTTATTAGTTATTTGCATTTGTTTAATTGAAAATGCAAAAATTGTTATTATAGTGGTACGGATAGCCTTTATTCATTTTAAAAAAAGGTTTATATAAAACAACGTAAGAAGCCTATGAGATGCCCTCTTTTAGACAGCTAAGTAAACATGAGTGTGTGTGTGAGAGAGAGATAGGGAGAGAGAGGAAGAGACAGAGACAAGCCTCTGATGGGCCTGAAATCTGCCACAGGCATGAATGTCTTCTCGTTCAGATGGCCAATTATCACAAATGAGGCAACAATTAAATAATTAGCTAAAGCTCGATGTAACAGGCTCTAGTCACAATTAAGACAAAAGACGGAACACAAAGCATGTGTAATTAAAAGAAGTCGGTGGAAACACTGAAATATATAAAAGCAACGCTTCAAAAATCATAGAGAATAATACTGTACTCCTATAAGAACAACATTATTCATATTTATTTATACGTTTATTTATTAGTTTAGTCACGGTTTTTATTTTACACCAAATGAGCAAATAAGCAACCTTCATTGTTTTTAGTTTTTAATATGACTAAATGTTAATGTATATAGTGCCGGGTAGAAACTGATTACATTTCATCTGGATTACTGTAAGTACTAATTAAATTACAATACATTTTAGATTACTCAGAATATACAGAATGGATTGCTTACCCATAATTTTACTTTTTCATCTGTTACATTTTCCTTTCCGCACATATGTGACCCTGGACCACAAAACCAGCCATAAGTGTCATTTTCTCAAAATTGAGATTTATACAGGTATAAATGCTGAATAAATAAACTTTGCATTGATGTATGGTTTGTTAGGATCGGACAATATTTGAGAATCTGGAATCAGATCTTTATTTAATAATGAGTTTTGGCATGAAAGATAATGGTAAGCCTTTACAATAAGGTTCATTAGTTAACTTTAGTTAACTACATTCATTAACATGAACTAAGAATGAACAACACTTCTACAGCAATTATTAATCTAAGTTAATGTTAATTTCAGCATTTTCTAATGCATTATTAAAAAGTTGTGTTTGTTAACATTATTTAATACACTGTGAACTAACATAAACAATGAACGACTGTATTTTTATTAACTTATATTAACAAAGATTAATAAAGAGTGTTTTTTGTGGGCGATTTTTGACTTTTTGTGGTCCAGGGTCACACATACGCCAGCATTTGACCACTGATTAATTAAACTATTTCAAAATCATGTGTTTTGCTAGCTTTCTTTAGCGAGTGTTTTATTACAAGAACACTATTCTTTTTAAAATCATGTATTTTAATGTCATTTTACATTTTCATGATTTAATTAGTTATTTGCTTTTCATTAAACTCACAAACCCCCTGCAGTTCCTTCACAAATTGGGAAACCTTGATGTAACGCAATGTTTAATGCACTTCACGTTGTTAATAATAAATGGAATACATTTTCTTTATCTTTGCATTGCATATCAACAAGATTTTCATATTTAAATCAATGTGATAAAAAGTTATATCGAAAGTAATCAAAAACTAGCCTGATCTTAAATGACCTAAAGTGTGTAATGCAATGAATTACGTTACAAACTACAATTGTTGTCATGTAATTTGGAATCAGTAACGGACTACAATTTGAATGTAATCTATCCAACACTGTAGATACACACACACAGTACATATACATTTAAATTTAATTTAAAATGAGATTGTCCCTTATTGGCATAGAAATCTCTAAATTTAACAGATAGAACTGGAATAAACAGACAGGGACAGAAAACAGAAAAAAGGAGGAGAGTAAGAAAAAGCAGCTATTCTTCAAACTGTGCAGGGAATATCCTCATTCCAGAGCAACAAGGTAAGTGGAGCTTTTAGATGTAAAAGCAGCATGTGTGTGTGTGAGTGTGTGTCTGCGTGCGACACAGAAACAGCATCTTGCCGTGACACAACAAATCTCCTTGGCTCAAGGATTTCGCACCTAGGTGTAAATTGGAGCCTGTTTCGGCCAAGAGTAAACAGGTCTTTTCGTGTCGGGACCTGAGCACCATGCAAATCTAAATTCCATCTGTGTTAGTAGACTCAAAGCACACTGCGTAACGTGCGGGAGATTTGCAACAAGCATATATTTGAAACACAGAATGTAAACAGCAGATCATATCTGCTCTGAAGACTCTTAGTTCCCCGGTATCTGTTCTCCAAAAGAAAGCGGGAAGGAGAGAAGCTGAAAGCGCGAGACAGGAGGGGGTGGGGCGGAGGGCACCGAGGACTCCTGCTGAGGAGAGCCAACTGTGCCCTCTAATGGCTGCATATCAGCTGAGCAGAGATGGAAACAAAATGTATATTTCAGCGAGTTGGCTTCCAAGCTGTTCTTTCAGATGTTATCTCACTAGCGCATTGGCGCCAAGACCTGTTTTGACTGTCAAAGCATTAAAAGCACATGTCAGAAGTAGTTGCGAATGGAAAATGCAGCTGGTTTCAAATCCACCACTGCAAACACGTGAAGATCGCATGTTGCTGAAAGGTCTTAAGAGAAGCCGAACAATAAGTCGCGACACGTGCGCTCCAAGATGTAGATGTTCACTAGCTCGGCAGTGGTCTTGTGTGTACTAAACAATGTCTGCACAAAGAGTTATAACTTAAATCAATACAAATAATGAAAAAGCTAAACTTCTGACCTGTATTAGACGGATTAATAAAACTTAAGTCACTCTTACCCGTTTGAAATCCCCCTTAATCGCACTTCGTCTTTGATGAACGCAACATTACAAGTTGTGTCGTTTAAAAAAAAAAGACTTTTGATAGATCAGCGATGAAAAATCCCATAAGTATGGACATTAAAGTTAAAGGTGAGCTCTGCTCAGCTGAGAACAGCTGTTATGTGAGGTGTATTGCCGATGGGTCGATGCGATTGAGAGAGAGAAGCGTCAGAAGGGGTCAGCGCCATTGTGCACATGTCAAACGGAGGGGGCCATTGTACCGAAGACACCCGTCTTGCTGGGCTCTTGTTCGGGCCGCCCATCCACGGCTAAAGATGTTTAGATTGACTAGGCGGGAGGGGGGATATTAGCTTTGGTCTTCACCCCACCTAAGGTGAGGAAACAAGGGAAGCGCAGCGTTAACCCAATCCACCCAAACACCGGGCAGGAGAGCCACAGCGGCTGACAGCAAGACAGTGGAGCTCCAGCAGGAAAGCAGAGAAAAGATTCTGTGCCAGGGGTGGAGGGAACGAGACATGCGGGCGGACAGGGGGAGGGCTCACAAAGAAGCGGCGCAGCGATGAAGACAGCCTTGAAGACACCTGAGAGACAGCGGCAGAGTGGAAAGCCATGGCTGATGTGTCAAAAGCAGCAAATGCGCTCTGACACGGGTCAATCCCTCCCCTGCCTCTATAGGTCAGAACCTCGTCACCCTGGCAACCGTTCAGACTGTGCATCAATGGCAGCAAGTGAAACCATTCACACAGAAAGATTTCACCACTTCTCACCAACTTCATTAAGCAGACCTGAAAATAAATAGACATGTTTGTCCTTTAAAATTTTTTTTTTTTTTTTTTTTTAAATAAACACATACACTGTACTCAACTGTGTAATAAAGACAAACTATAATACACTTGTTATATTTGTCTTGGTGGCATTCTCATATTCAGTCTCAAGCAATATATATTTAATAAAAACATAATACTGATTTAAATAAATACATTAAATTATGTATCTATATATGTAATTAAGAATTTAATTCTTTATGAAAGTAATGTTAAAAAAAAAAGAAATAATATATGTGAATATATCATTGCTCTTTTTACCCTATAAGAAAAAAAAAAAGTTACTCTCAAAGATATTATCTTTGCCCTTTTCGCTCTAAATGAAACCACACCCTTAAACGGTCCATTTCTCCCCTTAGAGAAATGCGCCGTAACACAAGCTAGAACAAGAACAATCTCTCTGCTCCATCACACACACACACCTTTAAGAGCATAAAAGGACGTAGACATGCACACATATTGAGGACATCATCTTTCAAAGGCTGCGGTTAGTATAATATTCTACCTTTGAAATTTATCTTCAGTTTTGGGTTAGATTGGATGCCTCAGATGAGCAAATTGTTTTAATGATAACTGAAATTAAATATCTTCAAGCAAAAATGTAAGGTCACATGAAATAATGAGACTCTTTTTATTCTGCTTGATGAACCATTAAAAATAGCATTTGTAAGCCCTATTGTTACAATCAAACACGCAACATCTATGATATGCATACAGATACTGAAACACTCTAGGAATGCTTAAATAATTAAATGACGTTGTTTTCTTCTTGTATTATTATTATGTTTTATCCTTAACATGTATACAGACACATTTTACTAAATAAATTCAATACAACACAGAATGCCTTCTATGCAAATGAAAAATTCTTTGGATGCATTCTTGGTAAAAAGGTATGTTAATGGATTTATTTTATATTTTCAAAAACATAAACCTTGTTGTTATATAAATATTCATTTATATTATAAATTTCTTTCAGATCATTTGAAACAAACAAAAATGACAAAAATGCGACAAAAAAGTATGCAGCAAAATGAAAAGGTAAAATAAGGAAAACTATACAGAGAGCATCTGTGGAATGTTTTTTAATTATTACATAAAATAGTTTCAAATAATTCAATTAGTAAAAATAAATAAATAAAGGTTCGAATCTGTACTTCCAATGCAAGTGCATGGGATAGACATAAAACAATTAAGTGGAAATGAATGGGACGCTACAGTTACTGCGCATACTTGTATTTTACTTGCATTCATATTCGATTTTTTTGGGCATGATCAAACTATAAAACAAACAACTGAAATGTATATTCAATTTGTATTTATTTTATTATGTTATTATAATCTAATCATGCTCACTTGCATTTGTGATAAGACATTAAAATAAGTTAAACATATAAATATTTATAAACTAAAATATTTTAGTATATAGTTTATAAACTAAATATATAAATATAGTCTAAAAAGAGGGGAGGAAAACAAAAATAGTAATATCCAATATACTACAAATGGTTTGAATGGTTTCTTATTTTAATCTTCTAAGAAATGGAAATAAATAACACTTCATGCAAAGTATTTTTCAGGGGAAATTCAGTGTTTGAATATCTTTGAGTATTCCAGGAACAAAGAAGACCAATTCATTATAAACCTATTAGCATTTTCTTTACATCATTTGAACGGCATAGTAACTCTGAAGTATGACTAATTAGTTTATCTTAGCATTATGGCGCTAAGATACACATACTGTAGAGTGGCTCCTAACCCCGTGTTGTATGGAGCTGAATAACAATTAAGAAAGATATACAGCCATTACTGGGGCACTGAAAAAAAAAATAAATAAATAAAAAAAAATATATATATATATATATATACACACTTTTTATGTTCATATATATAAAATTTGGCTATATATAAAAAAATTGTTAAAGAAATTTAGAGAGCTATATTTACAAATATTTAAATGTTTCAGTTTAGTTTATTAATTTAAAAATAAACATTATAATTATAAACAAAAAATATATATATGATATATTTTGTGATACAAAATAAACACGCAATTTATCTTGGATTAACTAATTTTAACTATAAACTAAATAATGAAGAAAAAAAAAACATCACAGAACAAAACAAAAATATATGCATTATTATTATTATTATATGAAAAATAAGTCTGATCTGAACCATCGTTGCAATACTTTTCTTTCGTTCTGTCTCCAGGAGAACACTTTGAGAAATGGTCATAAATCAGCATTTCTTTTCGAAAAGAGCTCAAAACTGACGATGACATCAGCACCTCATCAATATTGATGTGTGTATACAGTACACAGCAGAGATGGAGGGCTACCATAATGAGCTCCATTATGAGTTAAGGGAGGAGCAGGAGAGTTGCGGTAAAGAACAGAGGCGCCACAGTTCTGTGCACTTTAGAAGGTACGGCCATGATCCAAAAAACAGCTTCTGTCCCATCGAGGGACTAATGACTGAACAAAGAAATGAAACAGCAAAGAGTGTGGGCTGAAACACTGAGGACCGGAGTGTTGTTTGTAAACTGTAAACAGAACCAGCACACTGGCTTCCTCAAGCATTCTCACATTACCTTGAGGTGACTTCTGAGGCAACGCTTAATGCAAAGGCCCACTCGGGCCCCGAGAGCTACTTCAAAGGCAAAGCCACAGCCCTCTTCTCGATGTGGTGTGGCGAGCACTCTGTGCCCTGACCTGATCTGATCTGAGTTGGCAGACATCTGGGCCACATTGGAGCCCCTCTCCGGCTCGCTTGGAGAACCGGTGCATCTGCCGCTGAGCCGAGCGCAGGTTTCTACTGTATATTTAGAATTGACAGATTGCTGTGTATATTTCCCCGAGTTTTCTCTCTGACTTACACAACCTTTTCTCCTCTCTGTCACTCTTTGCAGGTACAGTAATGAGGCCTGCAGAGAGAGATAGAGAGATAGATAGAGAGAGTGGGACTTCTCTGGAGAGAAGCGAGAAGTTGCAGAAAGGATGTTTGCATGCTGGCGTGTGTGTGTGTGTGTGTGTCCTCGTTATGGAATGCAGGATGTCATCCCACATGTTGCGACTAAAGAGACGGTTTCAACAGAAGACAAATTAAGTAAAAGTAGTAAACTTCGAGTCTGAATGCCCGTCTCCAGGTCCAGCTCGGAAACTGGATTGCTATGGACTTTAAGTTTAGTGATGTATAATAAAAAATGTATAATATTTTAAAGCCACTTATTAACACACATTTTTCCCATTTTATTTTCTTAAAAAGCATTTTAGGTAAGTATGTGTTTTCTATATGTACATATCAATATTTATGTAAATAGATTGAAAAATGATTGCTTTTTGTGGCTGTTTTTATATTAATTTTGGCATGTCCTTGGAAATAATATTTATATTTACTGTCAGACTGAGTCTTCTCTACGTTGTTATATTATTGAAGTAAATGTTACAGCAATGGCTTAGGATACCGTGAGTGATTAAACGATTATAGAAGCAAGTTTTTATTTTTATTTTTTCTGTCTGTGTCTGTGTGTGTGCATTGATCCCGAAAGAGAGAAACGTCTTCGTGTGCTTTACCATTTCATTGCGTTGGCAGTTGGAGGCCATTTTGTGTGGGCACTGGAGGAGATGACAGTCGCTGCATATAGACCAGATGCCTGCAACTGACAGAAACTTCATCAGGCTAACACACTCTCTGAACAGACGAAGAAAGAAAAAGGCTGGGAAAAAAAGACCCTGAAATTCGCGCACACATACACAGAAGTTTTACTTGTATTGTACATCCGCTCCATCTCACTCAAAGAAAAAAAATATGAGGCTGTCTGAGGACCTATGCCATTTACCTCTCACAGTCACGGTGACCTGACTGCAACCCTTCTGACCATCATTTCCAGCTCTAAGCCCAAATTTTTCCAGCCCAAAATTTCTGCGGTATTTACGAACAGTGCTCTATAAACAGACCAAACCTTCTGCAAGGCCACCAATTAAGGCTAGCGTGTTGTGAAGTAAAGAGCACTATGGATCATCATCAGGCCGTGACTGATCCCACCACACCTTCTTCAGACTTAGCTCTACAAAGAGGCACAACAAAAACTAAATACAACTACACACACAAAACACTGGATTCCTGTGCATCCTTTGTTATGTTTTAATATTAAAAAGTAATTATTATTACTCAATTGCTTAAGCAATATGAAAAACTGTCACCATAAGAACATCTCCCCCTTAAAAGAATAACACTATTACAATAACTGTACTTTTGATATTACAAATGTACAGTATATTAATACAAAGACTAAAAATTATAAAACATTTTCTCTGTACTGCAGTGATAAAACATTCAAACTTTTCAGTTGGATTCAATAAAGAAATAGATTTTTGTTTGAAGAAAAGCAGCCTCTGCTATTTTTTGATGATGGACAACATGGAGTGTTTGATCTGATAGGCTCAGAGCAGAAAGAAACAGACATGCGTTTTCAAGGACGGCAGACTAATTGGTCCTGTGTGTTTCATTATGGACACGGGACTGTATCTTTGATACTGCAAGCCAGGGTTGATTGCTTCAGGCCAGCTTTTGTGTGGGCAAATGTGCATTTAATACGTTTAGGCCTATATTTTCTTTCACACAGAGCTGGGATGCTACGGCATCGGAGACATTTTTATTTTGCAAGTAAATGAGAAGGTTACGTGATGCTAGAGGAGATCCCAATTAGCCCTTGAGACCAAGCAGGAACAATTCATAAGGTATGGCTGAAGGCACAGAATTAAAAACCAACAGTAAAAAAAATAAAAAATATTGTTATATGTAATATATAATGTACAATAACTATCTAAAATAACAACAGTAAATATTATAATGCTAATCTGCATTTTTTACTGTGTACTATAAAATATATTCAGTGTACAGTGTAACTTTAGAACGTCTACTCCTATTCCTCTCCCCAGTAGCACATCTGTGGCACATCCTCCTGTTGTTCCCTATTGAAAGTTTGGCCTCAACAAGATGAAAGCTTGTCAGAGAACGGGTCAGTTTTAATCTGACAGGGACATCCTCACAGCAATGTGCCTCTTGCCCTCTCTAAGCTTGCCCTCCCCCCTTAAACAAAACTGACATCTTTAATAACATTTCTCAGCCCCTCAGCTACAAGTCAGAGTCTGCGCAAACACGACATACTATACTAGCTCAGAGAAGAGTCTATTAGTTTAACTATGTTATGTTAGCTCATCTCATCTCAGAATGCAGGACTGCACAAGGGTTTTTTTTTGGCATCTTTAAGTGTTGTAAATGGTAACTTTGATCAAAAAGTGGCCTGGGCGACTACTATTGCATTTTTTGTCACACGGTCTTTCATTTCTACATTTTGCACTCTTCTTCTTCTTTTCTCTTTTTGACTGAGCTGAAATCCACAAGAGAAAAGCTTCAAAAGTAGCTCCCACTGCTAATGTTATGGATGATCGGAGCATGAGCAAAAGATATTGTGGCTGTTAGGACGGACAGCGTAAGCAGGGGGTGCTGGTATATGGATGTGTTTTCTGCATGATTTTATGAGCTAAGTGTCATGGGAAAATACACAGAAACATGTTTGAATATCTGAGGTGATAAATAAGTGCAACTGTGAATGAAAGAACATAAATCTGACCTACATAATGAGGCAGCTCTGCTCTCAGCGGTTAGTGTCGATGGTTTCTTTATATTCTCAGTGTAGTTATTAGTAAATTCTAAAATCTATGAAAAACCTTTATTTGCATTTTGAGGTTAGCCAGAACTGCATTTGAATGGAATGAAGGTTGCAGGACAATTTCTAAATTCAATGGCATGACATATTGCATGGTCGAAAAAAAGAAGAAAAAAGAAAAAAAAAGAAAAGATAAAAGAAAATACTGTATGCATGTGGTACGAAGGGACATTCAGCAGTCTTTCAATGACGGGCATTAATAGGCCAAAAGGATTCCTTCGTGAAGCTAGCAATTCTTATCTGAAAGTCAGTACACTGTAATATCCAAGGTACTGCTTAAGAACCGTTCAAATTTTTAATTTGAAACTGATGTGGTATAAAAGGATGCTTGAGCATTAGAGATAAGGTCTAGAGAACATTGTGTGTGTATAAAACCTGTTGATGAGGTTGCGCACTGACTGTGTAGCAAATGCCCTCACATTGAGCTTGGCTCCAGTCATGTCTCCAGTATTTTTTTTCCCCGAGTATAAGAAGAAAATTCTCTTTCTCCCCACCTCAATCACTCTAAAACATACTTATAATGGTGCTTTTGACAAAGTGAATCATCAGTGTTATCAACCCTTTGGAACTGAGCATCACTGAAAGTGCTCTCTACTGGTTTGAGTCCTACAGCATCTCATGGAGAAGAAGGATGTGTGACTCATCCTAGAAACCACTGGAGTACCCCTGGGATCAGTGCTGGACCCCTTTCTCTTTTTGCTATGGAGTTAATAGGCAGTTCTTTCCTTCCAACAATTCCAAGCTCTCATCACACATCTCTGCCTGCATTTATGGCCTTATATCTTGAACTCAATGAAGGAACACCACTTCCAGACTCTCTTGAAAAGAGAGTTAATAATATATACATCATTTAATATATACATCAATGCATTGAATGTCTTTTCTCATAGTAGTCTTGATAAATCTACACAGTTTGACTAGAGGCTTAATTTGATTCAGGCTCAACATACTTAAAGAAAAGAATAAATAAATATATTACTCCGTTAGCAGAATTCACACAAGTGCTACTGTACATAATAACCGTGCATCTGGCCACCTGTTCAGTAAGAGGGAGAAATACCTGTGCGTGGGAGATTCAGAGGAGGCCTGACACATTGTGCTCTTTTCAAAAGCAGGTACATAATCAGGAAGTGACACCAGTGCTTCCTCCATCTTCAAGTCAGCCTGCCAGCCTTTTTAATTAGCCAGGTAGATGGGGCTAATCACAAACACCTCCGCTCTGACAAAAATAGAGGAAAAAGAAAGGAATGGAGAATGGAAAATAAAAATAACATGGTCCGCAGATGGTGCCTGTGACATCCTGTTTCGCTCAAGATGGATAGCAGGGGAGAGATGGATACCACAAGCCCATCAGTAAGGAGAAAGAGACAGAGACAGATGAGGAGGGAAATGTGCACATGCCAGCATGTTCACAAACCCATCTCCCTGTAAAGCCCACCAGCACCTTCTCTCTCCCTTCCCATACCTTTCCTTCTTCTCTCCACTATTTAATCAAAATGTTGTCTTGATCTTTGCTAAAAGTTTACCTCTCACGCTATATGGTCTTCCATATATTTTGTTCTTTCATTTAGAACTGAAAAAAGGTCATTTTGCCCAACTGCCCATCTCTCTCCCTTTATTTCTATCTTTCCATGAAAGAATAAGAACAAACTTTGATGATGAATAAGCCAAAGAACGCTGGCAACAGTTGCCTTGGTGATCACAGTGGTAGTTGTCACTGCTGGCTGAGCACAACGCACGTCAGCAACTGCTTTTAGAAGCTGAGCCACTGATTATGGCACTTGACCAGACATACAGTAGACATAGGTCAAGAGCATCTTTGAAGAAATAGTTATGAAAGTGTGTTGTTAATGTACCCTCAGGCCAGCCAAGATGTAAGCGACTTTTTTCTTTGACAGAACAACTGATTCTTGGTAAAGGATGTTCAAGGGCTACAGTCGAGTAAAATGCTTATCAGGCAACACACACACACACACACACACACACACACACAATACCTCTAAAAATAATAGGTTACTTAAGCATAACTCACTTTATGACACAAAATAAGCCAAAATACTGGCATATATGATCCTGTTATGCCGTTTTTTGCCAACTAATTCAGTTACCCCAAGAGTAGTTTTGATTTGGAATTAAAATATGAGGGGGTATTATTATTATGTATTTATTTTTTTATGGTTTCTTATGGTCTTTGTAAAAAAGGTGAGTTGATTAAGACTTACTAATTTACTTTATATGCTTTATATATGTAAAACATCCACGTTTCACATTATTATTGGGTGCTTTAAAAAAAATAAAACATGAATATGCAGTAATATGAAAACATAAAACTGTGACTAAACATATAAAGATTTGAATAATGTTGATTTAGAATAGAAAACTTCAGTTTTATTCTCAATCCTCAGACAAGAACACACTAAAAGTGTGAGACACACACAAGGGCTAGCTATCTTAATAAATATCAGGCTGCAATTTTGCCTATTGCTTCTCACTTATACATTTGTCATTTTATGATTAAAGCTCATAAAAGATGCACTCTCTAAGGCTAATGTGGACGATGCATTCTATTCCACATTCATTACATGTCACATATCTGTAATTACAACTCTGACATGTACACTTTCCACGCTTGTTTGCTAAGCCCCCCTCCCCCCTTCCTTTCTAACCCTCTGACATTTGTGTTTTTCTTTGATTAAAAGGACCCTGATGGCGTTCAATCGAAGTTTGAAAAGAAGAAAATCAATACTCAAAGAAACAGACCCTGGATGCATATCTCTCTCTCTCTCTCTCTCTCTCTCTCTCTTTTTTTTTTACAGTGCAGGCTATTTTTCCGTCAGATATTGACCAGACCATAAGGACAGTATGCTTTAAGAATAGCCACTCTCTTAAAACAGAGTGCTCAATTTGAATCATGGCTGATGAAAGCTGGCAGTGTTTGGCCACAGTACCATCATGAGGGTAGAATTTGAGGAGGCCTAAAGCAGAGCTGAAAACAGTTCTCATCCCGACTCCATCCAATTAGTCTCTACTTCAGTGTGCATTCCCTCCCACTTTGCTTTTCCTTCTCTCTCTCTCTCTCTCTATTAATATTGTTCTTATTTCAGCCTTTAGCTTCCTTAGTGACCTGCAGCTTTCCATTTTTCCCTCAGATTTCGCCATCTCTTCAGATAGAAGAACCTGCAACAAGTGGCAAAGGTCCTTCTGAACACAAAGCCTTCTGTTTGCAATTTTCTCTCCCGCACTGTACATCATTCTTTCCCATTTTTACGGCAACCTCCCCATTGCTCATCTTGCTCATTTTTTTCTCCATAGCCTCTTCATTTTTACATTCCCTTCTGCCCTTTTGAACAGGCAAATTATTTTAATTATTTTCTCTGGCGTTATTCCTTTTTCTCTGCCCTGCTAATTCATTTTCATGAGTCATTAATGTTACATTGTCTCTCTCCCCTACTGTCCATAGAGTGCTTGAACTCATTTGTGCAGGGCGAAAGCCCATTCACCGATCATATGACCTATACCCTTGTAATACAAATTGCCCATCACTCCTACAATCTATTACCTTCAATGTTCTGGTTTGCCTATCACGCTTCACAAAGAAACCTTCCCAGCCAGGCCCAAAATTATTTTTCCTTTTCAGTTCAAATAAATTACTTTAGATGTAAACCTTTGGTTTTCTTTTGTTTTCAATTCAGTAATCTTTGAAGAAAAAACACACGAGTGGTGATCACATACATTTCTGTGAAATTCTTTGAAAATTCATTGTGCATCCATTCAACAATTAACACTTCTTATCTCTGTTCTCTGCAAGCCACACTTTCTGCAGAATATTTCATGACCCACTTTGCAAGCAGTTCTCAAACACCCCTGACGCGACCCACAGCCTGGCCGTGTCACCTTACTTGATGCCATCTCATATGAGACAGCACTTAAGTTCCTCATTAAGCTTCATGCAACAACCTGGTTCGTGATTTTTCAACTTTTCCACTATGTCTCTTGCGATCTTCTGCCTTACTTTTATAACATCCCTAACAAGTGGAGCTGACCCATTAGACTTTATATTTAAGATGGTGGCAATTTGCTTTTTAGTTTTCTGAAGTGATTATTTGTGACTATAAAATGTTCTATTGTTTTGGTTTGAACGAAACAGAAGGATGTAGAGAATTGGATGAAGAGAAGAATCCACGAAAGCAAAAACACATGCACTTCATCAAAATTCGTATAGAAGTAAAATGCCAAAAACTTCAAAACACTTTAGGACTCCACGCTTGGAAGTAATGGTTCCTAGGGATGCGTGATATATGTAAGAGATAATGTACAGCTAGCAGGATGTCATCGCAGAATAAAGTCAGACTGGCTTATCGGCAGTATACTTATTCTACGAAACCAACCTGCTAGTTGGACAATCCAAATAAGATTGGAAACTGGATAGATTGGAATGGATTTTATATAAAAATAAGGTAACATGAAAGGTTTGTCAATATAGCCTTGAAGGTTGACAAAAGAGTTGTTTGAAAGTTTTAAGAAGTATAGAAACTCGGATACAGTGACAGTGCTTTACTTTTGTTGAATACCATTCAACATCCTGTGTGTTGTGGCCAATTCAGTGATAAAGGTAAAGTTATGGTTGTACTACAGTATAACATGTTTTGGTCATTTTACTCATTTGCATAAGCCATACTACTTCAATTTGTGATTGGTTTACAGCAGTTTCAAATTTAATATGGAATGATAAAAAAACAACAACTTTATTACGGGTTAATGGCCATTTCAAGTTTTTGATTCTGTTTGGAACTATAAAATGTGATTTTGTTAAAATCAAAATTTGGTTTGTTTCCGTTTTCTGCTTTCGTTCGCTTAACATGAAAAAATACAAAATAACAGCTGAACTGCTACTTGCTTCGCAAACCACTGCAAACCACAGTACAAATAAGTGCCAGTGGACAAATTTGGCATACAGTAATTTCCTCTGCTTTCGCTGCTCGTAGCCATTAATCAACATTTGTGAAGGGCACAGTGTGCTGGAGCCCACAGAGAAAGACTTATCTTGAAGTTGAGCTGAGTAATTGTCTCAAACTTGTGCTTCCATCGCTAGCACACAGAGAGCTAATCATACCTCCGATTGCTCTGCATAGCTCTTGAGAGAGGCATGCTGGGACAGGGTTTGAATGAGAACCAATAGGGAACTTCTCAAGGATGCCGGACACTGCCATGGTTACTGTACAGCAGGGCCTTGGGAGACTGCCGCGTAACTCCGGTATGGCTAACGACAGGATGTTTAAACATGCCATAGATTTGAAAGACCGACTTGCGTGAATAAACTGCTCAAAACCGTGCAAAACGTGAGCAGAAAGCTGTTGCCGAGAGGGAGGAGAGGGAGAGTAATTATTGGTATACGTTGGTTGTAATGACTGGAGGTGTCAAAGCTTTATTTCCAGATGATGGCACAGCACCGGGCTCACTAAATACAGCACGGGCCTTTTGCGTTTAATACAAATTAACTCCTCTCAGTAGCTTGTCACGCATTTGAACACATCAGCCTGCCTGGCCATGCATTATTCAACAAGGCAAGGTCAACGGTTGAAAATAAACTTCTTATTTGTGAAATGGCTCACTTAGCCAACCTATTCATCATAACATGGTCCTGTAAGCATCAATCAACAGACAGGCTGTTATTCTCCGGCACAGGATGACACGCAGAGATCCATACTGTGCCACGCTGCTATTTTAACCCCACAAACCCTGGGGGGGTCAACCATGTCATCTACAGCCCAAATGCATCAGCTTCCCATGCAAATGTACAAGAACAGAGAGTGTGATTCCAGAGACTTACACAGAATTATGTGTGAAATGACTTTGACAGCAATAGCTTTTTTGACATATAAAGAGATATTAAATACATTAATTATTTGTTTTGTAGGCAAAATGTGTGTCAGGTTTTTGTTTCAAAATTTAGTTTCGTGTTTTTATGAATAATCTTTTGTCTGACAATCACTGTAACAAGTCTTATTGAATTTTTGATTGAAGAAATTTAAAAAATCAATTGCAACATCATATAATTTATTCAAATTCAGTTTTTTAAACCAATATTCTAATATTATAAACTAATATTCCAATAGTTTACCCTAAAAAACTGAGGTCTTCTTTCCACCAAAATCCATTGCATCACTAAATAAACAAATACATGCATGCCTAAGTGACGCTTGCCATGACAACTGTGTGGGTCTCGCAAGCAAAATATGTTGTTGATGGAAAGACATTGAGATGTTGCTGACATTGACACTGCCTGAAGAAAATTTCCTCTCGACTAACTTGTCAATAATGTGTCTCTGACCACCTCCCTTGAGGTTTGAACAATCGGTTTCAAGTGTATCATTAATGCATCTTGGTTGAATAGAATGTTTTCTAGCCGTTAAATCAGCCTATGATTGAAAAGTGCAATTTAGCAATGGGGTAAATGGGGCCTTAGTGACTGCACAAGTGTGTTAGATACTGGGAGGGGAATTCACACACATGAATAAGGAATTAGGAACACAAGGTTATAATGTAAACTGCCAAATAGTGCTGATTGCAATTTCACAAGCAATTCCCCACCTTGTTGGCCATTTCTAAGCGTTAGGTTGCAAATGACGCAGCAGACTGTCATGATCTGGACCGTACAGCTTTATTCCACCCCTACAAGCCAGGCAACTGAATAAACTCTAGTGTATAGAAATCTAACTAATTTATATCCATGTGTTTTGATATATGTCTGCTCTTCTCCATCATTTCAACAACACTTGATGGATTACTGCTGCCAAAAATGCTAGAGAACGTCTAAAATGTTGTGGTTACTGAATAAAGCGGAGCTGGTGGATCTGTTTAATGAATTTGCCCCCAAATTGTCTATGTGGAGAGGGAAATCATAAAAATATATGATGTGTCATGGCGTGTATCTGTCAGTGAGGGCTTGTGCTACACAGATGTGATTGATGTTGAACCAGAGATGTCACAAAGATGGAGATATGGAGATACAGCTACAGCTGCAGTGGAATCATCCCTCAGCTGACAGCGACACTGTCAACACACACACACTCTTACAGATTAGCCCTCACATTAAACACCTCAAAGCAGAGTCACTTTTCACACTGCTTCACTATATCAATATTATAAAGTGCATATTGTTTCCAACAGTGTTTGAGTCTTTATGAGTAAAAGGTTGTCTGGAAAAGCATCAGTGATTAGTGATATTATTTCCAATGTAAATCACTCCAGATTGAAAAATAACAGTTTACAGCTAAAATTAACACTGGATGCGTTAAAAAATCAACAGCTTCGGTTCCTTTTCACACAATTATGATTACGGGGTAGTTTATGAATTAATAAAAAACTTATTTTTATGTAGTTTTCTTGCCCAATATTGTGTTATGACCTCAAAACATTTACCCAACTCATGATTTGTGACCCAAAGCATTTGCATTAAATAACCAGCTTTCTCACATAGTAAACTTGCTTGGCTGCTCACCCGATCCTGTACTGCGGAGTATATAGAACAGAGCATTAACCTTTTAAAATCGCTAATTGGACATTTAATTTACAAACTACCTTAAAGCATATAACGACCAATACTATAAACATTGCCAGATTCATGTTTATCTGCTTCGAAGACAACTGAAAAGCTTTTAGCACTACAGACATTTCACTTTAGAAAATATACATGACAAGAGTGTAATATTTTTCAGATATTTATGATATATTTAGATATGTTGCATATGAGCCTGGGTTGCAAAAAAATAAATAAATAACGTACCAGTACAGGCCTCTGTGCACGCATTATATTCCCAGCGTATGTCTAGTTTTATATCCAGAGCCACTACAATGGATTATTTCACTATAACCGAAGCAAATGAGTGTCAAGCAAACTTGTTTGGAAGCAATTTAAGGCTATTTCAATGATTTAAGTTCACGTTTGTGTTTTCAAACTAGTTTTAAGCAAATAAAGCTCATACAGGGACAGCTGTTCCTGTAAGAGGTTTCAAGCGAAGAAAAGTAACTGGAGCATCAATCGCGGTGTCAGGGGAGGAAGTAGGAGCCACTGAGGCTCTCTGGGCCCCTGGAATGTGCTTGGCTTGTGCTGCGTATAAAACTCCTATTCCTGGGTGTCTTGTTAGGGCTGCAAACATTCGCTCGGTAGAGAGAGAAACACCTATTTCTCCATGTTGCATCCCGGGAGGGTAGGACGCTACGCTAAACAAAGCTGAAGGAACAGCGGCGCACGCTATTATTTCACCCCACTAAGCTAATGATGCGTCACCATCGTCAATTCAGCCACGCAACTCAGACACTCTGTCAGCACCCACCCTGTGACAAAACCCGGGCTGCTAACGAACCCACTTTGCCTGTTTGTTGCGCCTTTCTTTACACGTAGCACACGTAGGACTCATTACATCTTGTCATCTTGTCAAAATCATACCCATGTGTTCTGTTCGTTTAATAATCTGCGGAAACACACCTGGAACTTCAAAAACATGGACGCTGATTTTCTTTGACTTTATGCATATATGGGGAATTTATTTTCAGGCTTATAATTATTCTTTTATTTCTATAAATGTTGGATGAGTGATCAAAACCTAACTCTACTTCACCAGAGGTGCAATGTTAGTTTTTCTTTTCTTTTTTTTAACACAAGAGAGTCATAAATTAATATAAATAAAAAAAAAAACTAAAAGCGAAAGCAAGTCTGGGCAAATGTCAGTGCTGAAAATGTTTTCGAATCGGTGCTCAGCGTGACACTGAGTTTATAGGAATGATTGTGCACATTGTGACAAGGACGATATTTGATTCACCTTTTTTTTTTTACAGCCGCCACTCCAAACTGTCCCTGACAAACCAGCCATTTTCCTAAAGCTTTTCAATTTTTCCACTCGACCGCTGGCATTTACAATAGATGCCAATTTTACAAGCTTGCACCAAAAATAGTTTTTCACCAGCTTAAGTGTCACTGCTTCCTCTCTCTCTCCAAAATTACTGAGAACGTGTTTTGCCTGGAACTAAAACGTAAAACTTTTGAATTTTATTTTGAAACAGCACTGTGATTGGCTGATGAGGCAGTGCATCCTTTGATGATGCGATGACTAATATTGAACTTGGCAGCTCACAGTCGTCCTTGTCAACCTTGAACACCTGAAGACTTCATATCTGCAATATAAAATCAATAGGCTGCTGACAGCGCACATCATTTAAAGGGGCTGAAGGTGTTTTTGGATAGGAGATGAAAGTGTTCACACACCAGCACCTGCCCTCCTATTGCTAATAAAACTAGATGTGACTGTCAGCAAGAGATTTGTGATGAATTCAGAAATATTGTGTCTCCATCCCCAACGCAGTGTTTTAAAAGGAGACAAATGTCTGTGGAAAGTGAGAAAACATTGCGATGGAGGGGCATGGCTTTTAGAGTGCATCTTTATTGAAGCAGCAAGCTTACAGCAACATGTGTGTCCTTGCTGAGAACACGTTTTACATGCTCAAACGAAGTCCTAAGAAAGAACTGCCGGTCAAGTCTATTATATCTCACTTCGTACTAGCTCTGTCGTCTCTCTGTGTATTTCTCGCTCCTCTCAGGGGAAGATCTGAGCAATTCTCTTTCCCTAAAACGGTCTCTATTCAATAGCCTGCAACAATAAACTCTCCACCACAACTGCATCGTCAGCAAAGTATAAAAAAAAGGCTTTGCAGAAGTACATTCAAACACACACACAGATGTTGTTTTTTGTGATTTATGGGGACTCTTCTTAGGTTTAATGGTGTTTATATTGTACAGATGTATGTGGTATTGCCCTACACTGACCCTACACCTAAACCTACCCCTTACAGGAAACTACAGACATTTTTAGATTTTCAAAAAAACACCATTTAGTATGTTTTTTAAGCCTTTTGAATTACGGGGACTCTGAAAATGTCCTCATAAATCAGCTTCATATTGTAATACCTATGTCATACCCATGTCATTATACAAATTTGTGTCCTCATAAACCACATAAACATGCACAAATACAGATGTAGCTGAATGCCAGAGTATACTAATAGACTAATATATGTCACTAAAAATCGATCACAAATACCAGCTCTTTGTTATAAGTGTATATACCGTAAATGCATGAAAGCAAAAAGCGACATGTTTCAATGCATTGCTTTGCTGCGTTTCTTATGCGAGCGGCTCAAAGATTACATAAAAAGCACTATCACATTCAGGGACTTATTGCTATGTGTTTCATCTCCCATCAAACTGTCTCCAAAGCAGATGTCTCAATTCAGGTAGCTGGTCACACACATGGAGGCCCAGCTGCCTCGTCCTAATCCATTTGATTCACTATATTTGCGTGACTAAAAGAGGAGGAGACTGCCTCAATCAAAATGAAAGAAACAGAGAAAAATAGAGAGAGAATGAGTAAGGAAAAACTAACTTCCAGTCCCATCTGTAATTGTTCCACTGGCTATGAAAACAAACACATTTGAAATGGTGTTATGGACCTGCCAGAACAATTATGGAAAAACCTGAACCTGAAAAACCTGAAAATAAGTATTTAATTAAGGCTGCTTGGAAGGTTGTTGTAATAATAATAATAATAATAATAATGACAATGACAATGAAAATAATACTACTAATAATAATAATCATAATGTGTCTGGAAATCATAATTATAATTATATATCATTCAAACCTGTTACCTGACCAAATGGAAATGTTAATTTAGCAATAATAATAAACCACTATTATGAATAATAACTGAATTCAGGCTTGATTTGTAACCATTTCATAAAACCATTTACTGTACTTATTGTTTTCTGTATTATATAGATTCATCATTTAGTCAATGTCGTCTAGTTACTTTTTATATTTAATATTAAATGTTCATCACAAAACGACAAATTTTATTCAACTTCTGCAAGCCTTTTTCATCCCATTTACTAAAGTGTCACAAAATAATCCACAGAATGCTAAGGAGAAAATAAAACTTTGGCTATGGATAAACTGAGTGAATAAAAAGACATGAACAGACATTAGTTCTGGAGTCAGCTTATGAGAGTGATGAAAGAGCGAGAAAGTCCAGAGCAAGAATGAGAGAAAACATCAAGGTTAAAGCCTGCTCTTCGTAAGAATAGGTTGCAGAGGCACTGTGTCTGTGGGCTGCGCTGACTGTGTACCCACAGAAACATTAATACGCTACTTCAATCTGGAGAAAATCCCTTATCATAGATTTTACACACGGGTCAGGGGGCACGATTAATTGTGTTTAAAAAAAAAAAAAAATTAATCACATTAAATTAACATCAAATTAAGAGGCCTAAAAATACAGGAAAAAGACTGTAGAAAATGTAGGCCGCAGAGAGCTCTGACGCAGTATTTCTAATTAAAAAAAGAAAAGAAAAAAACAGATATCCTCAAAAGCAAGTCCAGCGCAGAGTCTCGTTTTTTTCAGGCAGTACTGACTCAGTATATTTAGAAAGCTCAGTTAGAGGAGTGCACGGGGAACTCTGAACCATTTTGAGGAATTCTTCAGGAATAAAAAAGGCTTAAGAAAGAAAAGCCATTTGGCTACTGACCAAACACTAGCTATTAATCCATTACAGTAATGTGCATGTAGACCCCCGACAACGTGTTTTTTGGGAATCCCTCATAACTAGTGGGTCACTGTAAAAAGACAGCTAGCGACTTAAAAGCTGTAAAAAGCAATTACTCCTTTGTAGCGCAAGTAGAAGAGTTCATAAAAGTATAACTTTAATTGCCATTAATTGCTCAAGGGTGACTGCCTCTGCATGCCTAATGTTCTAAGTGCCCGTGGACGTGATTTACGAGCTTTGATTAACTCTGCTCACAGAACACTGAGGATGTATGGAGATTTTACAAGCTTTTAAAGAACTATGGTGCGTACAGGTCTTAAAAAACTGTGCAATTGTTGGGAGGACTGAATTTATTTATTGTGTATGCAATTTATCCAGTTATTTCTTGATAGAATAATTAAGTGAGCATTAGATCTGAAACTTTCATTAGATGAAGTGCCTTATAAAATTCAACCAATGAGAAGATGCTAAATAAAGCTGCCTTTTACATACACGCACAAACCTCTACAACTTTTTGTATGACTTTGCTAAGCAATTAAAATGAGGCTTGAGGAAACTTGTCAACTGAAATGTCTGGCGACCGAGCGTACTGTACAAGTTCAGGTCTAGTCTATTTTTTGATTGTTATGTATTTTTCGATGCGTTGCAGGTGTGCGAACTTGACATTAACTTTACCCCCCACCCCCCCGCACACACACACACCCCCAATCTTAAACTACACTCAATTAAAACTGCAATTAAAAACTGTTGTCTAAGAGGGGGAAAAAATCGAAAAACATTTCATTTAATTAAAGCTGATTGGCTGTGAGCTTACATGGTGCGGTGTTCATTTGCATCTGTTTGCACTGTAAAAATGACATTGTGTGTCATTTCAGAATATGAGAGAACACTAAAGATTGGACATAAACTTAACAAGCACATAGGCACCACTGAGAATGAGATTTATTTAAAGCCAATACTGTTAGTGTTTTCAGATTTGGGATGAGCTGTATTTTCATATCTGAAACTTAGAGCACCCTTAATTCTTAAAATGACTTGTTTTATGCTCAGCTGAAACAAAAGTGCACTGTACAGGTAGGGAATATAGTGGGCTTCCAAGCTAGCGGCTGCTGTATGCGCACACGCACACACCCTGTATGAGCGGCAGTCGAAAGCCCGGCATGAACAGATGTTTATTTATAAAGTAGCAGCAGGCAGGACATGACAGAGGTCACTAAAGGCAGGGTCAGCACGAGTCCCTATGAATTATTGATACTCATCATATCTGAACGTGTGTGAGAGAGGGAACAGCCCTGGAGCACACTATAAGCACTGATGACAAACTAAGTAACAAAATTTGACACCAACTTTTCAACTAAAATGTGGCCCAGTTCCACACGAGGAACACTGTCTTTTTTTTTGTTTGACACCAGGGCGATGACATACTAGGAAAAATAAAATACATACAAAAAATCTGCAAAAATAATAAAATGTATGAAATGAGCTCTCACCTCTTTTCTCGCACTTCCTCTCAGTCTGCGCTTAATGGTCAGAGAAACAGAGACGTATTTCTGTAATGAACAAATAAAGAGAAGAAAACAATTAGTAAAAAATTCAATAGTAAAAAAGAAGAAGAGTAAAAATGAGTGAATTAGGGAAATTAAGTACTATTGCACTTAACAGCCAGAGATATTTTCCAAACAAATCTCAAATCAACCGTATTCAAGTGCAGACTCAAGTGCTAATTTGTTGTCCCTACTGAGCATCTCATTTCTATCATATGCAATCATAAGTGTCTATGCTTATTATATTCAGAAGTACTCTTTAATGTTCACAAAAGCAAATATAATATACATTTAAAAAGAAACAATCCAAAACATGCTGATTGACATAATGTATTGATTTCTAAAGCAACGTCACCTGCAACAATAATTAAACCCCTTTACTTTTAATTTATTAATTTATGGGACATTCTTAGCAAATATTCAACACATCATATCATTATTTTGGATTAGATTTGTACCTGATTGGCTACTCTTAGTAAACATGATACATGAACAGAACAGCGGGATCCAGTACAGAACAAAAACAGAAAGCGGGACGTAAAAAAACTCAACTGGGCACGCGGATAGCAGATGTTAGCTGTTTGCGGAAGCAAGTAAAAACATCCGGCCCACTTCAGCAAGATGTAATCTGATCCATTACTGTCCTACCTTTCAACAAAAAACACACACATACCAACAGTTTCAGCATAATCGCAGAGGAGGGAAAAGAAAAGAAAAATAAATTGCAGACACTTTGACCAACCAGAAACCTGTTTGTTCATAAATCGCAGCAGATTACACCTAAGAGGAGAACAAAGTTTTGATACCGCAACTTCAAATAAGTGGCTGCAGCTTACGGTCTCAAATGAAAGCGCGAGCGATGATTGACTCGCTGTAAAACACAGATTTGATTGGTGCCCTTTAGGATGGGTCTGAGTGCACTTTCTATCTCTCTATCTCGCTGTCTGTCCGACTCCGATGCAGACACTTCACCTCCTCTATATTAAACCACTAGACAAGGCACACAGGGTCCCAAACTCATTTCGAATGGTATTGATCCCTTCCACAAATAAGAACCCACACCACAATTTATTTGCGTCCCCTCAGGTATCATCTGTTTAAACATTTTCCTGTATCAATCAGTGTGGGCTCTCCAGGGGGACGCCGTCTCGCACCAGTCTGGTTATTATCCCCTGCTGATGAAAGATGCGCCCGTCTGCACAGGTCTGGGAACAGCTTTTAGGAAGTTATGCACTTAGGATTCTTCAAAACATGCCTCTTTTGGGACTTTTACAGCAATTTGATTCTCCGGGTTATCTAGACAGGACTCATCCTTCCTTTCTTTTTTAAGAGTACAGCTACCATAAAAATCACTTATTCCCTACCATAAAAAAGTTACTTTGTAAAGGAGTTCTTTTATGACCCATTTCGTATTATAAATCTGACTTGGGTCATTTGGCACATTTCTCCAAATATGAGACTCTTATTTTCCGAAATAATTAAAACAAATCTCTTTCTACGACTCCACACTCAAGTGCTGATGGCATTCCGTACCAACTGAGCATCTAATTTCTATCATACTATAGGAATGTTAAAAATTATGATTATTATATTCAGAAGCACTCTTTAATGTTCCTGAAAACAAATAAAATATGAGTGAGAGAAAAAGAGGAAATTATTGGCTTTTATCTACACATATTGAAGCATTGAGATGATAGATAATGTAAAAAAAAAAATGTATTCCATCATTAAAATAAATTAATTTAAAGTGCTTTTAAGACCTGATTAATAACTGTCCAATAACTGAATCAAATTTTGTTAATTTGTCATTAAAAAAAAAAATAAATAAACCACAATGATGGAGATTCACACAAATTCTGTTGGTTTGAATTTTGAACATTCGTTTTTGTTTTGTTTTTATTATTATTATTATTATTATTTAAACAATTTGATAGGTTAAAAATATCTTTATGTTATTATCTTTAGAGAATGCTAGTAGTTTACAAAAGAAGAATATATTTTTTGATAATTATTCATAATAAAAGTATAAAGATATATGATTGTATGTTTATATATATATATATATATATATAATGTATTTCTTTTTTGTCCCTACTTTTCACTGTGGTGAAAGTTTGT
>JAUMHR010000042.1:7636197-7649659 GCA_032361145.1 Enteromius fasciolatus | reverse complement strand
AACGCATCTTTACCCGGGGTTAAAAGCGGTGTTTAGAACGCAGATAACCCGGGGTTAAGCACAGTGTGAAAAGCCCTTAAGTGTGCCAAATGGGGTTTGTCCAAACCGTTTATGACCTTTACTCAATAAAAGAACCCCGTTTAATGCATTAACATGACATTTTCATGTTATTAATAATAATCGGTGTCAGTTTGTCCATGTAAACTTAACGCTTGAAAGATTTCTAGATCTGTGTCGTTTAAAAGATTCTAAACTGTGCACTCAAGATAGCTGGGTCACAGACATGGCAAGGTTCAACCAAATGCGTAGACACACACACACGCACAAACATACACACGCACGGCCTCTCAGGAACTTTTTTTATGGCTGCAGAGTGCCACCATGGAGCCACTCCAGCTTTAGCTGCTCCTCAATTATGCAGTAGAGTTTTTTGACCTGCTGCACAGATCTCTCCCCTCCTCAATTATGAATGGACCTCTTGATTGAGGTGGGTTCCTCTCCACTCATCTCTCCCTCTCCCTTTTTTTTTTATTCCTCTAAACGAACAGGCGCCACTGCTCCTGCCGTCAGAGAACAACTGAATGCATGTTGAAAGGGTTTGGAGAATTATGGGATGAGAAAAGGCATTAGACACGACGGGTGGTGGTAATTTTCATTTCGTGATGCTTTGGTCAAAATGTGAAATAAAGATGTCGGTGAATAAGTGAAACCACCAGAACGTTTTCTTGAGAGGTACAAATGTATCTGCACTTTGCTTAGTTTCCTGATATATGTTGATGTACCTTCTTGAGCGATGACTGGAGAGATAACATTATGAAGAAACTAAACTGTGTCATTTTTATTTGCACGTGTTGACAGTATGGATAATCAAAAGTGGTCTGATCTTTTACGTTCTTAATGCTGCTACTATGTAATTAATTAACTACATAAATAAACTATGACAACAAAATGCTGGGCAGAAATATTTGTTTAATAATTTAAATTACAGTCAAACATGGAACAACAAAGTGATTTAAATATAAATTCGGCTAAAGTATTTTCATTTCATATTGCATTTACATACAGATTAAAATACATTTTTAAAATGTGTTTATTTTTCAGAGCGCTTGTATAGCTTTTGGCTGCATGGTGGGAAATGGCAATCAAACCACAATATCTCTAGAGGTCTGGTCAAAGAGCAATTTTCTATCATCTTTATAAAAAAAAAAATAATAATAAAAATAACCTGCTGACTCTACGTTCTGGTGAAAGTAATTAAATGTACAAAGCATATTGAACTTATGGAAGAATCTCCGCAATGCTGTCCACAAAAAAAGTCTTTTATCAATTAATTCAGTGTTAATGAACACCAGAAAAAAAATGGAGAACGTTATTTACTCTATTCAACGTTCTTTTCCATCAAAGGCAAACAGCTGCGTTTAATCTGAGAAGCAAGTAAAAAGTCTCATATTTTGCATATGGCATTTAAGAGGGTTGTACTTTCAAAGACTTAGAGAAATTGCTTTGATTCTGAAAAAAAAAAAAAAAATGATCTCATATTCACTTTTTGCTGCCAGTGTTGGAACATAATTTTAGATAGATAAATAAATAAATAAACGTACTTCTGGACTTTACGTTCAAAACAAGATGCGTACTTTCAAACAAATTACAAATTCAAGACACCTACCAAATCTAGGCAGTTACTTCAACCTGTGCCAGACCTCTACTTTAGAAGTCTCTCTAAAGCCTAGTACACACTAATCAATCTGCACACTTTCCAGACCATCTTAATCAATCCACCGACTACTTCTGCATCTAAGTAACCCATACTTCTGATTGCAAATCTCCCAGAATGAAGAGTGCAGATTTAGTCCTTATGAAGCTTAATGAACACAGCTGACTTAGGCTTAATTGTGATTTATTGTTTCGCCTCCTTCCTCCGGCCCTGGGGATAATTGTGGAAGAAGAAATTAATGGGGTCAATTGGTCTATTTCGGTTGCGTTAATTTGCCCGCGTCAAAGACTACATTAACCTGTAAGTCTTACTATCTCAGGTGCATCGGCGCTCTCCTGACAGAACATGTCTCGGGATGGAGAGCCTCGAGTCAGAACCTCACAGAAACCAGGATAAGACAGACTTCATTGACACCTACTGTACCCCGCCATGGAGCTCGTTGAAAGAGCGCTTGTAGAAATACTGCTGAGACTTGGCTAAGAATTATGAATTGCTAATCATGTCTTATACCGTACACACGAGTCGTCTCAGTATGAATATGATCCTAGTTGAGCCTGTTTGATTTGGCTTGAGTGGAGTGGCTCTGAATAGTGAAAATCCAACTGATATTTTATATTTTACACAGTGGAGTAACGGAAGATCTTTTAAACAAATTGTTAAACGGTATGAAGGCCATCAGATAATACTGTGCATTTTGTTACAAGTACACTTGAAAATATACCTGTCATTATGACCAGAGTCAAGCTCTGGTTTTGTCTTGAGCTCTTTCAAGCCAAGTGCAATTATTCAGGAAAAAACTAAAGATGATTTTGAACAGGCATAATGCATTTATATAAATCAATTCAGACCAGGGACAGTTCTTTGCCCAACAATAAATTGTCTTTATACCTCTCAGTTTGAATGCCATTATTCCCTGCCAATAAAAATGTGCCAATAAATTTGAACTTTCAGTCGTGTCCGGAGCCACGTCAGGCACACATTTTAGTCATGCCAAGGCACGGAGTCATTTTTGCTAACCAACATTAAACAGCAAGCATCTGAAACTGCTGTTGTTTTCTTTCGCCACAGATTTTTGAGCACAAATCAAAAATGATAAAAATACAGTTATTAAAGTCAAAAATTCAGTAATTTAACAGGAATTCACACATTTAACCTGTGTCAAACATACTGTATTTTTTTTATCCTTCAAATATTTACATCTTCTCAAACATTAAATATATAAATATACATTTTCCATTTTAATTCAGCATGTTCCCTTATTGTAGAAATCAGCTAACATGTTTTTATAGCAGATTTTACATATAATCCAACACTTTATGAATTCATATGTTCAGTAAAGATGTTTTTGCTACTGACTTTAATTTTTCTATAGCCTACATAAAAAAAAAAATGTTTACACCACATGTATTTTATTTCATAAAGAATGTATTCATTAATAAACTCTTAGTCATCGATTCATAAAAGAGCACAGGATGAAGCACTCACACTATAATGGCAAATTTAGTAAAATTATTAACAGCATGTAATTTTTATTTTTTATTCTTTATATATGAAATTGTGTGTTTCAGAATAGTCAGAATGAAAATGAATTGGCATGAAAGGGCCTTAAAGGATTGACTTTCAACATGTCGCATGAGTACCCATCTATTATATTGTAGAAGTTAAAACACATTGCTTAATTCCTTGCATGAGGGATTTTGGAGTACAGATCAAATATTCAGGTGACGCAGCTCACACATGAGGCCTTGAGGTGAAAGGCCTTCAGACTAATGGAGAAAATCTGGAACACAAAGCTGTGTAGAAGGGGTTCTTTGCTTTAATCTAGCTTAACCCTGGAACACAGACCCGAGTCTGCTTAATGTCAGTTCTGTGGACCGAGCACTGGGTATTAACTACAGCCCTGCTATAAGAGAAGAAAGCAAACAGAAGACAGGAGTGTCACAGCCATAGACTCCGGGTGATGAACTATTATTCTCTGTATGTGTGTCAAAGAGAAACGTATCAACCACTGACTAGCTGCCACTTATACTTACAACTCATATACAACTCATAAATCATCATACTTCATATTCATTAGTATCTGTAGATGTTTGTATAGTGGGTTTTATCACATGCACATTTTTGTGTTTGCCTAGATATAAAAAAAAAAAAAACTAAATAAAAAATACTGAGCATCTAAAAATTTTTTTAAAATATTAATTGTATTGCATTTGCAGTGTATTTCAGTTAGTAAATAAACTAGATATATTTCATAGATAAAATGTTTTCATCATTGGTCAGAGAAACTGTAAAGATTTGTCCCAATATGATATATTATAATTTAAATGTATTTAAAATTTAATATAATATAATATAATAGTAAACATTTATTTTATATGCTGTCCATATGTTTTTGTTTTTTCAGTGTCTATCCAAACATACAAAATGCACATGCTGTATGTATATTGTGTATATTTTATAAGCAAAGTGTAACAAAAAATAGATCACCCAGTAAAAAAAACAGCTAAAGTGTACAAATCCACACACAAAAAAAGTACAGTATGTAATACTTGTGTTTGTAAAAGTATTTCTGAGAATATTAGAGCCTGTGTCAAAAGAACTATTACTGTTGAGAAGGCGGAGATGAGATGTTCAGTGGGGCTCCTAAAACAGCACCACTCAGGGGGCAAATGACACTAGGGGGGTCTGCACTCTACCATCCCACCGCAAGCACACACACACACACACACTGGTATGATACATGACCCCGCTCTGACGCTCCTTATGGAGCGGTGCAGATGAGAAGAGGCAATCTAGAGAAAACATACTCGCACATACACACACACACACAACACACACTCTCTCATATTCGGGGCCCTACAAACTCCTGACGTTGATTTGAAATAAATGGAGACTGATGATCAGTCGATGACAATTCCCGTAATCATTAAGCGGGGAGCGATTCATCAGGGGAGCGGAATCGGAGGCCTCTGTGTCACATTTATCCTGCTGGAGAGAAGTGCCGTGCAAGCTGCACTTTTTAAAAGGATTGATTACAATCCAGCTGCTGTATTTTTTTTTCTTTTTCCCCACACTCCTAAATGTGGGATAATCAGGTATTTAGCCCAAAAAAGGCCCGGGAAGCGGGAGGAGAGGGAGTTTTGCAATCTAATTTCCCCACAGCCAACTCTTACTCCCTGCGCTGATGACTGTCTGGGGGATGTAATGATGCGGAAGACGCTCTGTCATATTAGACAGGAGGGATAAGAAAAAAAAGCTTCTTCCAAAGCACTTTGCTACAAAAATAGCTTACGACCTTATGAACTTGGTTCTCCCTTAAAGGGCCAATTAGAATTAAAGTGCTGAATGGACAATCTAATAGGTGAAGGTGTGGTTACTTTGAATTTGAGCATCAAAACATTGCAATGAATTATCCTATTATTGGTATTTTTCTTTTTTTTTTTACTTTAGTAATTATAACATGATTTGGAATTCATAAAAATGCAGTTCATTGTGGTCAGGATGATTTGTTAATCTTGTGTAATGTATTTAAAACAATTGATATTTTTGTTCTCTTCCTTGTCATCATTATAATTATAATGCAAATACTGTATGCACTAGGAATATTATATGTATTACCCCTGCAATAAATCACTGTAATTGTAGCAATGACAGCTAGTAGCAAATTTACTTAGAAAAGATTAAGAAATAATGTAAGAAGTTGCAAGAATAATGTGAGAAATAATTAGCAATATTAAGTCAGAAATTGCATTTCAATGCTGAATCAAATCGTGATATTATCTTGATTACTCCAACTTACTGTACATGAATACTGCACTTATTTGCTCGTCTAGTGTGTAACATATTATTTATTACATTTGGCCATTATTTTGTTAAAATATACATATGCAAGGAACATTTATAATGTTATTACCATTTATTATTATTATTATTAACAACCATTAAACATAATTTAAATAAATTACTATTACTATGCAGAATTTAGTACCTGACTATAAAAAGAACACAATTTTGTAAATGTAACTTATATCAAAACCAGATTTCACAGCTTTCCTCTAAGAAGAGATGTTTAAGCACTAAGACACAGAGCATTTTGCGACTATTTTCAACTTAGGTTATAAAAACACAGCAGGGGATGATCCGAAGTAATATGTGATTTAATTTTTTTATTTATTTTTTTTGTAATTATGCTATTAGCCCCTCCCAGGACATTCTAGAAGTCGCTAATTGAAACCAGACGACCATGTGAGGCAACTTAGGTGAAATTGTTCTCAAATGTAAGGTGTAAAACTAAATCGAAAATCTCTGTAATCTTGATCAAACATAACATAACATAACAAACACCATAGATGTTAAAACACAGAATGTGTGCTCTGAGAGGCAGGACAGATAAAACAAATGATTCGATTTCACAATATATTTCTTCACCTCTGCTTTTCTTTCCAAAAAAAAAAAAAAAAGGTGGGGGGACTCAGACGGCTGCTCTTGCGGGGTTTTTAATTCAATAAATATTAATTGCCATGTCAAGACATCTGCACACAGATGAATTATTTAATGATAGACACTCTGTCTACTTGAAATATGACACTCTGAAGGCACTTTATGCAAACAGTCTGGGTTGCAGGACTTGGGAAAAATGTCAGAGCAGAACATGGAGTTCAAACGCAGTTCAGCGTCATTAATGTTGCAGTGTAAAAGCAACTCAATGTGACGAAAAAACACGCGCGCACGGGGAAAAAAAAAAGGCTTGGGAAAGCGATGAGGGCCCTGAGTACAAGAGAAAATACTTTCTCCCACAGCAGAAGTAGGATTTTAATGGCTTTTGTGCTAAAGCATTTACAGGACCTTGAGCATCAGAATACCTATTGATGTGGGCAAGCAGTCAGACAGACCATCTATTCTATCAAGTTAGTCAAAAAGCCCTGAGCGAGTTTTTGTCTGAACACAGCCTCCCGGCTATCATAAACCCTAAAGAAAACAATGCTTTTTGCTGACAGAACATCATATTTCACATTTCGTTACGGTGAAGAGACGAGAAAGAGAGGGAGAAACTACAATTACGTTTCTGTGTGGAACAGGGCAAACGGTTCTGGGGCTGGATACCTTTGACACAAGCACAATTATTATAATTAACAAGACTGATGATGATGATGATAGGCGAGAGCTATTGCCTGTGATGGGGCAGATTGTACGAGCCTTCAAAGCAATATTTACCTGGGCTTTTTTATCTTGCATAAGGCACAAGAAACATGCATATTCAGGTATTCGGTTCTCTTGTTCATAACGTGTGACATTCCTTTCACTTGTTTTTCAACAGAACATCTTTTGATTCTATTCAATTCTTCACACGGGAATAACACAATTACGTGCTCAAGGTCAGTTAAGCTGCCAACAACATTAATATATTTTTTTTTAGTGGCACGGCTTTTATTTAATCACAGAGAAAGGCTGAATAACACAATAAATGAATGTATGAACCATAGGTAGGAAGGGTTTAATAGAATAATTTAGTGCTCTGGATAATTTACAACAATTATATTAATGTTGGCATCTGCATTTAACATGTATTATAATACAGAGATAGTAGCAAAAAAAGTTAAATATTTAAAATTGCATTTATTTTATGCTAAGTATACTTCAAACTCATTAACATAATTTCTGGAGACTTGCTGATATAAAAATACCATAATCAGTCTTTTTAATGTAAGATATTTAAAGTGTACCTTAATTATACTTGCAATAGTGTCACTTTAGCACAATTAAATACACTTCCGTATATCTTTAGTTGGTCTTGTTGTATGGTATTTTTATTAAGTACATAAATAAATACATGTACCCATAGTACCACTTAACATGAAATAAATGTATTTCAAATACAATTCAAGTATATTATTTTTTTTTTAATAGTGGAGTTTGGTAGCAAACATGGTGAACATCTGCCGTACGCACAACAACACTATTACGCCAATCACAACAAAAAAGTGCTCATTACATCAGTAGTGTAAGAGGTTCAACAAACTAATCAAGCCAGTGAAAAACATCCGCTCTGATAAGAGCAGAATCTGTCATTGAAAGGAATCAAGAAAATTTAGCTGAGCTATCTTTCAAGGTCAGGAGGGAACGCCTGCATATATTTCAGCACTGTGAGAGCCGGGCTGCCTGCTTGAACCATAAAAACTGTCAATCTGATAATGAGTGAAGGAGGAAGCCATGTGAGAGATTAAAACATGAGTGTCCATAGCGCATCAGCCCCTAGCCGTCAGCTCCTGAGCTCTGCGGTAACAGCACCTAGCTGCTTGACCTCATTACTCGGCTTGTGGAACATGCCAGAAACAGGAAAGCAGAGGCCTGACTCCGCTTTATAAGAATTTCTTTTGCCTGCTCTCATGGCTGTCGGAAGGCTATTATCCCTACACCTCGAAAACTCACCCTTAGCATCGATTCTCTCATGTGGTCGGCAGACAAGAGACAAAAAAAAGTGTTACAACCACAGCTTTAACTAAAAGAAGTGGACTGGATGACTTTTGAGCCATGTTACGGTGTTACAGATCTGTTGACTGACCCTCTGAAGCATGTTGCACAAGATCCAAACTTGCACAAATAACAACACACTATCTATGAGCTGAACTGTATATTTAGTTTGTTCTACCTATATACTACACTATCACAGTACACTAAAAAAAAGCATTTTGGAGTTTGGAGGAACCTTCTGTGTAATAGAAATGTTTAATGGACGATTAAAGTCCCTCATTATGGATTTTTTAAAAATGAGCTTTCATGCAGTGTGTAACACATTTATAAGAGAACGAAAACATCCCGCTAAGTTTTAAATCTGAAAGTGCACCATATATAAAGTTATTGCCTCTCAAAAGAAAGTGTCGATTCTGAAGTACCAAAACGAGTCCCCAAGCTGCTTCACTTTGACGTCAAAATGAAACCTTGTCATATTGCCTGTCCATTTGTCTTTTTGTGTTTGTCTGAAAGAATATGTAAATTCATTCTTTGCCACGAGGTGCTGCTTTTGGAGCGTTAAAAGCTCAAATGCTGCTTTAACTGAAATCGTCCAATCACTGGAGAGGTCTGGAGTTGTTGAATAAACAGGGTAAAATTAAAAGCATATAAGAAAATAAAGTGTTTTTTGGCCTTGCACGTATACCAACCTGTTGTTTGGGACTCCCAAAACCAAAATATGAACCTTTCATAACTTTAAGGTTCTTTATGGAACTTTAGATGCCAACAAAGAATATTTATTTTAAGATTGTAAGTTACTGACGTGCCACTGTGTGAGTAAATTTACTGCGGTGCATTTCCAAGCTAAAGTAAACCAGTGAATGGTTGCTTTTTGTGTCAGAGCAACAGTGGACAGAATCAGTTGAGGGCGAGAACAGTCTGGCTACACGAGACTAAAATCACTCAGAGTTAACATCTTTAGCTGAATCGTCATTATGTTCAGAGACAACCAAATGTTTCCCAGAATTGAAAAAGGGAAATCGCTGGTGAGGATAATGATCATGCTTAGGTCATTAGCTACACTGTTAAATGACTCCAGAAGAATGCTTCGTCTGATTGGCTGATTGATCTGGCTTATGTGCGTTCTACTGCCATTCTTTCATAATGCACTGGCTAAAACAATAGCTATTGACCCGTTTCTGGTGTACCTATGAAAAACTGCTCTATAACTTCACTTTATTGTCACTTTTAAGGAGAGTCCACAAGGCTGTTAAGGGGTTTTAGTGGCCACATGGAAACATTAAACCTTTTTCTCCCCCCTGTTGGGAGCATTTATAGTAGACAAACATATTGTGACCTAACCCTCAGTATCTCCAGAGATCGCAGTGATAATCTACACTTTTTACTCTTATTTACTGATGTTTGATAGACGCTGATGTAAATGAGCATTTTCCACGTGACACTTTTAATAAATTAAATGAATTCTACACCAAGGCGCGCCTTTCCCAAATTGCCTCACAACAAAAAAACAGCCTACATGCAATGTTTTGCCTTCCACCCAGGCTAGCAAATTTTACTGATCCGACTCCTACATTTGTGTACAGTTAATTGAAATGCTCACTGTGAGAATGCCGGGCTTGCAAATAGTTTGATCAATACACAGTGAGATGTGTAAATTGATCTTTGAAGTAGTCATCTCACTTAGTGAAGTGTTCAATCAGTCTAATTCAGAGCCGCTTGTGCCTCGTGTGGTCTTCAGCCAATTCATTTGCTGTGAATTTTCAATGAACGAATTCCCACTGCCATTTACTGATCGCTAGCAGGGAGTTTGTCTACTGAAAATGGAGCTCCTTCCTGTTTACGACAAAATGGATGTTTCAAATCATGGTTCCCTCCAAGAATTTCAGTGAATAAATAAATAAATACATTTTTATTTGCCATGTTTAAAAAAAAAAGACTAATAATAACAACAGTAAATTAAATGTAAACACTTTCTCAAAATAAAAATGAGAACTGTGCTCAAGAGCCGCTGCTGCTCTGGTACTGCAAATAATATGGAAATAGTGTTGTGACAGCCACAAACTGTAACTATATACTGTACAGTTAAAAGCATAGTTTTTGATTTGAACTTAATGATTAGTGGAGTATTCAAATTAAGGGTAGCAGTCCTATTAAGAGACCAAACACAACATGATCCGACTTTGATGTAAAGATCACAAGTTTTTTACATTTTTTAAAGGACTAAAATCATAGCAATCAATCCATGCATAATATCTTCAGATAAAATCAGACAGAATGTGGCTGGAGTAGCTGCAGCTCATCACATTTTTGACAGCTCAGTTGATTATGAACGGAAGCGATCAAAAAGTTCCCATGTAAGCATGTGTAATATAACTTTTTTGATGGGTGCAAGCTGCTCCCATACATATGCTTTTTAAATAATAAAAAGGGGATTAAATAAATGTAATATTTATATTGCATGTACACCACTGTTTGCTAGTGTAAATTCTAAGATTTTTAATGTTTTTGAAAAAATAATAATAATAATAATATATTAAGCTTACCAAGGATGCACTGATCCAAATACAGTAAAACTCTCATATTGTAAACGAATATTATTCCATATATAAGATTTTAAAATGTAATAACTTATGCCTATAATGGCAAAGCTTAATTTTTTATAAGGCATTCAATGTCACATGATCTTTCAAAAATCATTTTAATTGGTTGATTTTCTCTTACCACCAATAATAGAAAAGGTTGGGCTATTATTTTTTTTAATTTATTTATTTTGTGGACAGTGCGACTGATTGATTGATTACTTGATGAACAGAATGTTCAAGAGGAACAGTATTTTCTGTTAGTAGAAATCCTTTGTAACACTGTAGAAAAATGTGTAGAAATAACTGCCACATTTAATCAAGTTAATGCAAATAAAAAAAACGTTTAAACAATAATGTATACAAATTTTGATAATTTATTATAATTATAAAATATTATTTTAGATTTTAAAATGCAATTTATTTCTGTGATGGCACAGCACCCATTCAGTGTCACACGATCCTTTAGAAATCATTCTAGGCTGATTTGCTGCTCATTTCTTATTGTCAATAACGTAAAGAGTTGGGCCATAAAATAGTTTTGAGAAGAATGTGATTTGTTAATTAATTATTTGTAAATAGCATGTTTAAATCAATTTAATGCATCCTCACTGAGGTATTAAAAACTGAAACTAATCCCAAACTTACACTGTGTGTGTGTGTGTGTGTGTGTGTGTGAGTATAGGTAGATAGATAGTAGATAGATAGATAGATAAATTGATTATATATAGATCATTTTTAAAGACGTTTAAGTAAAGTAAAGAATAAAACTAAACTGAGGCTGGATTCAAGCATAAACATTTACCACCTGTATAGTAGAAATGTCCTCTGCTGTAGTTTAGAGACCCTTACAGTAAAGTTTAACATAAGTGTACAGATAAGGCACCCAGGACTACAAATAACCTTAATGACCTTAATGGTACATTATACACTTTATGCATCCAGTCCAGACTAAATTCATTGCTCTCTGAACTTCTAGTACCCAATTAAGGTTCGACTCAGTTGGCATAACAACTGTATTCAGCTGAAGCTGAAATGTTTAACAGGGCCCAAGAGGGGAAGGAGTGAGGCAATGTCACAAAGGGAAGAGGACAGATCAGTACTGACGCCAGATATCAGACACATCCCAACCACTCCAGAGCACTGCCAGTCCCTTAGTGCAGTCACAGGGGGGGCATAATATGTGCTGCACTCTCTCTGTGTCATTTCCTGACGGGACGTCAAACAGCAGGCACTTATCGTGAGCCGTATATTCCGCAGCATAGTGGCATGGTCTTCACGTTGAGTGCCTGACGTAAGTCTAAGTTAATCAAGCCACACCGGACTACCTGGAGAGAACAAACGTGCATGAAAGGGAGGGGAAAATGTGTGTTCCATATTCATGATTAACAAGGCCATTTTTCCACTCCTCAACCAATTGGCTGAAAGGATAGAAAAGGGAAGGAAGCGAAACCGCAAGTTATAAGTTTCTAAATGACTAAGCAGCTTGGTATACGAGTGAGAGAGAACAAGAAAGAAAGAGAAAAGAAAGGCATTCGATTTGTGGCATTGGTTCTCACTAAGGTCACTGCTTCTATGTCCCATAAACTGCATGCATTACAATAGTTGCTTCATTACATTTATGCTATTAAAACCTATTATTACAGCATTAAGAATTTATTGGTGTATAATATTGTGTCATTTATTGAAACACATTATGATATTATCTTACATTTCATATTTGATAATTAAGAATTTATATACAGTACATATACGTATCATTTAAAAATCTCTTAAACCAAAGACTGAATATATGGCATGCTGCTTTTGATACTGTGTAAACTCTCTTTTTTTATTTATCTTTTATGTTATTTGGTAACAAGATTATGAGATTATGTGTTTTATTTCTATATTTTTGAAGTTGCATGGGTTTGGAGTGGGTTTTGTATATTTGCTACATGTTTTGTATATTTCTATATCTTTGAAAAGTAAACTTAATACAAAAAAAAAAAAGGAAAATTTTAAAAATGCTAGAAACACAATATATGTGCAACCACCAACATACAGTATACAAAGGATATCATGCTAACCAGTAAAAAAAAATAAGTCACTGGTTGATAGTGTAAATGGTCTGGAAGTATATATTTATTAAAAGCTGTCAAACTGTACAAACCAAGTGTTCTTCATGTGTGCCGTGTTTGCAGGATCTCGGTAAAGGACATAGGGACACACTGTAAAGGTCTTTTCCTTTGAAAATGAGAGAGGGAGTGAAGAGAGAGGAGAGAACTTTATGGATTTTCCTCCTGAAAATAATCTCAGCCTTCCACTTCAAGGGCACAGTAGGGGCTTTGCTTTGAATCAAGGCAAATGCAAACCCACCCACAGGTAGAGAGAGGTGAGCAGAGGTAAACTAGAAGGGGAAGTGGGCGGAGTGATAGAGAGGGGGAGCAAGAGCAAGAGAATGGGCATGCTAATAGAGCGAAAGGGGAAAAATGAGGATAAGAAATACAAAACACTTCGCTTTTCAATAGCACTGGTGCACCGGGGGTCACCGTGTCTGCCTAATGGAAATATACCAGAAAGAGCATTTATTTAACACATTTGTGACCCTGGACCACAAAACCAGTCTTAAGTCGCTGGGGTTTCAAGAGTTCACGCTTTCCTCATAATGAATAAGCAAATTTGGCGTGCTGTCTGGGGAGCGAGCCGGGAGAGCGGC
>JAUMHR010000042.1:7608515-7627588 GCA_032361145.1 Enteromius fasciolatus | reverse complement strand
GCGCTTATTACAGGACCGGCTTTACTGACAAAACGTGCATTATAGATCGGCCGATCGTGATCGGAGCATCCCTAATGTGAAGCAAAGTCAAAAGGTCTCAGGAAAGAAGTATTCAGGGGATTGTTTTTCTCTAGATTTAGAAGGCTAAAACCATCCAGACTATGGCATCCTCTTCATTTAAATGGCCTACTGCAATTATTACTCTTAACCTTGAGGTCATGCAAGTTGTAAAGATGAATAATCAAGAAAATGGTAAGACATTTTCTACCATTATAAAACTATTTTCCAGCGTTGGTTATTTTTAAAACCACTTACACTATCTAAACGGCTGCCTGCGGATTTGTTTTCAGGTAAAAAGGAAAAGTACTAAAGGACCTAACCTGTTTGTTCACTAGAAAACCATAAACTTAAACCATAAATTGTCACTAAATGCAGTCCCCAGGAAGAAAAAGTCCAACAATCCGCAAACCTGAGCAGTCACATTTAGCTGCATTCAGTGCATGGCCTATAGATACTGTAGACACCAGTGATGCCCACAGCTGGTCACAGGAGACATAAGGTAATGTCTAGAATGTTTCAGACATCCCCCTGCCCCTTAATTATTTAATTGAGGCAGTTATGTACATTGGAAAGAGAGTAACAGGGTTATTGCTGGCCTAAATCAGCTCTTAATTGAAAGGCAGCCATAAAAGCTGCAGGTGTCCAGCCCTCGGTGTCTGTAATTGGTGGCCCATGGAGTGCTGGGATGAGCAGCTGCTTAACACAGCGAGTCTGAGAGAATGACATGCTTCTAACCAACCCTGCCTACCCTGCATAACGTTTACGGAAATCCTTTAACATAAGAATTAGATTCTTCCATGACCAAGGAAATAACTGCATTAATTACTACAGCATATCTCTGAATTGCCACCTAAATGTTTGAACATGCCAAAATAAAATAAGTTTTACAACCCTAACCCTAATCATTTTCCACATTTTCGAATAATATTACAGTTTTTAAAGCTATTAAAAATTGGATTGTGATTAAAGAAGAAGAAGAAAAAAAAAATCATAACAACCTTTCAGCGTTTATCAAAGTACTTCTTTGCCTAGATTCTAGCTCTGCACGATCTGGGCACTCTATCAAACTAACTTTAAGAGGAGTTCCCATACGCACTATGCTGAGCACTTGTTGGCTGCTTTTTCCTCCACTATCTGTTCCAACTTAATTAAAATTAAAATGCTAGTTCTGTAACCTTTAAATTAAAAGAAACACGCATTTAGTCAGGTGTGCCAAAACATTGGTCTGGTATTGTAAGTGAACAAAAGAAAACCAGTGATTTATTTCAGTGAATCGCATAGACACGCCCTCTTCTCTCCTCATCCATAATATTTCTTCATCTCTCTACAGCCCTAATCCAAAGGTTTGGACAAACAACACTGCAAAAGAAAGTGAGAGAGAGAAAAACAGATGGAATGAGAAAGCACTCTTTTTCTTCCTGGATGAGCTGTGGCTTCAGAGGACAAAGAGTCGATCGATTCACATACTCAATTAGAGCTGTAATGTTTTAATCAATGCCCTGTAAAAGTATGACAGGAGGCCATCATTAACTAGCTGCAAATTTATGACAAACGGCAGTGTAATTGGGTATGTGTAAACAGCCCATATGATAAAGAAAGATTCCTGCTCAGATCAATAAAATTGATTGGGCTTGGGCATTAAATAAGCCACAAGCTGAAGAAACTCACTCTGGTGATATTGGCCCCTGTCAGAGCTTGCGGCGTACATCTTTGTCAAGGACTGGAGTGGCACTGTTTTCCTGTTCTTGTCCGTTAAGGTAATTACAACTATATTGAGAACAAAATGAAACAAACTGCAAATCCAGGCCACCAATAGACGTTGACTACTGTAACTTTTTTTCTCATCTGTTTTTGTCAGAAAAAGCTGTATTTGTAAGTAAAAAAATCAGATCACAACATAAGCTGTGCTTTAAACATGCCGTTTTGTGTCATGGTTTACTGTATACTCAACAGCTGGACACTTTGAATAAAAGCACCTGACATTTCAGCAGAAGATGTGTCAGGTGCTTTAGTGACTCTCTGAGGTCAGCACATGCTTTCTCCACTAGGGGAAATGGACCAGGTCAGGTGTCTCATTTAAAAGGAGAAAGAAGGGGAGAGTGTGAACAGAGGGTCTGCCTACTGGGCCTGCTACAAGGCAAAGCCACAAGTACAAAAGTCTCTGATGAAGGGAGAGCAACGATGGGTCAGAGGGTCAAGGAAGAATTCAGCAGTACAAATAGAGCTGGGGAGAAAGAAAAAAAATACATGGTATATATATATATGTGTGTGTGTGTGTGTGTGTGTGTGTGGAACTGGATGGGGAAAAAAGTTAGGTTGCAAAGCTAATCTTTAAAAGATATTAATATTGTATTACCTTGTTGATATATAGCTTTTTAATACGTTTGTATTTATGTATTTTTAGTATAAATATTAAATGAAATACTTTAATATACTTTAATGTACTTTATAGTTTTTTAATCATCAAATTTTATTTCATCATTTAAAAAATTCAGATTTTTTTTTTATTACTACCAATATAATTAGTAGTAGTATTAAAAATATTATTTGGACAAAATAATATAGAAATTAAATATTGTCTATTTATGAGCTATCTGCTAAAACATGGACTTAATTAAGTGTCAATATTAACAGTATTTAATCAACAGTTTTCAATCAGTATAATCAAAAATTCTGTATACCAAGTATAATGTTTGTATACATATATTGCATATATTTAAATATATATTTATACATTAATTAATGTTACAAAAGATTCATATTTCAAATAATTGATATTCCTTTAAACTTTGAGCTTTGGCTTAGGAATAAATGACATTCAAATATATTAAAGTCATTTAAAATTGTATAACATTATTCATTTCACTGAATTATAATCAAATAAATGCACACTCAATGACCATAAAATAGCTTTAAAAATGTGTAAAAAAAAATTCTATTCTAATTCTATTCTATTCTAATGTATATCAGAAGTTCTTTAAATTCGCATGACAGACAAATCAAAATGTAGGTCATTACTGACTGAAAATCATGCCTTAAATATAAGCAGGCATATAAAGTAAAACTGGACAGGCTTTAATTCAGTGATACCACATATACCGTCTTTATTCCATCCAGCAATCTAGCTCAAAAACATAAACATTTCATTAGCTGAATAAAATTGAAAAACAAATAGAGATTTTTAAGAACTAATCTTTAATCTTTACAGTTTCAAATCTGTCAGCGGGGATGCAGCACAGGCAAAAAGCAAACTGCGCAATCCCTATCTGACTTATTTCTTTGCTTGCACTGTTTGTCATATGGCCATTGAGCAGACGCGTAAAACAGACTCAAGATGCGGAGTGGCATCACGTTGTGTTTTCACTATGAATACTCATGAGCACTCACTAGCCTGACTGTCATTAGTGCTTTCTTTTACACAGAGGACATTTTCTCTTTCTTCTTTCATTTGCTCTCTCCCTTTCTCTTATTCCTGAAACCTAAAAGTTTGGTCTGGACAAAAACAGTCTTTGAGAAGTGTTTATCAGTTCTCACTGGCTGTGAGCTCAGAGACCGCCTCCTGCTGGTTAACCCAGCATGGGCCTCGCATCACTCCTACTTTGAAAATTTCTCTCGCACCCTCTTTCTCTCCCTTTCTCTCTGTAAGAGAAGAAAGAAACGGACCTTACGAAAGAAGTGGAAAACGAACGCTCACTATCTATAATGAGTCTGAATCCTCATCATCGCCATTCCCCGTTAGTGAGAGATGCTGCTATAATGTGTCCGGCTCTCTTGAATCGTCCATGACACCAGAGGACACATTCAAATGCTAGAGAAAGAAATATCATCACCGCCCAAAGCAGATGGGAGGTGTAAAGTGGAAACCCAGCTCACGTGAAAAGATACAGCGCATGGAGCGCTTGACAGAGAAGTCAGGGCATCACCGCCCAACCAGCTATTGATTTCTTCTTTCAACACAGACACGGCTCGCTTTCCCAAAACAGCCCATCAAACAGCAGGCCTCCTTTATTTCATTATGGCTGGCGCAAACGAGCGTGAGGCTTCTCTCTGTTCATTTCAATGATTAATTTGTGTTGGGAAAACACCCAAACTCCCATGCATTTTGCCCTTAATTAACAAATTGCAATATATTATTAACTTGTCGAGCAAAGAAGGCTCTTCTGAATCATTTTCGCAGTGGGAGGTTTTGAGGGAGCTAACTACATTCGTGAAGTCGAATGGTTTTCCTTGTTTGTGTTTTATTTGGCAATCTGATTAAATTATGCATCCGTTAATGTGTTAATTTTACTACAGGTGGAAGTAAATCAGGTCCCAGCGATTAATTCCTTTGTTCCTTTGTAAAGCAAGAAGCTCATCACTTTGCACGCTAAATATACGGCTCCTTGCACGCAAGGAAAGGTTGAGGCTCCAACACCCAGCTGCACCACGTGCATGCCCGGGCATACCATCTGCTCTTGGAGCCCTGCATTCAAATTTGTGTGATATTTATTGATCCAAATTTCATTGAACTAATTACCCACAATTACTGCCGTTTTTGTCAGAGATAATGCAGATTCCCATTAAAGTGCCTCACCATTTGCTCCTAATTGCTAACCTTCTCTTCAAGCAGCTGCATCTCTGCATATGCTAGTGGAGGTGCCGGGCTGACATGTGACAACATGGGTACTTATACAGCAAGCCAAAGTTCTCCAAAGAGCATTTCAGGTCAGATGTGTGGTTTGGGTGGTAGAGGATGGTGAAAAAAGTGGTTAGGGTGACTGGGAACCAGAGGTGAAGATGTCTTCTGGTAATATGCAGCAAGCAAGAGTTGTGAGGTTGACAGCTCATTAATACATGTTGATTTTCTTTCTGTTTTCAAATGAGAAAACACATAGAAAATGGTCTGTGTCCAGGCACTGAAGCCTGTAGGAGAGGCAACATAAAGGGTAAAAATGTATTAATAATAATAAGAATAATAGAAAACGAAAGAGAATTCCACAACCTGAGGAACATGAAATGTGAGCCATCTCCAGGAAAATGTCAAGTGCTACCAACGAAGAGTCATTGCCCCATACCGAGCTTCATTCTCAATTAATTGACTCAAATGTCAAAAAAGAATGTACATCAGAGACAAAAATTGAGTGGCCTTCAATGACGTTCACGTGGGCAGTACATCATAGAATAAAGATAGACATTTGAATGATGAGGGTCGGACCCCATGCAGACCCAGATTGAGCTAAACCTTGGGCTGAAGATCAAAGCATCCCATAATAACTAAGGGCCTGTCATGTGCAGCATTTCTATCAGCTGGAAGTAAAATAAAATTACTCCTATGGGTGTACTAAAGGCTTGATTCACAAGCTTTAACAGGAAATGTATCTTTAAATTCTTTGTATGTTTTTCAGGTTGACAAATATACAGTAGCTTAATCGTTTAAACATCTGCTAACAGATTTTTTTTTCTTTTCATGTGTCATATTGCACTTTGTCTCCTAAGAAGTGGTGGTGACTAAAGCGGGGGTGTCGTGTATTTGGGCCGGTGGTGCATTGTGTATATTAATCACAATAACATGATTAATTTACACAAAGGTAGGATTTGAATCCCGTGTTGACTGCCATCAATTGGACAAAATACACATCATTTTGCCATTATTTGGAAAATCCAGCTTTATATATTCTCTGATCATTTACTACAAGATGTCTGCAACAAATATACATTTTTATATAACTAAGAAATACAACTGCTGTTTATTCATAGTAAATAACCACTTTTTTGCATTTTACATTTGTTTTACTTTTTAATAAACACATTGCAATTGCAAATGAGTGGAATTCATAATTCTTTTTTTAAACAAAAATTTACTTAAAGGTGCAGTGTGTAATTTTTAGCGGCATCTAGCGGTTAGGATTCGAATTTCAACAAAAGGCTAAGTCCACCGCTCACCCCGCCCCTTTCGAAACGGATACAGAAGCTACGGAAGCAGACAAAGGACAAAAATGTCGTTGTCTGTACACCTGAGAGTAGCCAATCAAGCGATGAGGTTTCTTTACAAATGAAAGTCAAAGAATTATATTTACTTAATTTTTCATTAGACCAATATGTTATTGCGAATATTATTGTTACTCATTGATCACCGTCTCAGGTTTCTGCCGTCGTCTGTCTTTCTTTTCTTTTCTTTTTCAACGGAGACTGACGCTCTGCCGGTTCTTGCGCATAATATGCATGAGCCTACATTTTTTTAAACATTTCCTTACTTCCACCAGAAAAACACTACTGACTTGCTTGCTAATGCTAACACTACTACTTTGCGCACATTTCAACGTGGTGAAGACACAAGCGGCCTCTCAAAACACCAAGGAAGAAGTAGAAACGCTCTCTGCAGAAGTTTGTCCGTTTAGGGCTACTATAGAAACATGGCGGCACTAAATGGCGACTTCCATGTAAGGGGACCCGAGGTGTATGTAGACATAAATTGCTCATTCTAAGATTATAAAATCATAATGGCTTATTGTGTAAGGTCTTTACACACCTCTGAAAACATAGTTTTGTATGTTATATTGCATTTCTGCCAATAAACACACTGCACCTTTAAGCTACTATAAGATACTAGATTAATTTGACCATACAAATGATAAAACATGCCAAAAAATAAAAAATAAACAAAACACCACAGATGTACACTGAAAGAGCATCTTGACACACTCTAGCAACCGCATAACAATACGCTAACAACCACTCAAGCACTGCAGTGACGATTTTTACATAGGCAAGCAGCTCTCACATTTTCTTTAGAAAAACCTGATTGGAAATGTTTTATTGTGATTTTTTTTATAATTTCGGAAAGCACCTTGAATTCAAAAGTTAATGACCATATGGCTGAATATCAGTCGGAAAACTTCCATACAAAAAAACCTACTGCGCTACTCACAGTGACTCAGGTTAGAGGTTAAATTCTCTTTTCTGACCCAACGGCTCACTGTGGATCAATCAGAAGGATTCATTCAGAAGCGATAGGGTATAATGTAGATATTTCAAAAAGGCAGGATTCAAAGAATCGCTTTAACAGAGAATTCAAAACTCAATTCCTATTTCTCTTGCTCTTTGACACAAGGGCTTATTTTGCATAAAGTAAGAGAAGGAATCACTGATAATGAGCTGAAATATGTTGAAGCGAGGCTCTGTTAAGAGCACAGGCAGCAGCAAAGCTGGTCATCATTGCCCCCTTTTAATGGGTTTAACAGAGCGCCACATACAACCCAGACACCGTAGGAGTTCAAGTGCCCAACGCCCACCTACCGTCCTATTATGCCTGCTCTCAATGCATGCCCGCAACATGCAGAATGCTCACAAACCGCCGCTCCGTTTGCCTGTCTACTGGTGGCAGTGCCTAGACGTCCCACCAAGCCCTGCTTTTTATTCCGGCTAAAAAAAGCTCTGCTCCGTGACAGAAAGATGACAAGCTGTTGCTTCATCTCGGTCACAGGAGTACAGCGGGTATGCAAACAAACAGACGTGCAAACACTAGGCACACACAGCCCTGCAAGGCACAGCTCTCCACTATTAGATTTTCACACCCGTCCAAGATGGCAGCTCCTGAGGAGCTGTTATAGTCTCTGGAGTTCTGTCATTGTTCGTACTCTGAGAGACTAGAGGGCATCGGGGGTTCAGTGTCTAACCGAACTTCCCAGTCCGAGCACATCTGAGATGTACTTAACTCAAAGTGGCATTTCTACAAAAAGCAATATAAATATGACATGAGACAACATGCACTTGCAACTTAGAGCACAAGCTTTTCACCCTGCAAATGAAGGAGGAAAAGAAAGAGGAAATTGTGCACTTGTGAACTTCTCGTGAACCTTCCTCTAAAGTGAGGGTGGATATGTAGATTAAATCTCAGTGATGGTGAATCCTCAAGGTGATGCAGACTGCCAGATGCACACCTACACAGAAACTTTAGCTGGAAACTGGCAACGGCGGCTTTCACTGCTTAAAATACAGACCACACATACGCATTCACTGCGCTCACAATCACAATAGAGGGTTCAACAGATCCCGTTAGGAAAGAAAAATGCTCAGTTTTTCGTCTTAAGGCATTTTAAAGATTATGTTTGTTTTGCCTTGGTGAACAGAGAATATGAAAAACAGAAAAGAAAATGCAGTGCTTAGATATCTGTCAATTCCACAAAGAAAAATAAAAAAAATTATATTTGAAAAGCCTCTCTCCATGGTGATGATTTAAAAAAAAGAATCCAACGGCTTGTTAGGTCTTAAAGGGACAGTGCACCCAAAAATAAAAAAAATTGTTAGAATTTACACACCAGCATGCAAATTCAAATCTGCATGACTTTCTCTTTTGTGATTCATACAAGTTCAAAATAGAATAAAAGCGAATAAATAATAACAAGATTTAAATTTCGGGATGAACTACCCCTTTAAACAAAGAGCAACAACATAGGTGTTTTTTCTTTTCTTTATTGTTGTAAGTACTTCATTTTTATTTTTGCATCATGTTTGCAAAAATAATATGCATCGTGGAAATTGGTTAAAAATAAATGAATTACATAATATTCAAATTAATAGTTAATTAATCAATTGCACATCATCCAACAATAATTTAATTAATATTAAAAAAATAACTATTTAAGAAAGAACATTATTATAGCAAACCATTAAAATCTCATCAAGTTTTTTTTTTAATATATACATATGTTAGTATGTATGACAGACCTATAGTGAATACAAATCTAAATAGGATAGAGAATGTGTTGTTGCTGTGTATGCGTGTGTGTGTGTTTTCTCTCTTTATTTTTTTAATTGAACAAAATAAGTATAATTTGACAGCCCTAATAGTTATATAACATGGCAGTTATAGTTACATTCTGATAGAGACACACAAAGCACACGGTGAAGACACAGGAGAGAACAATACAAGTGGAGCCAGAGCTCTGAATACGTGTGACGTAAATGCCATCTTTGAAGGACAGGTTTGGGGCATTGTCTTTAGGGAATGTGCAAATCACATGCCCAGAGTTAGGAAGGTCAGTCCATGCATATCAATGATTGCTGGAGAGGAAACCTCGTTTTAATGCTTGCATAAAGAAAAAAAGAGAGAGTACAAGTCATGTCTCTGAGGTACAGGAAAAAATGAATGTGTTATGAAAATCTTCAGGTAAGACTGTGTTTAAAAATCTGTGGAGTGTGTGCTTGAACAGATACTCAATGGAGAATGCCATATGAGGATGAGAGCATCATACAGGTCTTTCCACCCGGGTTACCAAAAAAAAAAAATGTATACAGTGGACCTAAGCCTTTGGTTTAATGCCACAGCACGGCGCCGTCCACTGAGGAAATTGCCCAAAAGTCAATTTGAGCCATCAGAGATTGCAAAATGTCCTCCATCTGGAATAATTGAATTTGAGGCTTAGGTGATTAGCCTCACACCTTCAATACGATAATCTGGCAGTTTTTCCGACAGCCATCTTTCAGACATTGCGCGGCTGAGACATCCGATCGGGAACAGAGGCCACATCTGTCACGAGCACGCCTCAGCCTGCACACATCCAGATGACTGCGAGCGAGTCCAGCCTATACGCGGCAGTAGCTGCTATGCCTAATCAAATGTTTAACAAAGCTGCAATCTGATAACAACATCCCCACCCTGGTACACAATTCATCACACGCGATGGTGAATTAAACGGGACATATCTCACGCAGTTTGTTATTGGTAACCGTGGTGGTCGACGCGTCTGCGCGCCTTCGAAAGAGAATGGAGACATTTAAAAACTAAAGGTCAACAATAAATCAGTATCTCAAACAGTGCCTGAGGTGTGATTTGTGTCAGCTGACGGAGCCACAAAGTGAAATGGCCTGACCATGCAGAATGGAAAGGAGCTGGATGGGCTTATCTGAACCGCCACACCTCCCCGCTGATTGAAGCCGAGTATGTTAGACCTCTCAAAGTAGCTCATTGCGATCAAAAGATGTGGCGGAACATAGGATGGGAGACACGGAGCGGAGCTGATAAATAATTTATCACCGCTTATTGTACCAAAAGTAACACCAGACCAAATTCCACAAATATACTAGTGACAAAAATGTCAGCGATTTTTGTTTTACTGCTGGGATTCTGGACACTAAAACTGCAACTTAAGCTATACATGCAATGTAAGGTTTACAATATAAACCCTAGCTTTTCTATAAAGCCAATGGGGTAAAATAAAACAACGGTGAAGTACTCCAGAGCACAGCTCTAACAATCCTCTTCAACATGAACAAAGGAGGGCTGTGCCATGTAAAATGTGCCGTTTCAACATACCACCAGAAATAACAACTGCTGAGCATCTGCCCAAGAAACAGAGCTTAGTACGGCCATTTTTTGTCCTCCTAAACAAGAGGTCATTTCACACATTCGGGGAGAGAATCTGTATTAAATAGACATTGCCTGCTGCTACACTGAAATTGAAACTGCTTCAGAGCAGGGTTGAAAGTCTTGTCAATTCTCAAAAGCACTGATGTTTTCGGCCCCTCTCCCCTCCCAGTGCATGCCTCTGTACATATAATCTAATTTTTTTTGTCATTTTTTTAATAAACTCTCCAAAACATATCCAATTCATATCTAGTGAAAGCCTTTCAGCTTTGACCTTTCAAAACTTTAACATAAAGTGATCTGTTAAATCATATCTTTAGACAGGGTTATATTATACACTCTATCTTTGATTTTACAACTGCACTGCATGGGTGAGAGGGGGTTCATTTTTTTTTTTTTTTGAAGGTTACAGAAGGTTTGGGCACGCTGTGTAGATAGTGAAGGAAATATGGCTAGAATTTAAGAAGGTAACACTTGTTTTAGAAGCGATAAATATTTCTTCTACTACTAATAATAATAATGTACAACATGAATATGTAAACATCCAGTATATCCAATACTTATTACAAACTATATTAGATTACTATTGTAAACGATACCGTACGTTTACAAATTGTTATTGTCACATTTACATGTTTTACTGTCTCGATAATAAAACAGATTCCTTGTATTCATTCAACTGATTTACTGTATACTGTACATATTGAGAATATAAGAATAATTGCTATTTACATATACAAATATGCTATTTGCTATTTACAATTTGCATATAACCAATATAAGGTAACACTTTATTTAAAGGTGTTCTTGCTATACGTGTTACATGTACTTACTATTATAATAACAATGAATTATGCATAATTAAAACCTTAATTCTAACCCTAACCATATAGTAAGTACATGTAGCCATAATAATTAATGTTACCAAGTACTTAACTAGCTTTTAAATGTATAAATAAACTGCAACAATGACACTGAGTACCCCAATATAAATGTAAGGTCTATTACATTTCCTAATTAAAAAAGCATTAATTGTATTCATACGAGTAATTCTGACCCAGTATTTTATATTTCTTGTGTTTTTCAATACTGCAATCAGAAAGCACTTTCATACTAGTTGGGGCTTTATGAATTACCATGGCAACAGGCAGCTTGTGATTTACACCGCACAAACACAAACCCACAGTGGCTGTTTCTTCATTACTTTGTGGCTTTGAACTGAATTGTGATGATGACATTAAATGGGACTCATTCACAGGTTTGTATGTGTATTTAGTAATTGTGAACCTGTCCTCGTCTTCTTGTTCCAGTGCGCTATCTATATGACAGGCATGGTTAAGGCCCTTAGCCCCATTTGCGTTACATTTGGTCCATCTCGCTAAATCTTTGTGTTGCATGACAGTCCTTTTGTCTGCACTGCCGCACAAAGCAAACCGCCAAAAGGGGGGTGGGGGGTGATGCGGGTCCCCAAAGGGGTGGGTGGGGGGTGAGATTAGGACAAATTAATTTCTTCAGTGAAACACCTTCAATGAAAGTAGGTTTCAGAGACAAAAGAAAGCAAAAAATCATGGTCAAGTGGCACTTTTTGCTGGGTCAAAATGAAAGGGGAGACTGTATGGAAAGAGGAAAAAAACTGCAATACAAAAAAACAAAACACCATGAAGCATGCTCTATGTGGTTTCTCAAAGGACTGCACCATCTTGCACTGATTGTGCTTATAACCAGACGAAGTCTAATGTTGTGTTGTGGCAACATATTTTACATGCATGTTTATTTCCCCTTTTCCCTTTTTTAGTTTACTGAGCAGATTTTTTGCTAGTTATTAATATGAAATTAGAATCAGATGTCCCCATCTTACCTTCATCATCACTTGAATATCTGCACTCGGGGTTCTTTAAGTATGTCACCAAAACTGCAGCCAGATTTGCACTCACAGCACTTTCTGAATTTAGAGATGAATTTCTGATAGATAGGCAAAAGGGGAAGAAAAACAGCCAATTAGGGCCGGGCGATTTTATAGTCGATTAATTCATCCGCATTTCGTCAGTAAAGGTGGTTTTTGATGAGCAGTAAATCGCAATCAGCTGTTAAAAATGTGCGGCAGTTGATACACAGAGCCGTAGATCACTGACGATCACTGACTAACGTCTTCAGAATTCTGGTTTTGAACGCGAGATTGCGTAGCTAAATAGAAACAAAAAAAGGATCGGAACAGGAGGCTGCAACCCCTGCAATAGGAAACAGAGAAAAGCTCTTGGAAGACAGAAATATAGAAGCCAAAAGGTGTGGGAGGATTTATGTCACTATAATATGGGGACAAATTTGTCTCCAAAAATTCAAGACATTCTCACTGAAACACAGAGAGAGAGAGATGATAGATGACAGATAAAGTAAATAAATACAGGAGAAAATTCAGATTAATCAGAGGTTATTATAGTTTTATTAAAACTAGTGCTGTCAAAATGAGCACTTTCATGCAGTTTAACAATGTTAAAATTATTTATAGCAAGGTCTGGCCACCCCACTCATTAGACAACAATTGCATTTTTTTTTAAATGCATATTGTCTTCACGATTACATCAAACCAGGGACTTTTAAGAAACTACTTAATGAAGGGCACATGTAATACAACATTTATTATAATGGATTCATGTGAAGTTCACTTAAATCAGTAATTGTCATTTTTAAAAAAGTCTAATAAAATGTCATATTGTTTTTATGTTGTTTCTACATTAAATGTGATTAACGTAAAAAAAAAAAAGGATTTATTTCTGAGAAATTGTGTGTTGGATTTGTGTGTTTATGAATAATTTTATCTTTTCGTCAATTGACAGAACTAATTCAAATGAACTATATGACACAGTATTCCTTATTTTGGAAAGAAAAAAGGCAGAAAATGTCATTACATTTAGGGATATTTCCTTCCACCGCAATCCGTAATTCAAAATTCAGTGTGGAAAATTCTTCATATTAACAGGCTATATTTTTTACAGAATTTTCTTTGAGTGGTACAGTACGTTGCATGTGCACAATAAAATGGCAATTGATATTTTCAACTAATCATGGGATTCTAACAACTGGCAACTAAAGAAACCCGTATGATAATCACCGGGAACATTTCACACAATTCCACCAGCACAATGTAGAATAGTCAATAAACTCGTACCATTTTTCAGGCCTTCCGCTACAACCAGAGGAAATCTAGGGTTGAGTTGGACAGCAACATTTCCTTCTCCGATCTACTTTTATAACACGAAAACGCGTGCTGAACTATAGCTTAGACATGTATGTAGAGAAGTATTTTACAAAATGTCAATTTTGGAAAGGTGGCTACGACGCTGCGAGTCAAAAGTCTCTTGCTCCTCTTTTTTTTTCCAACTCTATGCAGTGAAAAAGAATGCATTATGTTCCCAAGGACGTGAAAGATGGGAAATGACATTGTCTTGATCTTCTGGAAAAAGCGGCTTGAGTAATTTGGTAAATTACCTGAAAGATAGAGAAAGAGTAACCCCGGCTGCTCATCTGCGCCGATTCAATTTACAAAAGTATAAGGGAGTCCTTTCCCTCATCTCCAAAAATGAAAGCAATTACAAGAACCTTCCTTGTTTCCTAGGAGATGGAGCCAGGGATCTTTCCTGAATACAAGGATGATTTTGTGGGGAGCTCTTTTACACTCATTTAGCTGATATGTCAAATAGGAACATAGATCTAGGACATAATAATCAGAACTGTATCTGTCTTGGTGCAGAAAGTCAATACACATTAAGCAAAGTCAATGAATAAATTCAGCAAATATTATTTCAGCACTGTCATTTGCCATTATCAAATTGTATACAGTATTTTTGCATATTTTCTTTATACATTTAGTTAACTTGTATTTTTTAGATATTAGCAATATGCTGAGAATTGGCCACTCTATATTAGTACGAGCAACAAGGATGAAAAACGAATCCATATTAGTTCACCACTAACACAAATAAAAGCAATTCAACACTAGTGAATATATTTAATGTTATCGAAAACATCCTAACCCCTCGTATGATTTGAAATGCCTTTTCATCATGTTGTGAAGGGTGCTGTATTCCGGGAAGCACTTGTATCAAAAGTGTGTCCAGTGATGACAGGCAAGATGACAAACATGCCATTTGAAAGCAGTCATTTTCCCTCACTCATGCAAATCTACTCGCCCGTACACGAACAAACGCCCATCGCCATCAGTCTGGCTTAATGTGACAAACTAATGAAGTGGGGTGATTGACATTTCTTCACTAGTGATGCGCCGCTGCTCTAAAACACACTCCACTCATCACCTGAGACACACAATCATTTATCTGACCGACGACAACAGAAAATGAATCCCCAACATGTAGGCTAATGGTTCTTCTAACACTGTCCCCTGAGTCATCCACCCTTCAACAAATCTAGGGCAAACACCCATCCATCAACGGTGTTTCTCGGCTTAGTTCGGATAAGAAATGCCACAATACAGAGCTAGAATTAGCATTGTTGATTAAGCAATTCCAAAACGCCTAGTAGTTTTCCTTAGTCATATTTAATTTACAGTAAAAACCTTGCAAAACAAAATGAAATAAAATAAAAATGAATTAGGGTACAATGGTGCTAATCAAACTACGAAGGGAAACATTATGGATTGTTTTAGTTTGAATGAATTGCATTTGTATAAAGTCACTTTAGAATAGGTAACTATTGAGTTTTTCCCTCAAATTTTGTATTTTTTATTTCCTTAATAGATGAATAGATCGTAAGGTAGATGTTAAGTGTAGGTACTGGTAGAATTAGGGATATAAGGGAATAAGACATTAATATGTGCTTATTTAGCACTAATAAATTGCTAATATTGTAATAATACAGTATGCATGCTAATAGGCAACTAATAGTTGTAACTAAAAAAATGCATGCACTACTCTATAGTTTATTATAAATAAATAAATAAATAAATATAGAATCAGTAGCAATTTGAAATGCATTGCATCTTAGCAAATGTAATTGTTTTGGGGTCAGATTTGATTAATTTATTTTAATAAAATGCTACATAATATGCTCACATGCTAAACGTGAAAGGTGAGCGAGATTTTGTATTAGCTAATTTTACCGAAATAAAAAACAAAGAAATAAACAACAACAACAAAAAAGTGTCAGCTGTAGTAGTCCAAACTGTACTGCACATTTCTAATCCAAAAAATAAATAAATAAATATATATATAGTAATAAAATAAATTTAAAGAATAATATGGTTTAATGGGGAAATCCAAAATTGCAAGCCAAACAATCACTTTGACAAATTTATATAATACAAGTAAGATGAACAGTATATGGTAAAAAGACACTGTCCTAAAAACAAGTCTAGGCGTAATCCTCCATTCTCATCTTATCGAGTGAGTAGATCAATGTTGCTGTGGGAAGAGCTGAGGTGTTTGATTTATCCAGTAAGGTGTTATCTTTGTGTTTGCTGTTTCTTGTCAGCACCTCCATTGACCCTTTGAGGACTGGCCTATGTAGGTTTCATCAAATGACCAGACACAAGATGGATAAGTGAGAAACAGAGAGAGGAAAAACTGCCGAGAGTGTTTGGGTGTGTGCATTTTCCCTGCGTTATGTAGCACCCAGTCTCCAGACTTCCAAATTACTGTGAAATGCTGCCACCTTAATAGCCCTTCTGGCCTCTGGGTGTGTAAGCACATACCCTTAAGTATACTTTACCAGGTCTAACAGCATGACTAGGTTCCCTATAAAGTCTGAGACCTTTGATCTCTGATGTATTTTATTGGTGAGCAAAAGCAAAAATTGTACTCCCTTGCCTGCTGTAACAAAGGCCTGCGTATCAGCTTTACTACTGCCAATATATCACACATCCCAACAGCTTCACTGCTCTAAATCATAACAGAGAATTGGCCATGAACTGAGACAGATTAATTGGTACTCTGTTTTCCTTTACAGAAAACACTTCAAAATATTATTTTAAAACCATTAAAAGGAGATCTACCACAGGCCTGGTGGCTGTATATTGAAAGATTTATTATTTTATAAATCTTGATTATAGTTATTAATACAGTGTATGTATTCACTAAATACAATTTTCATTAAAATGCATCAAACCCTTTGTTATTTTAGTATCATTATCATTATATTACAGTTACTGTTTATAATTCATAATTACATTTTATTTGTATATTTTCTGCTAGTGCTATTAACGTTTTTTTGGCATGGTTTATTAATTGTTGTTGTTGTTTTGAATGTCTATATAGTTTACATTCATTTTTATGAATTAGTTTTTATTTCCATTAACGTATGAGAAATAAAATTGTTAAATATAATAGCTGTGAATCTATCAAATAATAAATACTACTACTATAATCATCATCATCATCATCATCATCAATTAATTTATGGGAGTGAATGGCTAGTTGTCAAAAGAGCAGATTTGCAGATTTTCAATAAATAATTATATATTTTCAATTACATATTTATGTATAATAATTATAATAAATTGTTATATCATAGTTAATTGAACGGTTAATCACTTTCATTAAAACACATTTAATAAAAATCTATCAAATAATTGTTTATTATTATTATTATTCACTTTCTAATATTATTAGCAACTAAGATGTGACTATAGATAAATGTATTATATGTGCTATATTTATTAAATGTACTATTAGTAACTTTAAAATGTGCTTATATATAAAAGCATAATTTTTTATTAATATTATTATTTTTTAAAACAACCCTGAAAAATATTTGCACAAATAAAACGTGTGACCAGTTCTGGACTCCCCTATAAATACACATGCATGCCGCACAGACACTTTTTAGCACGTTTCGACAAAGTTGAGCTCACTTGAGGAGTGTCAAGTGGAAAGTCAAAAGATCTCAGAGTGGCAAAGAGAGGCCAGTTGGCTAAAGTCTATCTCCGCCGGACGGAAGGGCAGGCTCTCTGCTTGCAGCTGGCAGCTGAGAAAGCGCTACATATGCCGGAATGAAGAAAAATCAGCAGACCACTTCTCCTCAAACTATTCTGGCACGTAGTGGCTAGAAAGATGGGAGGGGGCAGATGACCCTGCCACAGGCTGCCATTGCTCCACCTTATCAGCCAGACAGGCCCTCTCTTCTTTTCAGCTGCTGATGTATATCAGTATACCGTTCCACATTCATATGAGGATTCGGCTAGACACCTTCTGTTGTACCTAGTGCGCACGCACACTGCTCCCAGAACTGCTCGAGCGCATCACAGTGAGAAACAGACACATGCAGAGAGAACAAATATCATCAAAACAGAAAGCAAACACACACATTACTCTATATCCAGTCTGAGATTATTGGATAAAGGAGGCAATTTGTTCCTGACCCTAAGTCAGGCATAGCACAACAGTCTAAATCTACAGTATGACTTGCTGCATATTATCACACCTCCTCACATGTTAGTGTTTTTTTTATTTCTCATTTTCCTTCCTTTTTATGAACACTTCACCTGAAGATGACACACGTTCACCCGTTGCATAAACTGATAATGCAGAAAGTCATTAAAGTTTATTATTCCAGCAAATCCAGGTCCCTTTCGGCATAAATTCTGTATGTGATTTGAACATGATGGCCTGGTACAAATAAAGTACTGTATAATAATGTGTCTGTACACTTCAGTGTCGCACATAAATAGATGTGTGTAGGTCTGTAATGTGTAAAGGACTGTATAAATACAGCCTATAGCGCATGCAAACAGGGGAAATCTAGCCACCACAGAACAGACAAAATGATACTGTACCAAAAGGTAATATGCATTTGTGCTGTTTGTGTCATTATTTAGTTACAGCTAAATCTTCATTCTAAATTCTACGGACAGGCAGTCTGAAGTTTTTTAAGTTTCACCAAGGTTACATTTATTTGATCAAAAATACAGTAAAACAGGGTAACACTTTAACTGGGACCACAGTAGTTACTAATAACTAGTTGCTTATTAGTATGCATATAACTAGTATGTTGGCTGTTTATTAGTATTTTAAAAAGTGCATATTAATGCATTATTTTGATTACCATATTTTAGATCCTTTAATCCAATCCCTTACCTTAACTTCACAACTACCTTACTTTTTATTAATCAGCAACAAATTAGGAGTTGTGACTAAAACCAGTAATATTAAATATTACAGTTTAAAATAATTGTTTTCTATTTGAATATTTTGTCATGTCTTTATTGCTTAAAAAAGTAGTTTATTGCTTAAAAAGTATTTATTAACCAATTACTTTATTATCTTAAAAACTGTTATGTGCAGTTTATATGTTAGGGTTAGGTGTTTTAAGCCGATCTATTTAAAAATAAATAGTTATTTAAATTAAGCTTGGGTTAAGTTAGGCCTAGTTGTAACCATATTATGCAAAATGGCTTTGAAACGTGCTATTAAAATTAAGGTAAAAAGCAAACCGTCATTTGTGTCTCGTTACACCCAACCTGATCTCACGGCAATTCGTACATATTTTACGAGGTGGCTAATTCGTACGAATTAGTACGACCTCACTCGTATGAATTCATACGATTTATTCTAAATCGTACGTATTTTACGAGATGGCAATTTGTATAAATTTGTACGAATGACCTAAACATAACCCCGCCCCTAAACCTACCCATCACGTGGTTTTAGACAAATCGTAC
>JAUMHR010000042.1:7534932-7548891 GCA_032361145.1 Enteromius fasciolatus | reverse complement strand
CTCTCTTACATACTATTTAACTGGTTCATTTTCATCTGTTCAAATGCGAAACAATGACCTGCACTGGCAATTTCCAAGCGCTCTTTTCTTGTGTTTGTTTCTGTTGTTTTGACCTTGACCTGATCTCCGATTCTGTGATTGTTCGCCGCCTGCCTCGACCCTTTGCTTTGTATCTTTGACCCCGATTCTGCCTTGCCTCAATTATACCCGTCTTCCTGTTATTTTGACCCTTCCTGTTGACTATTGAAATAAAGCTATTGTAAATGGATCCAAACGCTCATGCTGCAGTTGTTATAATAACAACAACAATTATAATAATAATATCCTCCAACTATTCGTTATTGATGTTTTTGGTTGTTGCTGTTGTCTATATTTTTCACAGATTTCAATTTTGAATCTTATCCTTGCTGCCAATACCGTAAGAAAAAAAAACAAGCTACAAAGGCACTGCTGCCAAAATGTGTTTCCTAATATAACTTCTGGAATTTCATATTGCAAAGCTGACTTCAGTGCATCACGTTTAAAATACTTGAAATCACTGTGCACTCTGAAGGTTTAGTTAATTTAACAGAGGCTGTCGGCCTTGTCCCAAACTAATTTGAAGGGAGTCACACTGTTCGCTCACAACAATACACTCCCCAGAGAAGTTTGGATGGACAAATCCAAACCAGTGTAAAAGTTGCTCAGGCATAACCTGCTGAAGGCCTCTGTAAATAACAGGTCTCATAACTGCAGGCATGGTGGGATATGTCCTGGTGACGGTGTCTGCCTTGTAGTTTATGTGACCATAAAGTGGCTCGCTGTACCTTGTCAAAAAGCAATGAACTCGGACAAAGATTTCCAATGTTTTCGCTCCAAACTGTCCCGCTCCCTTTCATTAACCTTCACTGATGGAAAGCTGAGAAAGAGGGGCACAAGGGCAAATTTAGTGGAGAGAAACACAGAAAGGTCCGCTCTTTTTTCCATACTCTTTTTTTTTTTCCAGACTTTTTTTTTTTTTGCTTGTTGGAGTGACCAATCAGACAGGCAGAAGTGAGATTCTCTTGTCAGAGTGCAGTTGACACGCTTCAGCTGAACTGTGAGAGCCTTTTGTTCAGGCAAGCGTGAAATTATAAAACATGACAGCGGAGACGCCAAACATGGCCGCATCCTCTTGGAATGCAGGCAGGATCAGGGATCCTCCGCAGCTCAGAGCAACACTGATGAAGGCTTGACTAAGGGTGGTAGGACCGCAGGGGTAAAGGTGGTCTGCTAAAATACATTCATCAAGTTAAAAACCTTAAAAAACTTTAATAATACACTGTTAGAGGTAACAATAACATGTGATAGGGGAAAAGTCTGGTGTTTGTAATTTTTAAATGAACAACAAAGTGCAATTTTACTCATCATCAGCTGCTATTTTCAGAAGCATATTCTGTTCCATTCCATGCCGTCTGATAGTCCTCATATCAAAATAAAGGCTGAAACTACAGATGTTTTGTTTCACATATATTACATAAAAATCACTATTACAGCTTTTAAATTTGACATTTATGTCATGAAATACACTACCATTCAAGTCTTTGGTATTATTTTACTTCCTCATTAAATTCTTCTAAAGCAGCAGTAAAGGCTATAAAGGAAATAAAATCTTAATAAATAAAAAACTTGAAATTTACTGTTTTTCTGAAACTTATGTTCACCAAAGGAGCCTGGTCTCAACAAACATATGAATCAATATTAAACACTATTACCATTAATAATAAGAAATGTTTCTTGAGCACCAACTGAGCATATTAGAATGAGGATATGTGCCTAAAAACTCCAAGATAATCCAAATTTTCTATGTTCAGTTTCACCAATGTGCTTTGCAAAATAATAACAATTAACAGAATTAAGACAAAGACAAGGTCACAAATAAAACAGCAGTACAAAGCATAACAAATTTAAAGCATGAAATATAAGCCAGATCAAATAAAAATGAGATTATAACTTAGATTTAAAAATGGATTGTTTAGGGGTGGTTCTGATTTTTGTAGGTAGACCATTCCAAGGTATTGGAGCAAATGCTGGATCACAGCAAAGTCTGGTTTAGAAACAACTAAGAGCCTTAAATTGGAAGACCTAAGTGCTCTTGCAGGTTGATGGTCTATCAACAGATCAGAGGGCACTTTAAAACTAATTCTGTAGCACACAGGTAACCAGTGTAAAGACTGAAAGACAGGGGTAATATGTATATAATATGTAATTTCGAGCTTCTTTAAAGATCCCTAAATAAAGAGAGTTACAAAAAACTATGAGGAAAAAACAAACAAACAAGTATATATATAAAAAAGAGCACATGGCATGAAAATGTACAATTAATAAATAAAACACTGAAAAGTGAAGCAACAACCAAAGGCATGAGTAAACTGTCAATTATAAATGCACCCAGAATGCTAGAACACACTTCCACAAATACTAGCCCTTTTTTATACATTCTCTAGTGATCTGGATGTAAATCAGCTAAAATCAACCAATCACAGCTTGAAACATAATTTGCGCTTAAGGTCAGTTGCATTAGGGGGCATTTATTCAGAAGGTATGAAATTCATGACCTCAATCGGGTGTCAGATGTCACTCGCACCAGTGAGCCCAAATAATTTTACACATTCGCGCACAGTAATTTTCACTTGCAAATGCAAGTGTAAGCCTTGTCCGAGCAGAAATTGATCTTGGGTCACCTGCACATAAGTGCCACATTTGGAATGCAGACTACTGCTTTACATTTTATAAAAACACCTTCAACAACATAAAACCGAAGCTGCAATGTGGTGAATGAAAAAAAAAACATTATTTCCGACATGCTCTCAAAAATGAAAAATAAATAAGCTGAGAATAGTGTAACTAAAGATGCTAGGCTTTATAAAGAAGTTTGGGCTGCTTGGGCAGTGCAGTCGGGCCACAGATGGGACAGCCGTTCAGCCCCTACAGCAGCAGTGTGAGCTCAAGACGATCAGAGTCTGGCTTGTAATGGCCAACATTGTTTCTGCTGCCACAGAACCCACGGGCCTGAGATAATCAACCGCTGCCAAGTGTTCCAGGAATTAGCAGGAGAGTTAGCAAATGGCACGCTAGAACTGTGCCTGCCCTTAGCGCTCCTGTGTGGCACACACAGAAAAAACTACAGCCAAACAATTAGAGCCTGAGACCTCTGCACTATTACTGGAAATGGGAACATGTGGAGAGAAACAGAGGAAGTGGAAAGTCAAGAAGATAGTGCTTCCCAAATAAAGTATTTCTATTTGGAATTCTGAAGAGACTATTTCAGTTTCTAATGATTGCCAAAGCAGAGTCACACACACATCTACTTCAACATTACAGAAAATACATAAAAATTGTGTGTAATCATAATGGCCCTCTTCCTGTTCTCTGTATCACATGGATCAAATCAGAAACTCAAGAATCAACATTTTGCTAACGTGTTGCAAACCATGAATTGATATCAATTCCTAAATTAATGTTTTACAACACTACTAAAGAAAAATCTAGGACACAGAAAGGAAATGAAATGATTACCAACTAAAACAATATTTTAAAACCTTATATTGACTGAGAAATGCATGGAAACCATATTAGTTTCACAGTGTTATTTTTTTTTTTATCATTAGCAATATTATAAAAGAAGCAACATTTTATAATTGTAAAAGGGGGCGAAAAAAGTCCCTCACTTTATCTTAGGTGGCTTAATGTTTTCAAACTGTATTGCATCGAATACATGCTATGGGTAGGTTTAAAGGTGGGTCAACAGTGTAATTATAATAATTAGCCTACTTAAATAAATTACAATCATACTGTAATTACATGCAGGAGTAAAAAAAAATACATATATGTGTGTGTCTGTGTGTGTGTGTGTGTGTGTGTGTGTGTGTAAAAGTATGTGTAAGCGCATTGTATCACTTGATTCATTTAAATGTAAGTACATAACAGTTAAGTCCACCTAAAGCAGGAACAAGAAAACTAATACAATTTTCATGTTTAAAAAAATGAATTCCAAATACATTTTGGAGATTTGAAATAAACAGCAAAACAGAAGTGTTTCACATGCAGCTTTGACACCGAGAATGCATTTCTAAAATATAAAGTGCACTTTTACAGTGCACAGCGAGACCTTTTCGGATTCCAGGCTCCAAGATATGAATAGTATCTGTCTAGATTCAGGATTGTAAATCCATGAGAGGTACAGACTCCCTGTGCGACTGCTGTAGAGAGAGAGAGAGAGAGAAATTCAAAAAGTTAGAAGCACCATTTCTTAAAAGTGTCAGCCCGTGAGAAGTTAAAACCATCACAAACTGATGTGACTAGATCAGACTGTTTTGAATGGCGTAAGAAAAAACATTGTATAATTTGATTGACCTTTATTGCTAACAAAAGAAAACAACAAATGCTAGAGTTTCATGCTGGCTATCAATCTTAGGAGGAGTTGCATAATGCATCTTCCTCTAACAGGCTTTCCTGCAGTGAGCTGCGACCGGACTATTCCATCACTCCAGCTGTGGGGCCTGACAGAGAGGCCATCTCGGACCCCCTGCTCTGATCACAATTAGCATTCACTTGATTAATGACTGCAGCGCTAGGCAAGGAGAGTTTGATCAATCGCCATGATAACATCTCTTCTGCGTTCCGCTGGGAAGCAGTAATGGACAAACACACAGACACACAAAGACTGAGAGTGGATGAAATGAAATGTTAAGAGAAATCAATTCGATGGTAGAGTTAGCAAAAAAATCGGTGTGCATTATAAAGCTGCATATCTGTCAAAGCAATAAAATAAGGTGTAAATAATAAATAATCAAGAAAGGGGATGTTCATTGTAAACAGAATACACTTAATAAACTGACAATATATTGTAGTTATGCAAGCTGTCGTGTTTTTTTATTATTATTAGAAATGTAAATGGCTTTATCTGACAAGCACTTTCTTGTGAATGCCTGTACACATTCTGACGAAAAGACTGTTATGCAGTATAAAAATTTGGTTACAGTTTCATTCTTGTAAATTATGCATAAATACGAGCAACTGAACCTAAAACCTAACCCTATAGTCTTATTATTTAATACTACTTAATAGTAGTATACTACTCAGTTTGTGTAATTAATCTATAACAGGGACACCTTTAAATACTAACATAATAAGATTAGTAGTAAAATATGGCATTAGCAAAAATTTCAGAGAGCCACATCAAAATTTATCTGTATAATAATTGGCCAGCGTTTTTTTTGTTTGTTTGTAGCAGGTGGAACATGCTATAAAAAATATCAAAGTTGATGTCTATTAAAACATAAATGAATAAATGCACATGCCCTGCATTAGTATATGTTTTTACTAATGCATATTTAAAAAACACACCTTACACCCAAGATTACGGATCATCAATGAATGTGTAATTTTAACAATCATAATAAAATCAAACATCTCACTAACTTAGCCTTGTTTTATCTCTGACCTCCAGATAAAATTCTGTGAAACAAAATAACAACAAGGAGTCCCACATAATCCTCTCTAGTGCACACAGAAGGAAGTTTTGGATTTTCCTAATTACAGCAGATAAGCATTGGCCTGTGTCTTTCGGGGAGAGCTGAGCGTGTGTGACATGCAGTCACTCTGTCAGCATGCGTGTCTAAGCCCAAGCTCTTTAGCACGGCCTCAGCGGCCACGTACGAGGACTCTCTGACTCTCATCAGCACAGCCTGCTTCTGTTTACCCTGCATAACACACAGCCCATCTGGAGCAGAACAACACTGCACAAATCAACCTAATCAGCATTTCTCTTCGGTCTGGGGTCAGGACCAATGACTCCAGACTCCATTTTCTCTTTCTTTGGGTGACAGATGGAGAGAGTGAGGGGGAAAAAAAGTTTCCGAATGGCATGTTTTACGCATTTAGAGAATCATTTCAATAGTTTACTGAAATCTGCACTAACAGCACTGGAGGATGAGTGAAATCTTGGATAGGAAAGGTAGTTGACATGCACGGTGCTTCTGGAGGCTGTGAGGGATGTGTGTGTGTGTGTGTGTACATGTGTGAGCATTGATCCAAGTCTGTGATGGCTCGACGCAGGTGGGGTCCCCGGCTGTCTGCACCACTATTGAGCAGTGAGACACAAAGCTGGTGGAAGCAAGAAAATTTATCAATGCAACAGAAACCCCAGAGAGGATTACGGGATAAACAAGAAGAGGATGAACAATCGTGCTCTCTCGCCCCAAACAGCTCTCAGCAGAGTGGCCCGTGTGTTGATGCAGGCGCCTGTCTCAGGTCCATGTGCGCGGGCGTGAGAGTGTTAGAGCTCTTTCTACCTGTGGTAAAATCAGTCATTAACATGCATGTGTGCATAAACAGAAATGGCCCCAAAGCAATGCAAAGTGCAGCCAAGAATATTATGAACTGTCTTTTATTGTTTTTATAATATTGCCAAGCTTGCTGGAGGACCTTATGTGCACTCTTTTGTATATTACTGATAAAAAATGCTTCTTAATATATAATGAGATACAATATAGGCAGCTGAAAACTCATGATGCACTTGATACTGCTTCTACATTTTAAATTAGTCAAGTATTTGACTATATATATTTGACTTATAAAAAAAAAAATCAAATGATGTTCCTGTGCGTAACAAGCAGTGGATGGCTAATCCTCCAGTCTTGCTACAAGTCTGTATATTTTTATTTAGTTAAGATTAAGTGTCACGTCATTTGTTTAAATGTGAAAAAAGCAGTTGCTCGTTGAAAAGAAGAGACAGGTGGACTGGTGGTTCTATTGTGAAGGGTCCATTATAATGTTAGTGTTTTGGTCTATCCCTCAATCTGTAATCTTAAATTGATGTACGAGGTAATTGCATTACCCTTTATAAAAACAACAAAGCGCTTTCATTCTATAATAAATTAGGCTTCACTTTCATTTAAGGCTGTATTGCACAAACAGCGAGCGCTCGAAGCTTCCTTTCAGTGAAAATAGACTTTTGTAAGACAGGAGAAATCATGTAGTATGCTGGTGGGAGATTTGATTTGAACCACTGCAAGAAGTCACTCTTCAAATGTATCCATTCAAATGTCATCTCTGATTGTATAGAAACACTTCACTTGACAAGGACAAAGAGGCTCAGCGTGGATTGTGCATATCATAAGGCACACCAATAAAGACTACATATAATGGGTTTGCGCTACTTACAATAGCAGCTTAGGAGGAAGGAAAATAGAAAAGGACTATAGTTCCTATAGTTGCAATGAAAATAACCTAGTGACAGATCTTTGTAAGTACTGTGATGTGCATCCGTAAGTGAAAAGGATGACCAAAAAAAAAGGTTGATGTTGGTTGAAAAGGACAGATTGACTGTGACCTTAAAGTCAATTTTAAGAAAGAGTGGACTAAAATCTGGTATGTTTCTCAAAGAGAAGACTGATTTTTCACTAGAAAATTGAGTTATGACATCTTAATAAAAAAAATTTGGAGGTAAAAAAGAATATTTAAAAATGACACCAATTAATCTTTCATAGTATGAAGTGTAACGCGCATATAGAAAATGTTAATTTCATGCCAACTTTAAATGTATGAAAATCCTTTCTTGTAATATTGATTAATCTGCGGGATCACTTGGGAGGTCATTCCCACATCTCTGACCCAGTTATGTTTGTTAATTGAAAAGATATTTTTTGTCCAAGTCATTTATTCTATTACTGGGTGTGGGAGTTATTATTTATTTATTATAGTTTTTCATCAAAAACAGAAAATACACAGAGCTACATTAGCAAGCATTTAGAGTCATTTGCACACACACACTGTCTGGACTACTAACCAAGAAATATATACATTAAAAACAACTGTAAGGCCCACACTTACTTTTACTACATTTTTACACTACCCGTGTCTAACTGCAATGTTTAATTTTCATAATTGAAAAAAAAAAAGATGAACTAAAAAAAAATCAACTATGAATCCATATTTTTCAGATAGTACAGTTACATTTCTGTGAATTCTGTGTTTTTTGATCAATTGTGGCAACAGTCTGTTAACATTGGCTCAATCAGAAAATAATATGTTAGACCAATGGAAATATTTTGTTTACCAAACTATCTTGTTGGTCCAGCAATTGTTTATTTCTCCGTCCCAAAAGGAAAAAAAAAGTACTGCATTGAACAAAATGCAGAACACTGACATCAGAACTGACATAATCACTTTACTTTATTAACAGATCAACTCACGCACAGGGAATTATATATAAATGCCTTATTTTAAATAAGGAAAAACAATGAATACATGAATGAAGTATAACAGGATGTCTTGATGTGGTAAAGAAAACATTCAAAAGTGGCACTGTTGAAAACCTGCAAATTAATAATAGTAATAATAACAAAATTACATAACAATCTAACAGTATTTTACACATATACTGTATGACATGAGGAAAATAAAAACATAACCTACCAGAATAGAAGTATGAAGTAATGGGTAAAAAATGCTATCATTAAATTAATGAATTTGATCTTGCCATTCTGCAAAATGCCATGTATTAAAAGGTACTTAAGTAAAACCTTTAGAGAATTAATTCAGTGCTCATTACTCACCCTAACATCTTGAAACTCATGATGATGAGTATCTGTCTTCTCTTGGGAATGATGTTTGTGTCTTTCTTCGGCACTGGCTGATTCAGCCCCGCTCGCTCTCCAGCGCATCCACATTTGAATTAACCAAGTGTTTTTGCTTTGTTTTGTTTTTCAGGAACATGTGCAAACCATTTTAGATGTAGCTTAAAGTCTCGCTCTTCACTCTTCGCACATTTTTGTATGGGGACAATTACTCGGAAATCATTTACTGAGACGTGTAATTGTCAATTAAATTTTTTTATGATTTTCTTTTGTGTAATAAACCTGAAGAGAAATGAATAGTGCAGATCTGCATCTGATAGCACTGTTGCAGTGTGGTCTCGGCTTCAGATTAAGAGTTCTGTTTAGAGACTAGTTCTGATTAAGTTGGCAAGCATGTTCGTGTCAAGACCTCTAGGTGTGTTGTTTATAAATTGTTTTGGGCTTTGAGAGAGAGGAACGTAGATTTAGAAGGTCAGCATTCTAAGCATAGCCTTGTGTGAATGAGCATTAGGATTCAACATGAAGCCGATTTTTCATTCGGTGTGCTGGGAGGGGGGTGTAGCACAGTGCTCTGTGAATGGACTCTTCTTCATAGAGAGTAAAACAGCTTCTCTACAGAATATCAATATATCTCACTACTTCAAATACCCTTATATTCTCTCTTCCATTTCTAGTGGGGACCCGCTCTCTTTCCTTCTTTTCTTTCTTTAATAATGATTAATACCCTTGGCTATTTCATATTTTCAAGTCTCACTGTTTTATTTTTGTTTCAGCTGGAGTTTTGCAAGGATAATGAATTGCAGCAAAGCTGTGAATATTTAAAATAATTACTTCTGAAGCATGCAAGAATGTTAATTTTAAAACACCATGGTTACAATGAACAAAAAGTGATTAAAACATCCGTAAATCCCTTTATTCTGGCTTCACTCTTTGCATTACAGTAAACATACATCTCATATTTTACATGTAAATGGCATTTCAACCAGTATGTCGAACGGCACACCTAACACTAAATTGCTGATTGCTGCTCTCGAAGCGGTGCACATCGTTCAGGTGATGAAAATAATCCTCTTTTGTAGAGAATTCATTAGAGGCGATAACCGCTCAACACACGCATGCGGAATGTAGAAGCCTGATAAGTTTGGCCTTAAGGCCACTTCAATTTCTTTGCTTTTGTTTGTCTGAGTTTGCAGCCTTGATGCATTTCTCTCTACCTGAGACTTCCCTTCCTTTTCAGCAGACATGGCCTCCATGTGTACCACCTGTCTGTTTGGTTGGCTTATCTCATTTATACATATGCAGCTGCAGATGAACAATCCTCAAACCTACAACAAATCCGCTGGACATGATACATCCTCCACAGTCAAACTTCCATTTTACGCGGTTCAATTTGAGTTACATATTTAAGTGGGGATGAATGGGGGACGCAAATGGGTGACATGCTAACCTTGTCAGGCTGTGTGTGTGAATGATAAATGTAAAGGCTTTGTCTGAGCTGTTGTTTATACCTCAGCAGCAGCTACTGTTGTACAGGAGATAAGGCTTTGAGTGGACGTTTCACAACAAGGTTTTTTTGTATTAGCAACACTTCTGCATGCACGAGTTCAGCAGTTATTGGAAGCTTGACAGATAACTCAAACGTTGTAGGTCAGCTTCCTCATACTTGTGTAAAATTAAATGTTGTCATTTCAAATTCTTAAATTTAAACATATAAAATAAGTTTCAAATGCAACAATAAATTACAACAGAAAGACATAATTCAGCTGTTATTAATCACAATAAATAAGTATAAACAAAATTCAACTCTGTGCTGCTGAAGTGTGCCACTAATTTTGGCGCCATTTTTAGTCCCAACCCTTCATTTCCAATCCTGCTTCTGATAATCAAATTTTATTTAACAGACTGCAAAGAAACAGCACCATTTCATGCTAACCTCTTTCACCCTTTTAACATATACTGTATACTATAAATAAACAAACATAGTGTTTCATCTATGAAGTGCAGCCATCACACACAACTTTCTCACTTGCACTGTTGACTGAAAGCATGAAAACAACTTTGATTGGGTGGGATATTTGCAAACAGTAATTTTGTACAAATGTGACTTAAATAGTCACTGTAGAGACCTGGAAAACATCAAACAAGCATCTGTATATGCATTTTCATAAACTGTCCTATCTTTCTTAAGTACTGAAGTAAATATAATTAAATATAGCTAGAGTTGGGTTTCGAGAAGCTGGTCCATATTTCCAAGAACCGCTGAGTCAATAAGACATTTCGATTCTGCTTAGCAACTCCTGCATTTGCAATTTATTTAGATTTTAAATCATTTATACACAGCCTGTGAACATGTGAAGCATAATCACAAAGAACCACGATCCCCGTGTGGGCTCCTGGTTTGTGTCCATCTCAAATCATTGACTTCCAAGGCAGAAAAGGCAGTTCTGGGCCTTAATGGACTTGCTAACTTTGCTAACTTTAGTCTAATAGCACTGAAAATGAACAAGTAAGAACAGTAAGAGTGCAACAATACCAGAATGTCGATGTCAGAATGAGCGTTTTGATTGGATTGAATGCTTAAAAAAAACAAAAAAATAAAATTCTACTTGAGAGCTATGAGGCATAAGAGAGAGTGTACAATACACAATCATCTCTCCTCTGCATGTGTTTATTCATCACACACATTCTGTACCTAATGTACAATAAATTTATAATGCACAGTGAATAGACTACAGTTTATCATGCAACTCTACTGTAGGTCTAAACAATAGTAATCTAAAGTGAAATAGTATTTTACAAACATTTATTTTTTTAATAGATTTAATTTTAATCTTTAATTTAACATCAGGTTTTAGCAGGGACAAATAGCTGGGGGGAAAAAAAAAGTAACTCAATTAAAGCCATAAATCAATGCATCATTTTCTATAAAAAAATATAGTGTGCCATATGGTGCAATCATGAAATGATTTGTTTAATGCTTCCCACCCTCTCAAATTTTTCTTTTAGTCAACTTAATATTGTTAAGTGACAGCAACGAACAAATTTGTTGTGAAACATTCATTTGATTGAATAGCTGTTAGCAAAAAAATCTACGTGACTAGTGGGTATGGAGAAATGTAAAAATTGCATACACATTCAAAAACACATAATGCATCAAAGACGCTTTACTCAATCCAACTGGACACATAATCAGCAAAGCCTACAATTTTTGTAAAAAAATTATCAGCTCTTACACACAAACAACACAATTTGCCTACAAATTAAAATTAAATTAACACATTTAAATTAATGTAAACTGCTTTGTGGGGATGTCCGTAAGTATCGCTCTAATAGCTCAAGTATGTGAAGAGTGTGGAGTAGAACCTGAGCAGGTGACATTTATATTTCCTTCCACTCTTACAGTATACAGTATCCTTCACAAGCATTAACAAAATATATATATATTTATTTTAATGGATACATTGCACAATGCATGCACACAGACATTTGGGATATTTAAAAATACATAAAAAGAAATAAAGACATAGAAAACCTTTATAATGGAGCATAGCTAGGTGTATATTCTGCTACAGGGCATGTTGGGAGCGAGTGAAGAGCGGTAAATGAAAATCCCAAACTGGAACGGATTGATTACAGATTACTTCAAGTGGGTTGGGGAAATTGCTGTCGCTCCACACCATACTACGCTCAGAACTCCCTTAGGACAGTATGAACCTACCTTATCATCCCTGGTCTGTTCGTCCACAAATGTACAAATGGGAATGATAAAACAGACATTTATTTGAAAAAAGTAAGACTTTTTATGCCACAAAATTTTTTAAGTTTGCATACGCTACATTTGAACACTTTTTAAGTTCACATAGGAACCCTAAAGAGCCCAGCAAAAAAGGCCAAAGAGAAGTTATCGATACTCAAAAAATCTCTAATAATATAAGTAGCAAAGACTGCAAAGCTGAGAAGCTACGTGTTACAATTTCTTCTGCTAAAATGGAATGTGTGAGAGTCGGATTTATCACACAAAATGACTAAGCTTCACATATGAATACTGGAAGTGGAAAAAGACAGGAATCAAATGCTCCGTGAGGAAGAGAAATCACACTGAGAGCAAAGAGAGATGGCACCAAACACGATAATCACAGATTGCCAAACAGATACAGAGAGCCCTGTCTCCAGCCTGAGTGAATGACACAGGAATGTAATTAACAGCATCAAAAGACACACCACAACTCACGCCGTACAGTACTTATGTCCTCGCACACAGCGGCATCTTAAATACACTCAGTTTAAGACAACAAACACACAATCAGATTTGTCAGCTCAAGTAAATGGACAAGTGTGTAATTACCACACACCCAGTGCTCTCACTCAATGAAAGAGCATGTTTTGGTTGCACATCTATTCATGTCGTTGTCTCTCGACCTCTAATTTGTCAGTTTATTCACAACAGAGACAAATGTAATAATTTAATTACATTTACAAGAGACAGTGAGAGCATTAAGAAGCCTGACTCACGGGAACGCATGACAAGTGTGATTGTTTTCTGAATCAAGAGGATTACAGAAAACTCAAAAGCTTCGTTCACATATACTCAAAGTACCAACAAGATGAAATAGTCCATGCTGAAAGCAACACAAACAAGACAAAAATCACATTACCAGACAATAACCCTTAGATGTGCTGTTTTTTTTTTTTTGGTCAAAAAGACTTTTCAGGAGAGAAAAAGTTCTAGGAAAGTCTTTTTTCTTATGCAAGATCTGGCAATATCACCTCCCAGAGTTATGTTGTGTTCTATTCTTCAGATTCTATTCTTCAATTGATGTTTTATCTATAACCTGATCTGTCCTCTGTCTACGTGTGTCTCGCTATTCGAGATCCCCTTCAGTCCAAAAATAGTAGAGGGGAGGTTAGAGGTGAAGAGCTACAAAAACTACAGCACTGCCTCTGCTTGCAGGTCTTGCCAGCAAAGACTACCTATTGAGAGGGCTGATGGGCACACAGGCGCCGTAATGTGTAAAACAAAAAAAAATATTCATCATCTTCAGGATAGTTAAACATTGTTTTACTAGCAGTGGAATGAACACTAATAATCTAAGCAATTTATTAGCCGGAAAATAACACGAATATAACACGATGAAACACATGCATAGGCGAATGAACCAACTCTAGCAAATAAATTCTAGACATAAAGCGAACAAAGAACTTTATAACTAACTTCAATTTATCAATTGCAGAGAGGCACAAAAGAGCTTATGTGCATCCCAGGAACACAATAATGCAATATATACATGTAAGCACTATCAAATAAAAAATAAAAATCTTTAATCTATCTTATCTATCTTATTAAATTACTTATTTACAT
>JAUMHR010000042.1:7514092-7527781 GCA_032361145.1 Enteromius fasciolatus | reverse complement strand
ATGTTCAGTGCTTTGCTACAATCTGTATTGTTAAAAGCGCTATATAAATAAAAGTGACTTGACTTGACTTGACTTAATAGAAGTCACTATTACATTCATAAATATGCATACCTGGAGTTCTTGTAAAGTGACATTAATTGTCTTAAATATGATTCAATTTTCAATAGTATAAAAAAAACAAATAGAGGCCTTGTCACCATCAGTAAACCATTATTATTGTTATTCAATTTCTTTCATGGTTTACAGAAATACAAAATCTTTTAGGGGAAAATATAGACCCTACCTCAATGATATAAAGAAGCCTAGAGTGGTTTCAGTATCAATTTTTGGCTCAAATTCTCATTCATACGCACAGTCTCTTTGCATTCATAAGCTATCTAATCTATAAACAACAAACCAGTGTTATCTGGTCGAGAATGAGGCATATCCTTAATAATACATGAAAAATCATGTAGATCAATATTTTGGACTATATGCACATGCTTCGCTCACACACACACACGCTCTCTTTGCTTATATTAGGTTTAAATCAAAAGATGACCGGAGGATTCCAAGCAAATGATAACATGGGATGTAAGTTGAGCATCTTTTATCTTGGTCTTGGGATGGAAGAACTCATGCCTTTTTGTAGTCAGCCATAAATGGAGAAGGTTTAATACTCCCTACCTTACAAGCTGGACATTTTGGGAGTTTAAATCATTTTGAGTACACCAATCAAAAACAAACCTAGGACGAGCGGTTACGGGGCAGAAGGGGTAGCGGCCTTGAGGCTTTCATTGAAGCCGTGTGGTTTTGAGCAATATAAGCTGTCACAAATTGCAGAAATAGGACGCAGAGGACACCATTGCATTGACACCAATGATGACACTTTTATGAAGCATCGTAAAATAAGCGGGTGAGCAGGGCTTCAGAGGAGTGTTTCTTCACCACAGTTTCCAAGCCCGGTCTTCTCTTTAACACTCAACTGACATAGCTGACAGCAATGAAGACTAGTGTGCCCACACCAGGAGAAATAAACAAGCAAACAGGCTCTTAAAATTAGAGACAAGGGACATAAGTTGGATCCAAATACATGGGCAAAGGAGCCATATTGACCAGCTTTGGGTCGATACTTGTGAACACAGAAATCCAGCATTCATGACTCAGAAAACTACAGTTGCCATAGCCATATCAACCTGGACATGGACACATTTTCTTAAGCTAATATTTCAGTAAAAAGAAAGGTTTTCGTGCTTAATAAGGGGAGCATTCATCAATTAAGTGATTATGGTAATGAGGCGGATGTGACAATGTGGAACAACAGACTTGTCATATCAACAATGTTGATAAAAAGCTAACTCAAGGTACTATAAAGAGACCGATTTTTAGCACCATAAATGCCTGTCATGCCATAATAAAAAGCATATTCTGTCACTGTTGCAACATGACACTGATACAGAAAAATAAAAGAGAGGGGAAGTGCTGTATATGACACTCCAGGAAGAGATTCTCTGCTTTTAGCACAGACTTCTGAGAGTCTAGAGAAAAAGGAGTCGAGGTAATTATGAATATTTCTGCTACTGTGCTCTACTGACTAAAGAGGAGCCCTGACAGATATCTTAAAAAGCACAGTCTTAGGTTTCTTCCGTGGCAAAACAAACCACCCTGACTCGACAGAGGAGCATGCTAATGTTTGTTACTGCATTAACCTCAGATAGATAATCACAAGTCTAGAGAAAGAGTATCTAAAATCAATAGTCAAAGGCATGTGGACTGATTATGCTGTGTCCGGCAAAGAGTTTTTTAAGCCTACAGTGGTTCATGGGAGGATTCAGTTCTAATGTTGATCAATGAAACGAGAAGACAAGTTTGTTAAGAAGAGAATAAATCTTTAGAGGAGGCTGATAAGACTTTGATAAATAGATAAGGGGATTTTGAAGAATACTGGAAATTACGTTAAAAATTTGATTTGTAATATATTAATTATAGTACTGCTGGCAACATATACAGTACTTCCAATAGTAGAAATGCATTAATCAGTAGAGATTCTGCTGGACCTTTTAGACTGTGGTAACTCTGCAGCATGAAATCTGACACTAAGCTACAAACTATAATGTACTCCACAGACTGTGCAGAGCGTGCTTCCAGTACAGACTGCTTTGTTAATTATAAAGGGAGAGCTTTGGTTTTGTCACGTTATGGTTGTTGCTCATGTCAGGTTTAAGCACAGCATAAATTAATATTCTTTACAGTTAGACATATCAATATGGAATTTGTTGTGCAGTCACTGCGCATATATCAGCTATTTTACAATGGCATTCACGCAACCCATTGATTTTGAAAATATATACTTGTGCATATATGCTGGAAGACAGCTTCAACACTGCACAAAGCGCTTTATTACTCCCATGCGTGTGATTTTGCAAGCTATCAGCGCCCCACACTCAGGTCTGAAGTTCAGTCTGGAATGGAATTCCTGTCACTGGCTCAAAGTGGACACTAATGATGCTCTGATGGGCCGGGTCCGGTGGCGGGCCCTCCTCCTCCTCCTCCTCATGTCAAAGAGCAGCCCTCTTTACCGCAGAGATTTGACCTAACCGGGTTTCAGCAGAGGATCGCTTTCACATCCATCACCAGGCCCGTGTGACCGCTCCGCAGACCTCATCGTCTAATGCCTCCTTAATGAGCCTCAAAATGCTTTATGTTTTGATGCATTGCCATTCAGCTGAAAAGGAATCCAGAAATGGACGAAGGGATCATTATTAAGCATTAGCATTTTACCAACATTACTTGCCGAGCCGTAGAGAAAAAAAAAGCACCTAATGACCACTTTAGTTTCGGAGCTAACACAGTTAGAAGCCAAGTTGGGAGGGGTCATGTAAACTGATATTGAGGAATAGATGACTGCTCTCTGAGTTGTGGAAATTTACTGCCAATGAAATTACAAGCAGATTTAAAAACAATTTATCAAAGACGTTAATGCCGCTCATTTAGCACAATAATCTTCCTGGCTGGTTATGACACGTGCAGTGTGTCATGCCTGAATGCATTTGGAACATGATGAAGCACAGAAAAAATGTCAAGGTACTCTTAATATCAGAGGTGGAGAAAAAAAAAAAGGGAGGGGGGATTTGAAGCTCAAATCAAAAACTATATTCATGTTTAGAGAATTTCAAATTTGGCAAGATAACTTGTTCTGAATGCCAAGTTCTAGCTAAATAAGCAAGCTTTGGCATTTCTTGTAATCAATGCCACTACTAATTGATTTTTTTTTTATTTACTAATTTTATACTATTTTACGTTTTAGTGTTTCTTTGTCAAAGGTGACCATAATTTATAATAAATAATTAAATTATCCCTTCAATTATTAACTTATCCAAAACAAACAACAAGCCACAATGCATCCACGCAAGCAAAGCACTTCATATTGCTCATTATGTGAACAGTATAATAACCTAATAAATTCCCAATGGTCCATTTAGTAAAATGTGCTCTAATTTTACCAGGCGCATACTGGGTCCTTCACAACAAAATGTCTGGTGATAGATTTTGTGATTACTTTCTTGGTTTATAACAAATCGAGTAAAATTACTGGAAGGAAAAAAGAAGAAAACATATATTCGAAAGCGAGGGATTAGGCAAAAAACCGCAGCAAGCCATAAACCTTAAGCGCACATGCTACTGACAAAATTGAGAGGTAATGAACAGAACATAAAGTGATTGTTTAAAATCTATAGTAGTAGAAATGTTTTGAATATTTTAGAACATCTCATTGTCACACAGTTGGTGTTGGTGAAGTTTGTGCCTTTCAGTATAACTGTGTATAAATGAAAATATGTTACTGTGAGCAATGTTTAAAATGAGGATCTATAAAGAATCAGATGGAACACACATGGAATAATGGTTCTAACATTCTTTGCACAAAACATTGTCAAAAACAGAATGTGAAGAAAGGAAACGCTCAAGTTATCACTAGAACTCAAGGGGGAAAAAAATAAATTATACTTTGTCAAAAACAACCTCAAACAATGTCAAAAAGCTCTGTGATGATGCTGATTCATTTTGCGTAGTACTGTGTTGCTTCTTTTCAGCATACTTTAAAAAAAAAAAAAAATAGATCAATGTATTCAAGCATCTATTTATGGAGAGCATAATTGAGGGCTCCGTTAGATGGCCACTTCATTTATCCTGCTCCAATTTCAGCTGTTTGTAGGTCACTATTAGCTAGGCAAGTCCAGCTGTAATTACTCATGTCTAAATTAGAAAAACGGCATGCCGTCAAGAGGAACCACATATATAACAATGGGACAGCCATTGTCTGCCCATACTATAGAGTAGGCTCTCATTTCAGCTATTTCAGCTCCATCGTTGCGAATTTCCTTTTGTTTCAATGCCAATACATTGGAACATTTTTCATTTCATTGATGCATCCTAACAAGGTCAAGATCAGCAAGCAATGTGTTTAACATGTAAAACAGGAAAAGGAGAAGTGGAACAACATATTCAGCAAGCAAGCAGCTCTATAAAAATTAGGCTCAATGGCTAATATGAATGAGACAGCCTCTTACTTAACAGACAGTCAGAGGGCAATGAGAATTCAACTTGATAATGAATGACACTTTCACAAGAGAGCTGCAGGGCACCACTCTAGCCAATTGGAATTAACACCCTGATGCAAATGCTTGGTCATGACTAATGGGTTTTTTCCTCATTTCTATAATAACGATTACTGTCACGATTCAGACCTCTTTTCATCATCCATAAAATCTGTCATAGTTAGGGGTTGACTATTTGATGTTAGTCTTTACCTGCCAATTTCTATTTAGAAACAGCCAAATGTCAATATGCCTAAAGAAACACAACGGTAAACTCTGAAGTAACGGGGCCTGTGGTTGAGACCATAAGTGGAGAGATATTTTGACAGTCTTTGCTAAACAGTGTGAGAAACAGGCTTCAGCTCTTAACCGTGGCACGATGAGTCCTGCCTTGTCATAAGAACACTTTGCTGATGTGCCGCTGGGGAGCAAAGTGAGAGATGCTGTAATTACAAGTGGCTGTGGGCTGGAGAGAGAAATGAAGGGAAAAGGAAAGCACAGCAGAAAGATGAGAGGACACAATTAAAGGGGTCAGAGTGCCAATGGCTGCTTGCTCCTCAGTTCCCTGATCTTAATGCAGTGCTATCTCCACCTTGCCGATGCTTGTGTAAAATCACACCAGGAATGCTTTAATGTACTGCTAAAAACTACAAGCCACGGTAAGCATGTAAGCTAATGCCTTTTCAATGAAAACGTTTCATTAAAATTTGGTCTTTAAAGGCACATCAGATCTTTGTGTCCTCAGGTTAATGAAGGAAAGATGTTTAAATATTTATGGCAGATCAATTTCAAGGTCTGTGGGCAACTTGGGAAAAAAAAAACCCAACTAAGTATAAATTTGAGCTGGGTTCTTTTCGTGCATCATATGAATGCACACCTATCGGTGAGACTAAACATTCAATTCAATCAAACAATATAAAGTGCTTTATTACAACTCAGTTTCAACATTAAGTTATACTGACGTCTACCGACAAATACAAGAAATTGCCATTAAGAAAAGCATATTTCCACTCAAGAACTGCCATACAGATCATAAATACAGTACACAAAGTACAGTCAATTCAGTAATCCAAGACAGCAAAGCTTTCAAGCACAGCATACATTCAAGTGCATGTCTCATCAAATAGAGAAGTTCAAGGATGAAATAAAGTGTGTTTTGCTATTTCACAAATGAACTGATGTGAGAGCTGAACCGCTCTCGACTATATGTAAATCATGCTGCTATAGTTAGAGATATCTGACTGAATCCCAAACTTAATTACAATTCAAGTCCACAAGGAAGCCTTCAGAGTGAATTGAAACTGTTAGGCAGAAAAGCTTCCAGCTATATACGTTTTTCATTTTAGCGCCCACTCATCAAATATCCTGATGTCATCACGCCTTTCAAAAAAGGTTAATATATTTCTCCAGAGTCTGTATCTATATACAACGCACCTATATTGTTTCTGAATTCAGAATTTCAAATACTCTGTTGACCTCAATACTGTTAGAGTGGTGAAGCCTGACTGCACAATTTCCTGCCTGACATGCCAGATTAAAACCTATTACATTTCAAATCACTTCATTCCAAAGAATAATACACAAAACGAGTCTTGAAATTTTTCATTGTTTAAAAGCAAGCGTAGCATCCCCTCATCTTAATAAGAAATCTCTCTATTCTCCAGTTCTGATTATTGGAGGCATACAAGTGTAAGCCAATCAAAGCCTCTAGAATAAGTACCTCTGCAACCATATGACTGAAAACGGGCAAGAAAGACAGTTCCGATCCATACACATACAATAGTTCCTGTGCTGCTTCCCATTAAAAGGTGCCAAAAACATTTTGAATGTCACATGGCACACAACTGGGAGAGGTTGAGTTTTTATAGAAAGGCAGATGGTGACAGACAGCTGGTTTTCACCTCTCTCAAAAACCATTGTGTCTAGGGGGGAGAAAGCATCACCCTTCACTGCCGCCACAGGTCAGGAGACAAATACGAGGCCCAAAGAGCCAGTGCTGACTTCATATCCACCTATAATGTCAAATGGAGAGGCTTTCGGCAAATTATCACCCAGAGAAAGGGCAATTTTCACCCCTACTAACTCCGTAGTCCCCACAGAATGGGCAACAGATTGCTGTTGGGAAGTTTAATGCAGTTATAAGAGCATGACGAAACTTGCAAAGAGATGCAACACACTTTGAATGTCATTTTAACAACAACTTAAAGGCCACTTCTTTAACATGTATGGCATTTTAAAAATATTGGGAAATTTGGGGCTTAAGCGAAATCCTAAAATTCTTGGGAAAAAAACAGAAATAGCATTTGTTTACAAAATGTCAGATTTAATTATATTTGTCACATTAGTTATTACAACACAGTCAATTTAATAGGGTTCAATAGCATAGCATCTAGACTCTAGCATACTGTAAAGAACTAAATCAATGCAATTATACACTACACATCAGTTTCAAGCAAATCTACTATAGATGGCTATAGATGCTATATATATTATTTTAGATTTAATTTTAATTACAAATTATCATAATCTTATTCTCTTATACTGGTTAAAATGTTGCGATACCATGCATAATACATAAAACATGCATGCATAAACACTGTCACATGAACCCTGGCAGAAGAACGTAATGCCAGCAGACTCAAGAAATACTTAATTAATGATGGCTATGAGATAAATTCATTGGTAATAACCACTTGCTGTCATGCTGCCAACCTATACATATCAAGAGTATAAAGAACAAGCAGAAACGCAGATGACCAAGTGCATCAAACCCACTTTTCTAGCATGTCTTTTCTTAAATTTCAACATACTACAGAAAAAAAAAAGTATATAAAACATCTGATTGCTGTAAAATTTAGCCATATGATATAATTCAATCTTAACTTAAAACCGTGAAAGACGAAAGTAAAATATTGAAATGTTTGATTCTATTTCTTTATACAAATAAAACTGCATTAGCAAGATGATAATTGGAAAGCTACCACACACAGATATGTTCTTCAGCACCAACAGAGACCATTTCAATCAGCACTGCTGTCTTTGAGCAGTCTAGTCAATCCCAGTTCACTCTGCCGTTCATTTCTCACATCCCAGTTCCATCACAGATGCCACTCTTCGGCTATCCGGCTTTTATTCTTTCTGATGTCCTTAATTTTAAGTGAAGGGGGCGAGGGGGGAATCATCAATTTAGACATCAATCAATGTGTCATCTCTTCTTCGTTCTAAAAAGCTACCGTGTAACAATAAAAGGAAGTTTTTGCAGCTGTTAAAAATAAAGTCATGACCAGAAAATTCACCATTAGAAATTCTGGGAAGAGTAGAGGATGAGCAATACATTGCAGTATTGATTTTGGTTTGCAGGCATGCCAGTCACACACAGAGAAATCGGGATGTTCTCTGTCTCTTTTGGATTTGTACAACCAACTAGTAATTACAAAGGAAGTTGAGCAATTACAAAGCAACAGAACCCTTGCTGAGAGAGAAAAACCAAAAGCAATAAATGAATGATAAGAACACTTGTTACAGCTCCATTGTTTCTACTCAACGCTTAGAGGTTAGGTAGCAAAACTCAGAGATATATTACCTTTAATCATGAAAATTCAGTCAAAGTGACCTTATTAAAATCCCAGTTTACTGCTTATAAACAGCCAAAATCAACCAAATTTGCATTAAAACATTTTCATATGCTCAAACTACTAAAAATACAAGTGTAACAATATAATGGCAATGCAAAAATCCAATAACCATACATATGAATAGCGTCAATATTTATTGTGTATATTGAACGTTTAGACAAATATAACATTAGATATGACAATGGTAACTGTTTGATTATTAATAATAAATTACATTGTTTAACTGCAATATTTAAATGTATGTAGTCGGGGACAGATTGCAAGCATATATCCTCCAGTATTTTTAGCTAAGCAGAATCATAAATATGTTACATTTTTAAGTATGCTTTTATATATATATATATATTTTTTTTTTTTTTTTTAACCTCAAAATATTTTTTTGACATTTTAACAAAATTGTATTGTTTTCTTAATTTGTTTATTTATTATTATTATTATTATTATTATTACTTTTATTTTTAGCACAAAGCAGCACCATCTATTGTGTCATTTATTGCATACAAGATGAGACCGTGTCTGTTCTGGTAAAATTGCACCTGTCATTAAACTGCAGATACAGGAAAAGCACTCATACTGTATTTCCATTTTCTTTGACAGATGGTTTGAATGACTTTCATTTAAACTGAATGATGACCTGACCCTTGCTGATGTTAGTAATGTGCATGATTTAAATGAAACAATGTATTCTGCTGCAGCCTCCAATAAAGTTACTGACAAAGACCGTTTTTACTCGCACCCTTTTTTTTACTCCTCCAAAACTGTCCACAGCCAGCTTTTGGAGACCTAGAGCGGTGTAACTTTGGAGACACAAGCAGCAAAACATTGGCCACTTCATTGCACTGATATTAAAGCTGACCTCCGACACACAAGAATCTCAAGTGACATTTCACTGAATTGCGGTTCATATTTACGTTTGACTCTTAATGGATTAAGAACTTCCACTTAAATTTTAATTTCACAATCCACCTTCTCTATCATTTTATCGAGGCCAGCCGAGCAAGGTTTAACAACTGTGAACTTGACAATATGAAGCCTCTGTTGAGAAGAAAATGAAAATATTTTTCAGCCATAAAGATACCAAAGAAATGTAATTTCCAAGACCAATTAATTTAAATAAATGCTGTGTGTACATGGGATCCATACTTGTCTGTTGGCAAGTCTGTCCTTGCACAGAGTGCGGTGTCTTGCAAATTCTTTGGTTCTTAAAAAGAAAAGAAAAAAGCTTTCATAATGCAGACAGCCATCTATGAACCCCTGCACCATATCTCAGACCCCTCACCTCAACCACAGAAAATTAAACCGCAGTTTTTTCTTTTTTTCCCAGTGCCATGCTTTGCTTGGCTCTTCTCCTTGACTTGAATTTATGTAAATGCATAGAATATAGAAAACATCCAAGAATTAGTATTGATAATTATTACTGTATGTGGCTTAATGATGTGTGCTACACACAATGCAAATGAAAAACATTCATTTCACTGCAAACCTTTACAAGAGAAACCATTCAACTGGACCTCTGAACTTTCATTAACTGATCTATTCAAGTTAGAATGTTGGACTGTGACTTTCAGAAGTGTAAACTAAGAAAAACTAATATTTTAAAAAATAGTCTGAATTATAAATACTTTAAATTTCTTTTAAATTATGGATTAAACAGAGCCACTAATATTTACATGCTATTTAACACCATAGCTGTTGTTCTGATACGTTTAGGCCTAATTTAGCTTTTTCAGTTTCTTTAGTTCAGCACAAAAACACGTCTATAAACTTATTTTGTCTAGCTTTAGTGCCGATTATACTTAATACATAAAAAAAAAAAAAGAAAAAGTTCAAAGAACATACTTTAAAAGTTTAAACTAGATGCTAGACTACAGAAAAGGATTCCATCAATACATCTCAGTTTGGTATTAAAAAACTGCCACACACATACCCAGGAAAGAACATGAAAGGGCTGCAAAAAAACATGAGGTCACCAAAGTCAAAAACATCTGTCAGATTTACTTTGTCAAAACTAACCTCCCAGGTACAGTTCAGATAGAGACCTGCCATTTTCATCCAGACAGCTTGTTTGTGGAAAACTAATGCATTGTGTTATCCTTGTCTATTGTATCATTACATTAGAAGGAAAAGCAATTTAAAGTCAAATTTGGCCAAAGAAAGAAAAAAAAATCAGGCACCATCCTGCGGTATTGAGTTATATTTTGAATGAAAAGACATACAGAGAATTAAGTCGAACAATGCAATAACCTCCTTCCGTGCTTTAATTAAAGAAGTGTAATTAGGAAATTACACCCCTAAATCAGCACACTGCTGGTGCGAATACGTGATACACCGTCGCTGCCTTATAGGTATCTCCAGCTGCAATTAAACATTTCAGAGGTCCTCCTGCAGGCTGGCACACGTGAGCAGTTGATAAAGCTTCAATCTTGAGCAACACTCAAGAGATTTGTGAGACTGTCTGTAACTTCAGAGGAAGGGATCAGACCACTATCTCTTGTGAACTTATATGGCTACTGCAAGGGTCATGAAAGGGTCTCTTCTCACACACGCTCAGAATACAAACACTACTATAAAACACATTCAGTAGTAACATGCAGCAAGCTGCATGGCTTCAGTGTTTGACAGGTACAAAGCAAAATAGTGTATTCAAACCTGATTTTAAATATACTTGGTGCCTTCATGAGATACAGCAGTTATTGACTGCAGTGTTTCACAAGCAATAAAGACTATTTTTTCCAACATGCTATAATGCCTTTTAGCAGCAGTTGAGCAATCACACTGATGAGCTCTACTTGAAAAGTAAAGCGCAACTGATTCTAAACAAAGAATAAAATAAAACAATAATAAAACTGAATTTCCAGTGGTAATTATTTGTAAGCTGTAATATATCCCAGAACTCATAGTGAGTGACTGATGTTATTAAATTCTTGAGTTTCTTTCTAAATGAGGAAAGGTGCAATAAAGAAAACAAATGATGCATATTGGTAATCAATTTCAATGAGTGTGGTGCGGCCATGATCCATCAACTACCCCTGCGCTCGGAAAATGCCCTCATGAGCACAACAGCTGCTCGCTGCTACGTTGAATCATCAGATTTATGTATGTGGCCAGCCCAGGCTAAAGTTACTTTCCTGTTTCCAAAATAAAAAAGTCATTTAATGTTGATAAATATATTCAATAAAAAACAAATTACCGCTTGGATGCATTCTCTTGTGTCTCTTCACCCCCATTTAGCCTTAATTACAACATCTCTTTTGGTTTCTCTGCCCCTCTCTACCACCTGATCCCCCCAACCCTATCTTTCTCTCTTACTTTCTCTCTCCAGCTGTCTCACCACCCTATTGATCCCTTAATTGTGTTGTTTGGCACCTGTTCCTGGGCCCATTCCAGGTATTTCAACTAGTGCAAAGACTATCATCTGCAATAAAACTCCTCTGTAAGGACATCAGACGCATCTGAATGCGGGAACAGCGCTCATGATTACCCATTACTGAGAAATAACACATTTACAAGTGTGAAGTATAGCAATTTCAATAACGCGTTTCTTGGATCAACTCAATTTAAACACAGTCTCTGAGTAGTGCTATTAAGTTTCTGAGGTGCATGTGCGGGGAACATTTCAATTCTTGCCTGCCAGGAATGGCAGATTCAAGATGGAGTCATACTGCACTTTATTATGAACGAAATACTATGGTTTGTGATAGACATGATAAATATTGATCTTATCAGTGTCTACTGTAAATCTCCAACATCGCTTAGAATGTATAATTTCAAAATGTCACATTGAAGCGCAGCAGGAATTTCATGCGGATGGAAATGTTACACAGCTACAACCAATCCTATATACAATATATAAATGGCACAGGTAAAATGTTTCTTTATCGTTAAGCAAAGTGTAAATTTTTTTAGACGCTAATTTCTAAGAGGTTGTACAAGACTTTTGCTAGTAGAGAGAATGATGGATTGAAAGCTACTGTATAGTTATAGTGGGCTATACCTTAGTTCATAAAAACATTATCAATATATATCTCAACAAACTATTTGGAAACAATGATAATCAGTTTAACCGATATTCCGAATTTTGTACTGCATTGTTTATTAGCTTTTATTCGATATTGGGTGAAAATCTGTTTTCTTGACTAAGAAAAAACAGTGTATTGTTTGCATATATTACGATTCCTAATTGTTTGCAAGAAAGAAATGCAGAGCGTTCCAGTTTCAGCACAAAATCAAACAAATTAGGATCTATACAGTAGGTATTTAGATTTCCACATTAATATACACAACTATTGCTATTATTGAATTGTGAATATATTGTGAGTATCCAATGTAATGTTTATTGTGTAGTCTATTTTAATCACTATAAAAGTACAAAGAATTTCTACTGTAATCCGCATGTGTTATCATCCAATTATCTTGTTGAAAAATAAGTAGGTTGCATGCTTACCAAAACCAATTAGGCTATTGTTTTACTCTGTGATCAACATATTTATACGTCCTGTCTAAAAGCAAAACTAAACAACTTAATGGCCAACTACGCAGATCGCAAGCAAAACTCTAAACTTCCTTCCACAGTTTCTCCTAAGTCTTTGTACTTGTGGATATCAGAAGAAGGAAAACAGCAGCCTAAATTATATGCAAGTTGATCAATTATAAAAACATAAAGGACAATTAAATTATCTTGCTTTTATTCCATTAATCTCACATTGGATTAGATTTTTTTATTTTTTATCAGGAATGTGCAAAGTTTTTTGTTTTGTTTCTTTCTTTCTTTCAAGGGAGGTAATTATAAGACCTGTAGCTACAGATACTTTAATGAGTGTTATGTGAGGCATCAACAGGTATCAGACGATTAATTGAGCTCCTGCTGAGCAATCCGTATGAGACTGATAAATAATATCTAATCATATTCATTTACAATTTATCCAAAAATAACAGTATGTTTTGCACATAAATACACATTCCATTTTTGTGTTCATGAACAGCCACTGAAAAAATGAATTACAAACACACACTCGCCACCCGTTTTTATGAGTTTCTCACTTCGCATTAAGGTATGTCTCAATGTAAACAAATAAAAAAGAAAGAATAACAAACAGGCATAACCTACAAAGACATCATATTGAAGAGGTGTGAGGTAACTTTTACCTTTCAGAGGACGGTTCCCATTCGGTCCCACGCAGGTCTGCGCTTTTCACCACACAGCGGATGATACACGCTTGACAGAGAAAATAAGCAGCTCGGAGAGGAGAAATTCTCTCTTTCTCTTTCTCTTTCTCTCTCTCTCTACTTCTTCTTTTCAAAGACAGTCAGTCAACAGAGGTTTTCTTGCGTGAGCTTACCGTCGATGAATGTGACAGAATGTGAGTGTGCGCGCGCGGCGTCTCGAGCGCACGTGAAGTGAAGTTGGGGAATTGTTCTCGCGCCGGGTGCTGAAGAGCAGCCTCCGCGGGGAGAAGATGCAAAGTGTGTGTGTATGTGTG
>JAUMHR010000042.1:7503962-7513992 GCA_032361145.1 Enteromius fasciolatus | reverse complement strand
CACTGACTGAGGTCCTACGAAGATGAGCGAGCGCACTGTGTGGAAGAGCGCATCGTGTCTGTGGAGTGAAACAGCGACTCTCTCGTGCGCATCTTTGTTTTAACCCCTGAACATCACACACGGGTCTCGTGACAGGTTAACCCTGGATTATCAGATGTCCATGCATCTTTAACTCTCAGAGAGCCCGGCATTGACACTTTTTATACATTTTCATTTTATATCCACTTTAAAATTTATGATGCTATTGTATGACAAATAGTGATGTCAAGCCTGTTTTTAAGAATGTTATTTTTTATTATTATTAATTATGTATTTATTTTTTGACGAAAAGGCAACTTTTACATTGAAGTGTACACTTTGACTTTTCTGACTTTGACTGCCTTGAGAATCCTTCCCAGCAAGCTCGGAAACTAAAATCATGAGCATGATAATAGAGCATCCCTAAGTTTTTTTAATTCTTGAGATATTTTACACACCACTGACCCAGTGTAAAGGACCATAACATTTGGAGGCTGATTATGTAGATTCATTTTAAACTGTAAAAAGATTTTATTTTTATTTTTTTTATTAAATTAGGTATTTTTGGTGCATTCAATATATATATATTTTTTTCTACCATATCATTGGAAATAAGCTCCAATATAATTGTATCCCCCTCCTGGCAAAATTGTTGCGCTGATGCACTTCAGAGTTACTGCAATATATTCTACAGTGTTTAGTAACATGTCAGTGTTACACATTTGGTAAAATAAAAAAAAATACTGCTGCAATTGTGCCTTAGTGTGTGTTTGAGAATTAAAAGACAATTCTGCACTGCAAAACACAGTATGCCCGCACAGCTAGGTCTTTTGGACAATCTTTCTAAAATTAACAACATTTTTTATTTGTTAGTTGTTATTATTATTAATTTGAAACCATTTTGTTTGCTTATTGTTTTATTAAACTCAGACAAGAATCTTAACATCTTGATATCTTAATATGAAATGCACTGTTTTCATAGTTCATAGTGGAAAGTGCATTAAACAGCTGCTACTGTAAATGCTAAAACAAATAAATGCATACTAAAATTTTAAAATATTTTAGTAGAGAAGATTTGAAACTTCTGGGAAATATACATTTCTCTAGCTAGAGTCCAGCTAACAGGCAAGACGTTGTTTTTCTAGTCTACTGAAGTAATCATAAAATCTCACACTCTCATGCATTTTCTGTATTTTAATCATTTGGCTGTGGCTAAGGACAAAACTGTTGTTGAGTATTTTAATCAGCTTTCATTCATTTTCCTGCTCATCTGAGGGGTAAACTGCAGGGCAGTTAGATTATACTTTGCGTGCAGTACGATTGCAGATGAGCAAACAATAAAACGAAAGAGACTAACCAACACCAGCTCTCCCAGTAATATCCTTTTAACTGTCCCGTATGAAACATAGTCATTACCGTGACAGTACGTGTTTAAGAGCATCCCGATGTTCGAGTCATGCTGCGCTTATTAAAAATCAAATTGTTTATTACACCAGGGTGAGTTTTATTTTCCCTTCTGCATAGCATTTTGGGAATATATGGGCACCATCCTCATAAACTTACAGTAACAAGGAAAACAGAAGAAGAAATAATAACTCGAAAGATTGCTCGCATGCCTGTGAAAACACCCACAAGGGACTGGCAAGTCAACACATTTCAAACAGAGAAAATAAAGTAGGGCTTAAGCTTTATTGAAATTCCCAATTCTTTCTGTGCTTGAATCAAGGTTTTTATAGCAGAGAAATGAACTGTATGTCTGGTTGGGCTTCTGCCAAAGCATATGTGAGAATTACACTTCAGCAGACTTAAGAATCTATATGTCTTCACCCCTTTCTCGTTTCTCGTGTTCAGGAGTCGGCATCATCCACAGGCCCTTCATTAGATCTGCTTGGCAAACCACCTCTGTTCTCTCTGAAATTCTCGGCTGGCCACATGACAGTGGTGTACAATGAGGCAGCTCAAATTTTTTATCATTAAGACAACCCTGTCTTCAGCCGGCTCAGTTTGACCCAATGACATTTGTGGCTATAAAAAAACACCACATAATTAGATTTAAAAAAAAAATTGTATTTAAAAAAAAAGAAGAAAAAAAAAAGAATTAAAAATATACAACTTTTTGGTTTTGCCATCTGGGAAACTGCTGGAATGTGAGTTATAAATATAAAATATAAAAACTTCTATAATATCTTATAACTAAAATTACATTCCAAATGAAAAAGGTAAATAGCTAAAAAAAACTTTAGTTTAGATTATTATGCATAATAATTTGTAATTGGGTGTTAAGAATATCACAGCATTTGCATGCATCTTGTTTTCCTCTGTATTAATCACATGTGAACTGTCTCTAAAATTCAGTGAGAGCTTGCTCTCCTTCACAGATTGTACAATTCGGCTGCTGTTGACAACTTGGGCTGAGGGTAAACACTTCAGCAGATTTACATCATTCAAATGAAACCCACTGGACTGCAAATAAATGTCAGATTAAACATTTATATTCAACACGCTGGATGGTTTTTTGATGGCATTAGTTTTTCTTTTTGCACTGCTAAAATTGAAGAAATGTAGAAAACCAAACTAAAAAGTTCCAACTAAAAATCTTGCAAATAAATGCCCATACCACTTTGTGCCCATCACAAATAGTGAAGACTTAACATCTAAATAGTAGAAAAATTGCACTCAGATATTTAAAACCTCATTTCACAAGATGCAGTGTTGTAAAATGTGTTTTAGTGGTCTTTACACATTGTAGTGCTAATTTAATTTCATATCCCACCATTAAAATGTTATATGCCAGAATTTAAAAGGTAAAAGTTACACCGTTAAAAATTAGAATCATACATCTCATACCATATCATACATTCAACTAATACCAGATTTCTTTAACACAATTACCTCTTGGCATTTGAAGCACAAGGCTTACAGAGTGTGTTTAGCAGCCACTGCCCCAGTGCCTTGTGGGTAAATATGTTACAGCATTAGAGGAATACTGTATGTATGAAGAGACAAGTACTGTAAGCCTCAGCCATAGGCAGTTCTCAAACAAACTTTTGCTCTCCCCCGCAGCTGAAAACAGCATCATCCATCCTGGATTTCTCTTTTGCCTGTTGAGTCCAACACCAGAGCAAAGTATATTGTTGGATCATGCTGAGCCCCCACACAACTTGCACAAAGTACAAGTATCTACTTCTATGTGTTCCATCCAACTCACTGGTGACAACATTAAAGCAATAAAGCCTCAATGTGCAACCATGAGCAATATCAGAAAAATCAACTCTTTTTTTAACAACAAAGAACCTCCTCAAAACAAAAAAAGTTAAAATGCATAAGTGAACTTCATTTCATTTGTTTTACTCTTACTAAAGGACTTTTACAGTCATTTTGGTGATAAACTTATGGAATTTTCAAGCAATAATTGTGAGTATATAATCTCCAGGTTAATATGCAAGGGAGTAATCAAATATTATGATTATTAGTCATAATTTTAAAAAGTTATCTAATCCGTAATATACTGTACAAGTTCATCAATGCACATCAATCTAAAACCCGATATTTTGAATGTAATCCTTCTCTGAGACCCTGGACATGTTGCACCACCAGACTTCAAATATATATAGTGAGCAGAAACACATGCATGTACTATATCTATATCTAGACCAAACCTAGAATGTTTCTTTGAGTGAAGTTTCTTTTTGTGAGGAAAAACAAAGTTTATTTTTGAGAATTCTTGAGGATTCAGCACTCCCTAGGACATTTCTTGAAACTTCTTTAAAGGTGTATGAAGTATTAAATTCGTCCTGTTTAAATGTGTTTTGGTATACAGTAGAACTCGAAAAGCGGGAGAGAGAACATCTGAAGGCTCTGTTGCGGGTTAACTGCGGGATGAGAACACTTGCCAGGACATAGTTGGTGTTTTTGTGGAAGGGGGTTTAAGAGCACTGTCTGCATTTGGATTCTCTGTGGTTGACATAGTGCTGTCAGCTGGTGTCTTACACCAATAATTCATAGAAAGCCTGTGGTAGCATTCAATAATTCACCACACACATACACGTAAAGCTTACCACCCCACTTTGACAATCCTTTTGTTATCACCGAGCAATCCCGCATGAAACTTTTAACACCTCGACATATTCAGTGATGACCAAGTCATGTGTCAGCTTGCCAACAGACAGTCATCGTATCTTTGAAATTTCATATATTCCGGTAGCAGTTGCCCATATAAAGCTTTTGGTCATTTTTAAGACCTTCCTTTTATGTAACATGAATGCGAAATGCTGGGCTCTTCTAAGCTCTCCTGTTTCAGGACATTAGCAAACCTGTCTAATTTGTTATTTTGCCTACGTTAAGACTCTACACTGAGAGAGAGTAGAATAAAGTCAGGGCAGCCTATGAAAGTGACACACAGCAGAGGCACGGAGATATGCTATTTAAACCCTGATTATCTAATACAGATAACGGAATAACCAACAAATCACGTAACATTTAGGGCAGGGGTTTCACTTCAGCTAATGTAGGGTGTGAACTGAGTGCAAGAAATGAATTCTAATCAACACTTTTGCGTTCTGGAAATTTACTGAATTTCATTTGAATTCTACCGGATTAAAAAATGTACATTTAAATCACGCCAACTGCATGGCATATCCACTTGTGCGGGCTCCAAGGAGATTTGGTATCTGACTTTCAGCTACACGTTCTGAAATTGTAATTGATGGGATCTTTCACTTCAAATGTGACAGGGTTGCACGTAACAATCAATCATCTTTAAGATTGGACACAAACAAGCAGCAAGACATTGAAGATGCGCTTGTCATTGAAGAAGGTTATCAAGTGTGATTGTGAAATGATTTTCAAAAAAGAAGCAGCAATAAATGTGGGCCACAAGCAAGATTTAACAAAATTAATATGAAACAAAAGGATTGAACTGGACTGATGTGGTAGTGCTTGCTGTCATTTTACTAATTATTCTACACTGAATAAACAAAAGGTACTGATTATTGTATATTGATACATAGACATATACAGTGATTGCTAGCTTCTATCTATCTGTTAGAATTCCTTATGACAACATATGGCCGAGACACAACTATATGACAGTCTGGAATGTGAGGGTGCAAAAAAAAAATTACATTGAGAAAACTCTTTAAATTTGTTTAAGAACAAATTAAGCTATTAGCAATGCATATTACTAATCAAAAAATATGTTTTAATACATCTTCATGGAAAATGGAAAATATTTATGCAACATTTAAAATATTAGATGCTATTAAAATTGGAATGCAAGGTAATTTTGACTTTCACTTCTACATATTATCCTAATTTCATGGAATATATATTTCTTATTTCAGAATTTCCCAACAACTTAAGTTTGAACTAGATTTCAAATGTTGCTCCAATTTATTTTCACACTGCATGTACTTAATATACAAGAAAAGTCAGCATGCAATATAACACTCCCCAAAAAAATTTAAGCTCATCAAAAAATAGAACCTTGTGATATTTCAAGTTGCTCTATATCAGCATGAAAATTTTGTATACTTAACCTGGTCTGTGTTTACATTAGAGAATGAGGAGGGAGAAGAAAGGAATTGCTTCAATGTGCTAATATAGCATCATTCCAGTTGTGTCCCTGCAGAGGCTATTTACATTATAAGCATACAGTCAACGCTGTGGAACTATGTGATTACTATGCTAAGTGAAGCTCTCACTGGCAGCTCCCATCCTGTTGTGTCGACTCTGTTTTATTAGCACGGCCGTGTCCTGTGAGCATTTCTGCAAGCACATCACATCCCTAACTAAACCTAATTGTACGCAGGCACAATGTCAAGCAATGATAGTTGATTTAACAGCCGATTGAATTATCGCCCTTCAGCTGTGAACTGCTTCACCTGGCAATGTTTTTTTTTTTTTTTTCTCAACAAATTAGCTTCCAACAATGACAAGTTCATTCACTTGCCTTGGCAAGTGTAGCGCATATTAGTGAGAGACAAGATGCTAATGCTGTATTTGAATAATGAGAGTAGATATTTGTAACAGCTTTCCAAAAATGTGACATTTATGAAAGGTTTATGATAATGCAGTTGTCATTGCATCATATGCAAATGCAAAAGCAGAGAAGAGAAGAGAAGTAAAAGAAAAGGCACAAAACAAAACAAAACAAACAAATAAACAAAGGTTTATGGTTGGGAATGGTATTCCATCAAATGCAACATGCTCTAAACTTTTTGCAAACGCACGTAAAAAGCCAGCTAATTAGAAACTATTTAAAATAATAATTGCATATTTTTAAATAACAAAAAAAAAGTTCTATAAAAATCTCTGACCTATTGTATAATCTGGCCTTGCATTTCAATTTGAAATCACAGTTAGAGCCAAGTTCTAAACACTGCAGTAGGCGACTTTGCAAATCCTCAATAATAGGCCTACATAGTTCAAACACCACGATTAATTAAATATTGATCTGTTTGCTGCGATGGCACACTTTGTGATGGTTCTCATCTCCCACGTACAAAACATACCCACAAGCTTTAATTGTTTTTCTAAAGAACTCAGGAAGTGTTCTAAAGTAATGTAAAACTCCAAGATCCCTGACATCACGCTCGGAAAGCAAATTTAAACACACATGCATTTATACAACCACACTAAATCCGTCTGTCTTTGCTTGATTGCCTGGCCTTGTTCTTTAATAGCAAAGAAAGCTGTTCAACAATATATGCTTGAATGCAATTATTTTTCAAGGACATTTTAACTTTGGAATGTAGCTGTTTATCTGCATACTTGCAATTATACACTGCTTGAATGGCAAATAACTCTTAAACTCTCGAACAAAGCTCTTCCAGTCACTCTGCACTGTACAGTTCTTTGACAGAGATTAATGGATTGAATTAGGAAATGTCATGGCACCACTTTTGTCAGATCGGGTGAGATAGGTTCCTGCCAGGTGCTGTCATATAATCAGATGAAAGAAGACAAACTCTATGAGCCTTTATGTGAAAAAGGGAATTGCTAGGTATGTAAAGCAATACTGTTCAAAAACCCATGAGAGTATCATGTGTGACAAATTGAGAAATGACTATAGCGACTAAATGAAAAGCACTACCATGACTATGGAAATTGTGGGGAAGTGGGCAACAGGTGGATTTTTTCTCTCTTAAGCATGAAACCAGTTTCATTGTATTTCTTGCCAAGCAATAATAGAAAAAAAATTACAGATATCTGCTAGAGAGGCGCTGTGAGCCAATGCATATGATGAGGCAACACTCTGTGTGGAGCAGGCTCTAACATCTAAGGGGCAGGATGCCAAGAAGATGGCATCTACCACCCAATGGAACAACCTCTGTTTAGAGAAATCAATCCCTTTCTGCTGACCTCCAAAGCAGACGAGTTGCTCTGAGTGTCTGAAGCTCCAGGTGCAGTCCACGTGTATTCTTTTGTGGACACAGCAACTCTAGACCGGGCCTGCCTCCTCTTGGGGCAAAGCTTGCAGGTTCCCTACCTGATCGTGGACAGAGCAGCGTCTTAAGTGACAGGTTAAGCTGATGCAAGCAGCTTAAGTGGGGCCTCCTGCAGGCCCAGTGGGGCGATGGCGAGGTTCCAAGAAGGTACGAGGTGCGGTCTAGGGGGGGTTACCCCACTCTCACCTCTGAGGAACCTCACGACCAGTTGGTGCTCCCCAGGGACGCACCCTCCACGGCATCGTGAATTGATGAAATGGCAGCAAAGTACACTTTGAGAGGGGCAGCCTTTGCTTTGATTTCTCTTGCAGAAAGTAAAGCACTACTGCAGTCTGACATCTTTGTGGGTGCTCTCCGCGAGAGGAACACTAGTCGACGAACAGACCCCACCTCAGTGCTTAGGCCTGCCTCGTGAAAGGAGCTCTAGACTGAGTGATAGCTTCTATCACTGCCTGTGATAGGCCGGAGAGGTCTGACACGTCCCGTCTAAGAGCCAGACATGCAGGCTCCATAGGTCGAGATGCGGATGCCAGATTTTGCCCACCCCCTGAGAAAGCATATCCTTCCTCAAGGGGATCTTCCAGGGAGGGACTGCCACAAGGGACACGACATCGGTAAACTAGGTACGGGCGGGCCAGTACGATAGCGACCAGCAAGACCTGCTCCTCATCCTCCCTTATCTTGCACAGGTGCTGTGCAAGGAGGTTCACTGGGGAAAAGTGTACTTGAGCCCCGGAGCCCAGCTGTGAGCCAGCGCGTTCCTGCCGAAAGCTTTTTGCCCTTGGTGTATGAGTAATAGAGCTGTTAGTGGAAGGACTCCGGGGAGGCAAACAGATATATCTGGGCCTCGCCGAAGTAGCTCCAAATCAACTGGACTGCCTGGGGGTGGAGTCGCCATACTCCAGGTTGAGTGTGCTGCTGTGGGAGTGAACATCGCGCAACAATTCCAGCAGTGTCTGACTCCACAGGAGCAGATGGTGGGCGAGTTGTGACATACAATGGGAGCATAAACCACCTTGATGGATGATGTAGGGTATGGTTGCAGTGTCGTTCATGCGGATTAGCACCGCCAACAACTTTAGGCAGTTGATATGCCACTGCAGTCGGGCACCTGTCCTAGACCCGAAGCTGCTTGCCCATTGCATACAACACCTAAACTCGTGAAGGAGGACACCTGGACACCTGTCCTAAGGGAACTCTGGTCGGTAGAAAGGCAGGGTCTGACCACGGGCTGAATAGGTTAAACACTCTGGGGAAACGCCAATCCGAAGTGTGTGCCAGGTGCCGAATACACAAGAGGATGTGCTTCAGGGTAAGCATCCTGATCGGCAGCTTGAGAAGGGGCCGATTCAGAGCTTGAAAATCCAGGATAGGTCCTAACCCACCACTCTTTTTGAGCACAATGAAGTCTCGGCTGGAAGGCACAATTGTGTCCTTCACCTAGGACAGCAACCTCCGCACGCAGGACAGCGGCATCCATGTACGAGTGGACAGTTATGAAAAAGGACACGTCTGTGATCCCCCTAGCCTGGTCGCTAGGGGGATCAGAGGGACATTGACCACGGTGAACGGTGGGTCAGCCTAGGGGGAACGGGGAAGTGGACTGATCCCAGAAGGATAAACGTCCTCGAGAAAAGTCTGACTGCACTGGGCAGCACTTACAGTACCTGCTCCCTGGTTCCCGCGCTGGCAATATAGGGCTCCGGGTCCGAATCTGAGGAGGCAACGTATCGCTCAGGAAGGAACCTCGGGGCCCTGGCCCCAGAGGTAAGAACCTGGGAGATAAGAGCATAAAGAAAGCGTGCTTTGAAGCCGGCTGCCATCTGAGCCAGGTTCAGCCATAGGTGCCGCTCCGGACCACGACTGTAAACATCGCCTGTGCCGCTTTGAGAATGCCTTCCAACCGTGAAAAAAAATTTCTTTTTTTCCCGGATTGCCCAAGGAGGACCTTCGCGCACAACTGTGTACTCCTTAATTGCATTTTCCCCACTATAGCATAAACGGATATTTGAATCAATGAAAACAATACATGTTAGACTGTAGCTTTGCCTTATGTAAAATTAAACAATTTCTCATTAAAATTATTTTTTTTATTTTGTTAACCTTTTCCATGTATGAAAGGAAAGAGAATGGCTCCTTTGTGTTTATTTCTAATTCACTAAAAGCTGCATTTTCAACAACCTCTTCTCAAGATTGCCTCTCAATGATATAGTCATCTAAACTCTATAACAATATCCTGTTTATTTCCAGACTCATATGAAGCTATTCTAAATTAGATAAGAGTCAACTTTGTTGTCATCGTGGGTGCTACAAATAAAAAAAGCCAACAAAATACAGTTTGCATCTAACCAGAATAGCAAATTGCGTTTTATTATTTAAATAAAATTTAAGTGCAAGTGCAAACGTTATAAGCATAGAAAATAAGGGAACAGAACAGTGAAAATAACAGAGGATAGAAATAGACAAGGTGCAGTGATAATGGGATGTAAAAACGTCTCGGTTACGTATGTAACCCTCGTTCCCTGAAGAAGGGAACGGAGACGTCACGTCGGTGACCGACGAAT
>JAUMHR010000042.1:7444205-7496032 GCA_032361145.1 Enteromius fasciolatus | reverse complement strand
ATATTGGCCGTTAGTGTATCGATTATTTATTGCGACAGAGGGCACAACAATATATTGCAATATCGATTTTTTTTCCCACCCCTACTATTTAAACTTATTATTATTATTCTTCTAAGCCAAATTTCGACACGCATCACTTTCTAGAGCTTTAAAGCTACGACCACAAAACTCGGCCCTGACTCTGTGTACTATATCTTTTCAGACTGGTTGACTTATCCATCATTTCTGCTTCCCTTGTGTCTCCGTCTCCTTGTTTGTTACTATGGGTTTTGATTAGCTCCTCCTCCCTTATCATATCATCTTTCGTTATCACTACTCCTGTTGCTGTTGTCTCAACCCTGCCTGTCTGACCATAATTTTGAATAAAAGCTTGCACATGGATCCGCCCTTGTCAGGGAGTATTCTGTGCTCCACCAAAGAAGGATCCAGCTGCCTTTTCAAGAATTAATCAGGTATGGACACAGCCAGAATATTATTAGCCCTGAAACAAATTATAGACATGAGTTTATAGCCATTGCTAACTATTCAGAACTGCCTGTGTGTATAGTTTTTCAGTGATGGAGTTAATCAGTCGCTGCAATCCCAGCTTAGATGTGAGGGTCCGCATTTATCTCTGGCTGGATTTCTAGACTTCGCTCTATTGTGTGTTGGCTCCGCATTCACTGTGAAAGTCGTGGGGAAGGAACATGACCTTAGCGCTTTGTCTGTGTCTGAAACGGCAGACGTGCCGGAGTGCGACCACAAAATTGTGGCTAAAGTGGAGGCTGTCATCATGGCGGACACCACTGCGCTCCTTTATGTCACAGCTGCCATTGACAAGCCAAGTCAAGCTACTATTGATCTTCACAAGCCATGTAAACCTTCAGTTGATCTTCACCAGCCAAGCCAAGTCACAGCTGATGTGTCGGGGGCCACGCCCATCCACAGCAGATTCACATGAGTTAAGTAAAGGTTTCATAGCTTCTTACAATCAAGTCAAGTCAAGTTGTGACAGATCTGCAAATGCCCAGTCAGGCAGATGTTGAACTTTACCCATCAGGGTCAGTCTACGATGATTGTCACCAGTCTCAGTCATCTCACCAGTCCAGCCAATGCCACGTTACATCTAATCAAATCACCGCCAACCCCGAGCCACTTCAGGGTAGATCCTCCTTGGGTTCCGCCAGTGACTGCATGACCTCCAGAGATGTCGGTCCCAGCCATAGATTCTCTGGAGGTTCCACTGGTGACTTCACAAACCCCGAAGGTGTCGGCAGTTCTGACAGAAGGTTTGGAGGTTCCGCTGGTGTTTGCATGACCTCCCGAGATGTCGATTCTGCCTGTAGATTCTTGGGAGGTTAACCCCTAACCTGCCTGTAACCACCATTGACACTGCCCTGAAGCCCATATCCTTTCTAGTTATTTCCACTGATACCACTTCCAAAGCCTCCACCGGCTCTGTTTCCCCAGTTACGGCAACGGGAGCCTTAGACCTCTCGTCTGACCTGGCTCCGGCCCAGGAGACCACTCATGATCGCTCAGCCTGCTCTGTTCACCCCGTTGTGGCTACGGAAGCCATGCACCTCTTGTACTGCCCTGTTACAGCCACGGAGGTCACCCTCGTACTGTTGCGGCTAAGGACTTCGCTCTCGAGTCTTTGTCATGCCCACAGAGGCCATAGAACCCTCGCCTTGCCCTGCTGCTATGGCAGCCGTCTCTGAGCACTCGTCATGCCTGGTCACGGCCATGAAGGCCATTGAATTCCTGTCCTGCCATAAGGGCCGCCATGGATCTCTCGTCCTGGTCTGTCACAGCTAAGGAGTCTGTATCAGAGTCACATCATGTCTAGTCACAGCCATGGAGGCTGAGAACGCCTCGCACTGCCCAGTCATGGCTAAGGAGGCCGCCCTGGAATCTTCGCCCTGCCCAATCGCGACCATGGAGGCGTCATTAAACCCCTTTGTCTTCTCTGTTTCAGTCATGCCTGATCTGCCCTGGTGCCCTGCGTCTCAGCACTGGCATTCTGCTCTCTCTGCTCCACCCTGGAGGGATGATGTGCCACCTGCTCCGTCTTGGCCCTCCTATGAACTTGTAGCATGTACTGTCTCGGCCACAGAGGCCGTAGTTAATCTCTCTGTGCTCTCTGTTCCAGTCCTGCTGGCTGCTGTCCCACCTGCATCCTCTGCCTCGCCCTGGAGGGTGTCTGTACCATCTGCTCTGCCCTGGAGGACATACGCTCTGTCTGCTCAGCCCTGGCAGCTCTGTGGCTCTGCCAGCGCCACTGTGGTTCTCGGTTCTGCCCACACCACCATGGCCCCCTGGACTGGCTCTACCGTGGCTCCCTGGTCTGCCTGCACCACTGGACTCTCTGCTCTGCCTGCACTGCCGTGGTCCCGTGTGCCACTATCTCTGCTCCACGGTCCATGCCTGCCTTTGACCCCTCCTCCCCCTGCAAAAACATGGTTTTGTGGTTATGTCACAATTGTCAGCTGGAGTGCCCGTGAACTACAGTAGAGGGCACTCCACCCCAGACTATCATGTATGAACTACACCTCTCTGTGTTTCTGTGTTAAACTTTCTTTGTGGACTCTCCACCCCCTTGTTTGTTTCTATGGGTTTTGGTTAGCTCCTCTTCTCTTATCATCTCATCTCTCATTATCAGGTGTATTTAAAGAGTTGTTTGTGGTTCAGTCACCGTGGAGTACTGACGGTATTCCTGTCGTACAAAGCGTTATCCTTGTTTCTTGTTTTCGGTGTTTGATTCCTCTGTGTACAATCTTGCCTTTCCTATTGGATTATTTCTGTTTTACCCCTTTGGACTCCCCTTTGCATTCACTTCTCCTACTGCTGTTGTCTCGACACTGCCTATCTCACCATAATTTTGAATAAAATCCTGCACATGGATCAGTCCTTGTCAGTCACGTTAATTACACTAATCATCTATCTATCTATAATCTGATTTCTAACGATTTCAGACTGAAAACATCAAACTTAAACTTTTTAAACTTTTTTAAACTGTTTTAATTTTTTCAAAAATCTTTTCAAAATTTCAGCTCTGGCTTTCTCAAGCCAACTTAAAGTCTCAACCAACTTTTATCTAGTTAATGGCTTGTTATCGATATCACCGTAGGCGGTATCTGTTTCTGAGCATGTCCGTCTGTACGTCGACTAGAAAAATATGCATGTCAGTTTGTTTGTGTTTGCGTGTCTGTTTATCTAACAGTGCTCGTCTTGTCTGCCTGACCGGTGCGTGTGTACACTAGGTGTAGGAAAGAGAGGAGGCAGGCAGCATTGCCTCTGGCCTTCCCTTAGGGTCATATGTTATGCTGTTTGACCACATCATGGCTGCTCTCTCCGGGTGGATGTCAGAGGGAGAGAGGTGGGGGGTAGAGGCTGGAGGGTTGACGGCGTTCACTGGTGCTGCTCAGCCGAGCCCGGCTAAGACCGAGTTTTCCATAGTGCATTCTCCACTGAAAGTCATGCACCATGTGAATAATTTACAACCAGCATATCAGCTCCTTCCGCAGATCAATTCTTGTGGCAATAAAATAAAGTGAGCGGGGAAAAAAATAATGTTAAAGCTCTTGTAAGATCAGCTGGTGAAATTCACAAATTTAAACGGCATTCAGCACTATTATATCAATCTATGTTAAATTAATAACTGCAGCTTTACACACAAATAAAAATGAAAGTGGTTTTAAGTCATGTTCCAACCCCTACAATAAATTATCCATTTCAACGGTTCATGTCAGCACATATAATGGCATTAGAAAATTGTGTAGATTTAATGCAATTTATTTAAATGTTAATTATTTGAATGAACTATTAATATATGTATATGTTTATTAACTAAATTTAATATTACTAATGCAACAATTCAATTAGAGCAGCATTACATTATATAAAATAATGAAGTGAAAATGTAATTCATGTAATATTACTGCCACACTACAATTAATGTAGTATTATAGTTTTACAAATAAAAATAGATCATATTATAAAAAATATTTACCAATATTTACGGTTTAAAGTAATTTCAACTATGCAAACCATGTACTGTTTAACACTATACTGTTTAATACAATACTACTACATTTATTATTGATGATTATTGACATTATGCTCAATTACATAGCATTAATACAATAAACAAGTCCACCCATTTAAAAACACTGCCGTGCAATTACACACACAGCAGAATCTCCAAAAATACCACAGCCTCCTGACAAGTCCAAGTACCCATCACAACTTATTTGACTGGACATTTCCTGCTCTTGCCTAGGGATTAATGATTAAAATTACATGTCCCTGTGCTGAATTATGCTGGTCACTTAGAGCCAGTTGGGGGAAGACTTTCCCACGGCCTTTGTTGATTTCCTATTAGTGACACGATGGCTCTGAACTGCCTCTGATATGTCACTCTTGCCAGTTCCACTCCTCCTGGCTGTCACACCTGCGCGAGAGTTGTCTGCACTCACCCAAACGCCAGTCGTCAATCTGCACACACTTACCTGCTTCTTAGCAGTCAAGCGCTGTCAAGACATGTTCTTTCTCTGTCTTCCATACACTCATATACTATGTGCACCTGAACTGCTGGCTAGAGAGAGAGAGAGAGAGAGAGAGAGAGAAAGAGAGAGAGATGCAAGTGCGTGGGGGGTTTTATGAACTCCAAAGTCCCTCTCAGCAGTGGATGTCAGACCCGTGCAGCCCAGAGGAGTCGGAAGACCTCCAGCGCCTGTCAGAGCCGTCCTGTGTGTGTGTGTGCACCACTGGGGCGGCGTGTCATCTTTCCGCTGCTTTCACTCTTCTCCCCTTTTCTCCCCCAAAACTGGGCCTGTCACTCTCGCCCCCAAATCATTAGCCTTGCCTCTGATGCCACCCACTGACAGCTACTCCTCTTTCCTTCTCTCGTTCTATCAACCTTGAGGTTGCGGCTAAGAGTCTTTCCCTGGGCCACTGCACCTTTACTCCCCTCCGGAGTCAAGTGTCTGTTACAGAACTAAAATGAGCGTTTTATTCAAATAGTGTAATTATGGACAACATCTTTGGGGGAAAAAAATAAATAGAAATGATACGTTTCAGAAAGTTGATTTCAGCTATTTGTATTCTTATAGTGTTGTTTCTATTATTTCATACAAAACGAAGCTTAAGCTTCATGTGCTAATTTTCAAATAAAGGCAGTCAACTTTCAAAGGTTTTTTTGTGGCACAATTTGGTGCTTGAAATGCAATAATGTAAGATGAATTTACTTTAGATGAAGTAGAGTCTCTCATTAAAATACAGTATATATGAACTAATTGTATAATGTGAAAAAGAAATACTCTGAATATAACTATTCTCGTATAAAATGAATTATACTACTTCACTTTCACTGAAAATGTGGAATATGACAGATAGGGTAGGCTATAGTGAGCACTGTGACAGGAGAAAGAAAAACAGATTTTGATTTGTGGCACTCTTTTTCTCTGTTCTCTCGAGTCTGTTGCTCTTTTCTTTGCCCTTTCTCTCCCGCTGCAGGGGTCCCAATCAGGACGAGTCTCTCTCTGGTAACAGCCCGTCTGTCCCAGATTGACCACTCACTGAGGGTTCGGCTTCTCTGTTACCAACACACAAGGCGAAATCACACGGAAAAGTACACAAGAGAACATGTAATCTCTCTCTATCCAATGCTGAATCTACTAATTATTATAAACTATAACAAGGTAATTTTGGGGCAAACATCTACTGCAAAACTGTGCATCAGGGTCCATTTTGCATCAACTGCATCAAGTTACACTAAACAAAAATGTCCTTCAAAATAAAAACAAAAAAGTAATATATGAATATCACCAGATTCCCTTCAAAAAACATTAACATGACATCAACTGAATAGGAATATTTAGTTTCAAGTGTCTGCTGAATTTTGATGGTTTCACGCTCTCTGCAGCCAATAATTCACCGCACAAAACAAATTGAGTTTAACACAAATCATGTTTTATCCTCGCTGCAAGGGAACTTGCATTTAATCTAGTCTGGGTCGCATTTTCTTTTACCTTATGTAGTTTCATTCAAGGTTTATGATGACAAGAGCAAATCACACAACCAGTCCCTATTGGCATCTGCCAATTTTGGCTAGCACTTACAGAGGCCAAAAATTGCAAACTGTTTGCATTTGTTAGGACGCATTTAAAGAATGTTTAGTCAATAATAATAAAAAAGATTGCTAACCCTAGTTATGTATGATTATATAATTAATTGCTTATTATTATGTATACAAGTTAAAAACCAGTGATCTTAACAAAAACAATTCATTGAAACACAAGAAAATACATAAAAAGAAATGATCGATGCTTCATGAGTAAAAGATTTCAAAAAAGATCAAATAAATAGGGAAAACATAATAATGGGGAGGTATCTCGAGCAGAACATGCAGAAGGCAAAGCGTTGAGTAACTGAGACTGATTGCAAATCAATATCTCTCAATGTCCTGCATATAGCACAGCTGAAGACGTTTGGAAGTTGTAATATTGTTTTATGGCCCGTTCTGAGTCTTATATTCTTCATTGCATTGCTTTTTTATCTTGCGTCTTTTTATCGATTGCTGCCTGTCTCCAACTCAACCAGTTTAAAATTTACAGCATAGCGGTCCTGAATTATTCAAAGCAATCAAAACATCTTTTGCACCCCAGCACCTCAGTCCAATCAATATAAATAGTTCTGGATTGTCCTTCTCAAACGGATAATCTTAATTCATGCAAGTGAGAAGAGTTTTGATTCGGACATGGGGGAGAACAACTTAAACTCAAGAGTGTAAACAGAAAACTGGAGGAAGAAAACAAAACAAACACATACAGAAAAGAAAAAAAGCTTATCTTTATCTCTTCTCTTTACAGGGAACTCCTGTGTTGTTTGTATAAGAAAACAGAGCACAGAGGACAAGGTGTCGACATAAAACTGCAGGCCAGTCAGCAGTGAATCAACATCAAATCAATGTTTCCACAGCCAGAGCAGGTCTTCTTTATGGCGTGTTAGATATGCTAATCCAATCGTGTTCAGAATGGCGAGACCGAGCGCAGATGGAGGGGCGAAAGCTAAGGAAGCAAGTCTCGAACCGTACGCTATCCTGTTAAGCCAAGCTAACAGGACCTAAAAAAAAGTGTGTTTTTGTTTGAAAACAGGTGTAAAACATTTAAAAATTGTTATCAATAAAGATAGTGATGGACTCGAACGGAGCGCCACTGAATCGAATTGATTTGTGGAGAAAACAACACTTAACTTATAAAGTGCAATAAATATTTATGAGATCCGAAGTTATCCTAACCTGATGGCCAGGAGATGGTCGGAAAACCCCATTCCGTCCATCATCTCCGTATTCATTATTAATCACTCTCTCCCAATCGTGTCTATATGCCATCTTTGTTTAACTCTGCTGTCATCATGTTGCAGATGAGGTAAATAAACTGACACTGAAGTGTCATCTCGCCACGACGGAGGAAGGAAAAGGGTGTTTTCCAATGAGGAACTACATCGAAATCGAGAAAGCACGGAAAGCCTTCCTCTATGGCTAATTATAACTCTCCACACCTGAATATGAAATCGCACTGAATACATTTTAGGGTTCACTGAGAAGCTGGAACAATATTTGCATTGCTTTATGCAGGTGCTTTCTTTGAACTGTCAAACTCTTTTTTTCCCGTTATTGACTTGTAGAGTAAGCACAGCCATGTTGGTATTCTGGAGACTCATCTGAATGCCCGCACCATCTTATACAATATTCCACTAATAAATATATTCCATTCTTTCTCCCAAAAAGCATGTAGATTTTAGCTGTCATGTATGTCAGGGTCACATGCAATTATGATGACGTGCCACACAACTGCATTAAATAAATAAACTAAACTTCGCATTCTTAAAAGTGTATGTGGGTATCCCATTAAAATGCAACACATTAGTACAGTATAACAGTTCATTACAGTTACGGGAGCAAATACACATATAAAAAAAAGAATACAAACATTATCTGTTTTATTGCTTTGCACTGCTGACAGAAGGTTTCAGGGAGGGGGAAAAAAACATTTTACAATAATGGTTGCCTCGGGCATTCTGGGAATGCTGTGGAAATGTAAAGTTTAATTTATAATGGATAATGATCACAGTCCTAAAATGAAAAATTTGAAAGACTTTCAGCAGATGTAATGATTCCAGAGACAAATGACTATCCCTGCTATTGAATTTAACATTTTGATTATTGCCTCAATGAAATTTGGAGTGGAAAAAAACCCTAAAACTAAGCAAAACAAAACAATGATAATTGTTATAAATGAATGAATGACCGATTCATCCTTTCTCAGTTATTGCAAATGAGCAGATATTAGCCTTGCCAGGAAATGGAATAATTTAGCACGCAACACAAGATGTGCACAACACCATTCACTCCTTAATCCTGTCTCTTTTGTCTGTGTGTAGGTGTGTGAGTGTGTTTATATTGACGTGTTTTGTGTTAGGGTGTCATTTCAGAGAAAAATCTGTATTCTTGAATAATTTAATGATAATTCTATTTTCGTGGAGCTTGAAACAAGAGCCAGAACTACGCTATTAGAACTATCTATTATTTTTAATAAAGGTTTTGTCTGTACTCTTAATCACCAGGTACTGTTTAGAGCTCCCTCTAGTGAAGTTTTCCCCGCCTCCCTTATTGTGCCACAAAAGCCCTGATGCATTTTGTCTGGTCTTGTTCAAATGCTTCATCTGTGGGTCTCTAAGTAGGGCATCAAGAGATAACACACACACACACAAAATGTGTGTGAATGAGCTACATACAGCTTTAATTTGAATGAGGATTTGAAAATTCCTATAAGCAGAAAAGGAACAATTCCCTTGAAACTTGCTGTCATTCAAACTAAAGTTCAGTTTTCTCCAAAGGAACTCGTCGCGTTCTGTGTGAAAATGTTACTCCAAAAAAAAAAAAGAAAAAAAGAATGAATAATTAGGCTTAGAACGCGGAAATAATTGCACAGACACACACACAAAAAAAAAAGGGTGCAAGGGCCTTGGTGAAACTGTGGCATCAGGCTTTTTTTTTTATCAAGAAAAACTATTTTCCCACAGGAGATGTCCGTTTCTTCAGTGTTTACTAACTTTTCCTCAGTCAGTTCGTTAAATACATCCTCATTTGAACTTCACCCCCAAATGCTCTCAATATTTAGAGTAGACCTACAAGCCTCTGGTGTGTACCAAAATAACGAGAAGAGACTAATAGCTGCAATTAATAATTTCACATCTGGATGAAGAGTAGGATTTAAACACGGTCTGACCAACACTGGCCCGGTGGCACTTTCTTTATGAATTCAAATCTCAGTGTGGATCCCTAAGGCATGTTTTAATATGAATGAGGATGTTGAAATATACAGATTAGAGAGACAAATCTCTCTGGCACACATTAAACATCATCTAGCTCATTCCAGTTTTAAAATTCATTGACATCCGCATAGCTTTCTGCATCTGTAAAGAGCCTATCGGTGCATTGGGATGCTCACCTGCGGACGATCATTTAAAATTCTGTAATTTAGGAACGTACGTCTTCATTACTATCTTTTTTTTATTTTATCTTTGAATTTCAATTAGAATGGCATCTCATTATACACAAAATCACATTACTGCTTGACGCACGGTTTAAACACAGAGCGAAAAAAACAAATAAATAAATAAAATCATAAGTCCTTAATGAGCCTAGAGGCATTTTCTAAACAAAACACGAATCTGAGCATGGTATTTCTGTTAAGAGCACTTTAATCCATGGTTTGCTTTAGGCTAAACTGTAAACACTTATTATTTAAGATATATGTGCTTCGAAACACAGAATGAAAGTAAAAGGATATACTCTATAATGCAATATTTAGTAAACGTGGATGGGAATTTCATATAAGAAACACACAGTAGAAATTATATATATTTCTAAGTATATAATGCAAACATATCCATGTATTTCATTATAATATAGTCTAATATAATATAATGTAATATAATAAAAGCATCAATAGTGCATGTAAAGTACTCCACTCCACCAGCTTTGGTTCAGAAAGAAATGTAAGGGCACTGAAATAATGACCACATTTATTTATGTGAACAAACTCTTTGATCTTTATCACGTCAACTAATACGTTTCTGCCGACAGACCTTTTTTATAAAGACCTTTATAAAGTAAACAATATATTTATATTCGCTGAAATGGTATCGCAAGTCTACCATATGAAAGTCAGGCAAACATGTCTTTTTTTTTGTCCTCAGAGATGGACTGAAAAAGGCTGTATTTATATATATATTAATGATGTGTACATCTGCTGTCTCATATTTTCTGCACCAGAGCACACACACAGACACACACAGATAGAAAGACAGACAGACACACAATGGTGTGGGTAAATTTTAGTTCGCCTTGTTTCCATTTTGACCGCTGTGTGGGCAGAGGACTAGTCTGGCAGAGGGGATTATTCATGGCTGACGGAAATTAACATGCAGTCTAAACAGACGCCTTTTTCCTTCACCGTTACACACAGACAGCCACTGCTCAGTTTAGAATAACAAGCCGACACTCTTTCTTCTGCAACTGCATTGTTAAATTAAGAGTTTCTCACACTTATAACTAATTCATATTATTGTGCAAAAAAGCCTGTCTGATTTGACAACACCGCGCTGGTGTCTGCTGCGAGACACGGGAGAATCTAGTTCAGTAGCCCAAACTAGAGCTACAATATTTTTCCTGCCAGTCTCTATAGGAAAATCATAGTGCATATCAATGTCCTGGCCCGCTCCTGGACTCCACACGTTGCCATGGGCAGAGCTGCGAGTTCGAGTCATGTATGGTATGCTTTAAAAAACAGCAGTCATGGTCACTGGGCTCTTACTTTGACAAACGTTCCCCACCGAATCCACTCTGCCGAGCGTGCGCTGGTGAGACCTCTCTGACAACAGTACTACATGGGTTAGTGCCAGTGTGCCGAGAGCTCCAATTACCCAGCAACCCCACTCTCCGCAGTCTGCTTCATCCCAGTCCCGGTGACCTTTCCCAACCAGCCTGGGTCCTATGGAAAAACGTTCTGGATTTGGACTGCTGCCATTTCACTAACTCTCTCTCTCTCTCTCCCCAGTTTCCCTTCATCCCCCCTGGAGCTCCATAGACCTAAGGGCCAGGAAATAAGTGAGGAGTATGATGTGAGCTTTTTATAATCAGCTGACGTGACAAACTTGCCCTGCAGAGAGCAGGCGCTTTAATTTGGTCCCTTGCATGGTACGCAGCCAGCGGCCCACGCCGGCTCGCTGATGCGTTCATTTGAAACTCTCTACAAACGCTGGATGCAGGAGTCATTATGGACAGATAAAACTGGCGGCTCATATACAGAGCTGATGGCACAAGGGGAGGGAAGTGGCCGGGAGGGGACGAGTAAGGAAAGTAAATAAAACCAGAAATTCGGGGCCACACAAACACAGCACTTTGAAGGAGCAAAAAGTGTGTGCTTGCAAAATGCCCTCGTATTTTAAATAAAGTGCTGCATAGAGTTTTAGAGTAAGCTTAAAATTGAGAGTTTGGTAAGAAGTAAGAAAAAAAAAAGCAAAATAAAGCTTGAAGCATTCAAGCGCATGCCGTTCACTCCGCTTGTAAAGTATAAATAATTTCGCGTGCGGCACATTGTGAAACAGAGTGGAAAAAGTGAGAAATAGGCATATTTCATTTCATACAAAAGAATTCACATCCTTTGCATAATACACAACAATTAATCCCTTGCCAATATGGACCGCTGCTCTGAACCTGAGGAAGTCATCCAAGCATGAATGGACACAGCATTACTCTGCATGCATGCAAAAATACACACAAGCATCCATAAACAAATATTTCACACATACACAAGCAGGTGAGAAGTGTGGAGTCTGAACTTGATGTTTCTGTCTCTCACTCCGATCTGAAACCGACCCGCTCATCCACGCATGCCGAGAGAAAATGGTTTGCACAGAGGTTTTTCCTGCTCTGTCTCCGCTGTACTTCATTTAATTACCAAGTCTTAGAAGCCCTTAGTATTAAGAAAAATATGAGAATTATCAATGCATCTTGGTAAATATACATTGTGATACATTGTTGAGAATATTTGTAAAAGCTGCTCATCTATGTATATCCACAGAAATAATTTTGCTAGGAGGTTTTCCTTAAGAGACTAAAGTTTCAGTTAGGTTACATTTAGATGTAAAATTTGTCTTGATTTTTCAAATAAAATCAACATAAATGACATGAATTTATTTACAATAAGAGCAGAAATCTAAAAAGGGAGATAACCAGAGATAATCTGGTTGTGAGTTTTACAAATCACAAATATTTCTTCTCTTGAAACATATATCAAAATAACCACAATAACTGAAGATTCATAAATATTTTTAAACTGAATGCAGACATTGGTATCTGAGAAGAGTTTGAAATGGTGATACAGTAAATTTTCTTAAGAGGCCTATCACTCAAGTATTTAATACAATTAAATATTAAATTGGATTATTAAATGCATAATTAAATTGATTTTTTCAAAGGAATTTACCCATTACAGATACACACTGATTAACAAGCATTTAAACGGTTTGTAACTATTTCGATCTGGCAGTAAGGTTTTGACTGAAACCTTTTTTTTCCTGCAGACTACCAATTTCTATCAAAAGCATGGGCTTTCCAATAGGCATTCGGAATATTTGGGTTACTCAAAGCTTTTCAGCCGCTCTGTCTGCAAATAGATTTCGCATATTGAAATCACCTGGCAACAGAGAAAGATTTGGTCAAAAATTGCTTTCATGCATACAAAAAAAAATCCTTGGGAGGACATAAAAAAAGCAGATTAGCTGTGCAAGTAATGGTTGAGATAAAATCTTTTTACTTTGGCTTTAGCACTCATACTGTCTGAGCTTAGCTGACCAGCACTAAGGCAACAATTACAGAATAATAGAACTAATTAGAGGATAATTTCTGTAAAGGACAAAGCCACAGAAGTGTGTACTAATGTCTCACAGCCTCAGACTCTGAATGTTTTAAAACTCAAAAAGAAAGCATTGTTCGCTTTCTTCCTCTTTTCTGTAGCATACAATAGAAAATCGTTTGACAGTAGCATCAGTCATTACATAAAGAGTGCCTATTTTAAGATTCTAACATATGAAAAGAAAAACACACACACAAATTGAATCATGTCCTCTTATACAGTGAAGAAACAGGACATGCAAAAAATGAGATGGGGCATAAAAATACTGGGTCAGTTTAAACAAAAAGCTTACTGTTATGACAGTTTGTGGCTGGGGAATGAGGTTTAGCATTGAACATATCTAAACTAACAAAACTATTTCTCCTGTCTCTAAATGTACTATTCTGCTGCTGGCGCTGAAAAGTAGATGTCTGCATGTTTGCAGGTAACTACATTGAGAATTTAACCAGTAGCCCTTCCGGGGAAAGAACCACAGTCTGACAACAAAAATAAATGCATGGATGCTCCCTTACAGTAAATGTAAAATTAAAGCAAAATGTAGCTTAGACCAACATAACTTCACATACATTAAATCATTATCGCTGTTGTGTCATTTTGAGAAAATAATAATAATAATCATCATCATCACTTAATCTGTACAGTTCACTTTAGTGTTTAAATTTCGCATTACAGTGATTTTATGCAGAAAGTTAGCAAAAAAACTCAAAATCTAAATCCTCTAAAAAATGATGGTGCAACAGGCGGCAAGAAATTTCACACTCATGGCATTCAACAAGCTCTAAGAAATGCTATTGTTAACACCGTGCATGTTTGATTCAGACAGTGTAAAATTAAATCTGTTTAACATGAACTTACTGTACCTGACCTTCTACAGCAAAATAAAAAATTATAATAATTATGTCTTCATAGGACTACAGACAGTCCATTTTAGATGTATTTACCTGCGAAAAGTTCATTTTGTTCATATTTTGGTGTGCATAAGCAAAGACTATTTCAAAGCTAACAGACTGTTTTGAATTCAGCATCATAAAAGCAAAAAAAGTATATTTGTTTCCAAAATATTGTTAGCACCATTGCAGAGTCCTTTATCAAGCTCAATATGAAGAATCGAAAGGATCCGCCAACAGCACAGTTATATCAACATTATTCAAAAAGATGGATACAGTGCCAGGATTCTCACCCTTAATGAGGACAGAATGATACATTTGCATGATCCTCTTGAACGCCTTAAGAACGGAAAGAAAGAGAGCAGGAAAGAAAGATCTAAAGATATCAGAAAGAGTCATCCTTTGCTGCCCTTGTCTGCAGGGACCAGAAGCCTTTCATGTCTTTTCACTCACTGGCATCTGGCCTCACAAAATGACATTATCTGACAGAAAGCCTCTTGATATGGATGATAATTTGACTGGTGTGTGATGGGGGATTTGTGTTTTACTGAAGATAGATGGAATTGTTTCCTCAGGATCACAGCCACACCATCTGAGAGTGCGAACCTTCTCGTCACATTGTCATGCCCACTGTGCGAGCGGGTGGGTTAGATCAATGGTGGCGGAGCGAGGGGGATTACACATAATAGCATGGCTTTCGAAACGGACAATGCACAAGTCAACACCGGCGAGTATGTACGCCCATCAGCTTATGAGCTTATTCCATATTCAGTGTTGTTGGGCACTAATCTCTGACAGTCAGAAGAACTTCTGACACATATACATGCTGCTATCGCACCCAAATGTACCCCTTCGAAACCACAACAAAACACCACCCCGCAAAATGCATTCGAGGGATTCAGGACAATTATTCAATGCACATATTTTGCAATTACGCTTTTCTGATCGGTTACAGCCTCGGTTGGCAATCAATTCTTAGTAATAGGCAAAGAGTCATAACAAGTTAATCTACGGCTCAATCAATCTAAATCGATATGAATGCTGCCCGAGGGTAAAAACATTATCTGAACAGATGCGGCCAATTATACCTATGTCACTGCATGCTGCCATGCTCCAATCAGGTAGGCATGCTCCATAAAGGCATGGGATATACCTGTTCAATTTGAGGCTTCCGCTGTGGTGAATGTTAGATGATGAGAACATTGGAGAACCGTTTTGGCGAGGCGAGCGTGTCAGGCCTAGTTATGGGAATGACAGTGACATGGGGTGGCATTATAACTGACATGCTGTCATAAGAGCTGCTCCAGTATGGCAGTGAAGCCACTGGTGCTGGAGGGTCTCAGTAATTGGAGAAACTCGGGTATGGTTTCGCCCACCCAGAAAGCAGTAGCCTTACTAAAAGACGTCCGCATATCGTCACTTGGCAGCAGAGGTACACATACTGGGTGGCTCATTATCGAAAAAGTGGCCGTCGGAGATGAAACGCAGATGGTAGCTTCTCCTTCTCGTTACGGTCTCCAAACTTGCAAAGTTGCAATTGATTTATCTTGCATATAATGAGAAAATTGAAAACCAAAGCAAAACAAGTTATTCTTCCATGTCTGGCTTGCCTTTTTCTCACCATGTCTCTCTTTTACATCCGCAGATTCTGTATATCGGTGTTAATGAGAGCAAGGCCACCTAGAGTGGCGAGTTATCTAAAGTGGTGCATTTCTGAGGTTTTGAAAACTCTTTTTCTCAACAGTGGGGGCCGGGAGAGAAGGAAAATGAGCTGAGGTAGAGTTGTTTACAGTACACGGTTTGAGTTCCAACTGCCGCGGGTCTGATTTATGCTCGATTACTAAGCATCAGAAGAGAAACTGAGCATAACGTGATGATAAACACCGGAGCAGCGCTTCCCGCTCTAATTGTGTGGGGTGCCAACCACAAAACACATTAAAATTTGTCAATCCTAGTCCATCTGTGTAATCATTTAGCCTGTGCGAGTGCATTATGGGATGTTGGAGTAGATATGAGCGCAATGATGCAAAATGTATGGAGATCCCTAAAGAAACCTAGTGTGGCAAAATGACCACAACATCTGTCAACAATTCTCACCCAAAAATGATTAGTCATTTACACTGCTCCATGTTGAAAATGTGCAAAAACAATACTATTTTAGTATTATTGGGGTAATATTACAGTTTTTAATTTTTTTTCCGTTATTTTATTTTTATTAATTATGTATTTTTTTGTCGTTTTTATGCATTGTATTTTAGCTTTAAGTAACATAAATTATTTTAAGGTTTTTATTTTATTAACTACAATAACCCTGAAATTAATGTTTAAAATTTATTTGCAATCAAAAGATTTAATACATGGACTCAAAAGTGACAATCATATTGTACAACTGGCCCTAATTAACCCATACACTAGCTTTGTTTCAGGAATAGAGTAAAAATTTTGACATTCACTAATAACATACATCCTCTGGCCAGATCATTTAGCACTCAGTAAACTGAACAGAGTACCAGATCGGTCTAATGTGAGAATGAATTTTTTATTATTTGGATCAATGAAAAGATCAGTCAAAACAACAATGGTTCAAAACTAAAGTTTTACTATGCCTTTCTTGTCTTTTTAAAGTTTCAAAATCCCCCATCCATTTTAAATTAATTCAAACGAGCACAGATACCACATTTTCTCCTGCAGCATTAAATAAAAGCATAGATATTTAAAACAACAAGATGATGTGTAAATGATGACAGAATTGGCAACACCATGTAACTGAACAAAGCCCTCCTTGCAAGCTTGCATGTGGCTAAAAGAGCAGTTGGTGGCCTTTCAAGTTCAGCCTCCGTTCCATGTTCTTCTCTACCCCCATAACAGGCAGACACCATGCTGCTGGTCCATCTCCCCAGCTCCGATCTGCTCTTTCTTATTAGTCATGGCTCTGACAGTGGCCACACACATGCGCACACACACACTAGGGTCCAGAGCAATTAGCAAGGTCAGACTTCTAACAGAGGCCATGGCCCGAGTAACCAAGCGTGGTGAACAGGAAACGAGAGAGCGGGAGACATCAGGGGGATGCTGGCAAAATGTTGGTATAGCGCTGCCTAAGAGGAGCAAACAGCAGACTGACGGTGACAGGGTGTGAGAAGGAAAAAAAAGACAGATACACTAGCCCCTGGGTGGAAGGATATGGCACACCATGCCTCTACAGAGGCACACAGGCAGATGGCCTTTAATTGGAGGGAAATCCCAATTTACTGGCCCAAAGATGCCACTGGAAACTGTGCGTAAAAACAAACAGCAAGCAAGGGGCCGTCAAAGGCACAGACGTGCACGACCGCATGCAAAAGGTCGATGAGAGGCCGTGTGCTGTGCATGTAAACATCTAAATACAAGCACAAATGCACATGTAATATTTCCAGAACATCCAAGTATCGCTCCAAATGAAAAAGAGTCCCATTTGGTGCTTCCGTATCCTCTCTCGCTCTCCCTCACTTTCACTAAGAGGAATGGGTGACATGAGTAAAATGGAATTCTTCTTTTTCCCCCTATGGCACTAAAGACACAGAGGGTAGGAGGCAGAATGATGGTTTCATAAAGTGAACTGTCTGCCCAAATGGAGAGGAAGGATGGCATAAAGTCAAGCTGACACTGACAGTAACTCAATCCACCCCTCACACACACACGCAAAAAGAAAAATGGGTGGGGTGGGGGGGTCTGCGCTGCTGCTTATTGGGCCCAATCCCCTCGGCATCTATTTTCATTAACGGTGCAGGACCTCGTTTGCGATCACTGAACGGAACAGTCTTAACACTGTTACCCTGCTTCTATCACGTCTGTTTCTCTGTACATGAAAGTGCAGAGTGCGATTTAGCCGTGTCGTCCGATCGATGCCAATAACAGACCAGTGAGACTCAGTGAGCATTGCTTACATTGTGAGTCTGGTTTAAACCGAAGCTTCCCTCTTACTGTACATACCGTATGTAGCCGATGTCCAACATAAAAGTCTGACCTAGTATCTAATAGCAGTTCAATAAAAATAAAGAAATAAAGAAAAAAGCCTTGGAACCAGATATGAAAAATAAAAAGAGATGCCAAAGAGAAGAGAAGTGCCCAAATATAAATGCAGTCATTGCATTAGATTGTTTTTGCAGATCAGAAGTAAATAAACAGTTTTACTACTTTTTTTTTTTAAAGACTAACTTGCATAAACTTTTTTAAGTACGGCGGCAAATGTAACAAAGTGTTGAGAGAGAGAGAGAAATGATCATCCACAATGAAATATCTAATTGACAAAAGGTAAATTGTAATATTGTAATATTGTGTATACTGTACACCTGATATTGATATACAGTAACTGGTAACAATAATGTACAGATAATGTATACTGCACACCCCTAGTTGTGAGATGCTGCAGTTAAACAAATGGAAAAACTTTAAAAAAAAAAAAAAACACTGTGCAAAAATCGATCTCTCCCATATGCCACTTTTGTCGTTAAGCCTAGCTTTAAAACCAAACAAGGTTTGCTAGGAACTAGATCACACAAAATCAAAGTAAAAACAAAAACACATAAAGTGTCTCTGTAATCGTATTTACACACTGATGTATGTAAATATAAAAGGATAAAACACTTCACAGACTCATTTATTCAACTCTTTTAGTGAACTTCAGTCTCGCACACTCCACAACTTTTATGTCACCTCTCTGGTTGAAAAACACAAATCAAAGGCGTACATAATGATTGGGGAGAAAGGGAGCGTGGCAAAACGATTTGCATCTTCACATAATTAGTCATGGGGCGTGAGATGGCATCTCTTCCCACCATCCCTCTCGATGGCGGGTCCCGCACACTGGTAATGGACTGGTGTTCAGTAACACTGTGCTTTTAGAGTGCGAGGGAGTGGGGGGGGGGGCGAGGAAAGGAGAGCCGCGGGTCACGTGACCTCACGCGGTGGGAAGCGTGAGCAGTTCAGAGCTGGTGCGCGTTCTCAGCGGGGAAATTTGTCCTAATAAAATGTCAGGCCCCAAGCAGAATGAACTGTAATGACTTTCTGAGTTCACTAATGGTCAATAAATCTTAGATTAGAGAGGCCCGGCACAAAACCCGCACAAGAATAAGCCAAGCGCTTTTACGGACACACACACAGCCATGTGGCATTGGATGGAATTTGATGGGTTTATTGTCTCAGTTTTCATGCGTCTTTGTTTGATTTGCATAGTACAGACTAAGTCTTTCCAAAGTTGAAGGGTTCAACACACATTAATGTTTTAGAAAAACATTAAACAAAGACAGCTGCAGTTTCATCTTTGGCTTCTGATTAATTTCAGCGGGGTTTCAATAAAAACGGGCCCGCAGAGAATATATGTTTTTCAGATCAAATTTTTAAGATGTCTACAGGCTATCCAGCGGCAATGCGTTCTTGCATGCGAGAGATTAGTGGCCAAAAATAGTCTACAGATGCACAAAAGAGCAACAATAGTTAAAAATATGTAACCTATTTAAATTTTTAAGTAAGAAATAAACATTATAAAGCTGACGAATGAGTCGGAAGATGACTTGACCCTGCTAACCGAACCCTGTGCGCAGATTGCCTTCTTTACTCTAATGGCTTCACTTATCATTTGCCAGCGAGGGGGGGGTCACACTGAACGAATTGCGCTGTGGACTGAAGGGGAAATTGGTGTCGACGATGCGAATCAATCATATTACCCGTGTACGTACAACGCTCCTCCTTCCTCCCAAAAGGAACAAAGAAATGAGCTAGGGGTCGCCTCCGATTTGACATTACTAAATGGGGTGTGTTTGGAAAGCGCATTACGAGCATTTTAAGTTGAAATATTAATATGGATGTTTCCTCTCATCCTGCTTAACTTGATCGTTTTGCTCTCAAAAAGTCCAACACACGGAAACCGAAAATCAAATTTGAGGCATCAATCAGAAGAATCAATCATTCAAATGTACAAGCTGACATTATTTTAACCTTTGCCTACTTAAGGGACATTTAGAGAGAGGACAGCGACTACTCAATCAAACACAATAGGACCAAGTTCCCGCCAGGATAAAATACGCTTCCTGCTCTTGGCTCCCCGAAGAGCAATTCTTCTCACTTTAAACTGACTGGCTGTGATTTTTGGCACTTCGGCATCCAAACATGGACAGGGAAGCAGAGAGCCGTCTGATTAATGTCCAATGTACCGAGTCTACTTGAGGACATTCAGTGCTGCAATATGTTGCCTCCATCCAGGCGTGCCAACTGGCAGTGCAGCACTGAGAGGGACTGGGCATTTGATGGGGATTGGCACACTTATGGGTCACTTGCTAAAGAGTGCAACTGGCGCACAGGCATGGCCAGAGGGAGAGGGATTCAGTGGCCCTCACAGCCTTGAGACAGCTCATATTCCAAAAAAAAAAAAAAAAACCCATGCACCACAGTGCACAAGTAATACCTGTTTGAGACAGATATTAAGGATGTTGGATATATTCAAGCAGGGTATGTCTAAATTCTAACCTATACTTAAAGATTGGTTATGATGTATCATCATTCTATACATGTTAAAGTTATTGCAAATAAATGGAAATATTTGCTAATTTACATTGTACATTATGTAATTAAAAAATCATGACCGGTGGCTTTTATTAGGGTAAGCCTGCCAAACTGAGGCAAGAAAATATACTTCTTAACTATCATTTGATTTTGCGGAAAAAATTGAAATACATCTGACAGGATTTTTAATCAATTTCCCTTATTTAAAACAAGCCATAACATGTCATATTCTAAATCAAATATTATATTAGAATTCATTGTGACGCTTTAGTTTGAATAACTGAAGAAAACTGAAATAATAAAAAAAAATCTATCACAAAGACAATTATTCTAAATGGAAGGTATTTTTAAGGTTATGAATTCAGATTGAATGAATCTGCTCATCTGGCCTACAGCTAATGAAGAATAATGAACATGTTTAATCATAAATCCATGAGTTATAATAATTACTAAACCAAAAAAAATTAACAAATTAATAATAATAATAATAATAACACCTTGTCACTCTGTCACAATTTTGGGCGGCATGTATCTCAAGTCTAACTTTTAAGTGAAAAATAATAATAATAATAAATAAATATTCTCTTATAAGATCACTATTACCCAAAGCCAAAAAATGATAATTTAGCTTTACAACTGAAACCCAAAATAGTTGAAAGTCCAAGATAATAGCCTTGAAAGAAGGAAATAGCCTTCAATGTATGTGTTCAGGTGCCATTTAGTGGTCAGTAAAGAAATTCAAGGTCACCCAGTATCTGGTACACCATTCACAGACAACTGCTTCATTGCATAACCCAAAGGTCACTGCTCCATTGTTTTTGGGCAAATTAAACATTTCACTGGATACAGAGCTGAATGGGTGTAGTGGGCAAAACCCGGCGGTTCGAATGTGTTCAGCTAGGCATCATAATGGCCTCAAGTGCATCTTGAACTTAATTGTGTGTAATTGCACACCAAGTTGTTTGATGCACAGCAAGAGAATGAGCTTTTGGATTGAAATGGCATGGTGCAGTATGCAGCCAAGTGCTGGCAGGGAGTCTCAGGCAGCCGGGACAAAATCTGTGCTTAAATGTGCGGGCATGTGTGTTTTTCTTAAGGCTGATCACACACCTCATCTTTAGAGTGGCCCAGAGAATGTGTTGTTTAGCGTGAACAAGCCTTTTCAGTGTGGATTTTAAAAGAGTAAATGGATTTCTTGGAACGTGGTCACAACGGCACAGCGCATAGATACCTGGATCAAAGCGTGGCGAAAGAGGACAAGAATTAAAGGTCTATTCAATACAAATCCAGGCTGGTTAATGGGATAAACATGGCCATTCTTTTATCTCTGGCACCAGTCATCTTGCAACGTACAGCTAAATAATGTCAGATAAGGGTGTTATCGCCTTTTCCTCTGGCCATTCAGGCCACTGGACCCTGCACTTGTCATCATCACATTGTGAACAAGTGACAGATACAATAAAAATCAAAAGGCATTTATAAAACTCATGCCGCTCAAACTGCTCATGCCGACAGAGGGCAAAGCGGCATTACTGTAGAAGAGAGTGAGTGAACAAGATATATACAGCACACATATATATATATATATATATATATATATATAGAATGGGTAAGTGTGTGTGTGCACATTCAGGTAATGCTCACTAATGACCCATCGGGGGGCTGTCAGCTTGGACCGGCGGGCACACTGACTGAGTCCACTTGCTCCCCAGGGGGACAGTGCTGAAGCCCTGCACTGCCCTGTGAAGTCGTTGATCATAAATATTTCAGCCCTCTCTCACACACTCACTTTCTCTCTCGCGCGCGTGCACTCTCTGTATCCATCCAATGCACAGAGGAATTTGGCGGCCGTCATGCCCCCCTCGCCGCACCTGTCACACACCCTCTAATTTGGGCTCTCTAGAGAGGCTGCTCCCATGTGGACAGCTGTCCCCAGGGGAACCATCCAGCAGTAGACCCCCAGGAGCTGTAATCACCCACAGCACCTTTAACAGAGGAGGGAGCGGAGGGGGGATCTGCATGCAAAGATCAACTCTGAAACTATGCAGAGTTCATTTTCTAAAGAGTTGCTACAGCCTTGCCACTGTACATTCAGATCAAATAGCTCGTCATTTCTAAGCCCCTTAATTCCAGTTGCCGACTAATCTTAAAGCAACAATGCACTACTAAGTGTATGTTGCGTTTTCTATCTTAATATGGTAAGATTCAGTTAGTGCAAATGCCATGACTACACTAATTTATTTTAATAATTTATAATGCATTAAATTTTGTCAGCAACATACGTATGTAATACATGAGAAAATTGCCTTATTATAATATTTGCAATAATAAATCAAAAGTTTCTTTTATATCTTACAGAAGTAGAAAAACAAAAATGTTAACTATAAAATTTGCAACATCATTGACCCAATCTGGGATTTCATGAACTATTGCAACTTTCCCCAAAATGCTTTGGAACATGTGAGCAAGTAAACGTAATATTGCACAGTATCCTTTTGATTCAATAAAAAAAAAAAATGAACTGTAACCATATTTTTAGTAAACATCCTTGGTTTGTGGCTAAAAAAGTGCCTAAAAAATCTACATGGCACTATTGTTTGCAGGCAAGAATTTGACAAGGGACCTTTTCTGTCCCAGAATGTCTTTGCTCCGCTGCACAAAGCAAGTACTAAATAAAATGATTTACTAAGTTCTTTGGGAAGAATTAGGCTGGCCAAACCAAAATCTGATCACCTCTGAACACATTTGGGATGAACAGGAACACTGATTGCAAGCCAGAGCCCATCGGCCAACATCAGTGCTTGACCTAACTGTTTTTTGTGGCTGAATGGAAGCAAATCTCCACAGTCATGTTCCAACTTCTAGTAGAAAGTCTTCTCAGAAGAAGGAAAGTTGCAACATTCAAAACATTTGCAATGCCAGACAGAGTAAAATAGGAGCTCAGATTTAAAGTGCTGCTGCTAACTGTAAAAAAAATATATATATATATATATATTTTACATAAAAGACATATTTATATTGAAAAAAATAGATCTTTTCCATCCATGCACAGCACTCTGAGCACTTATCTTGAAACAAATCTTATCTTGATCAGCTTCAAAAATAAAACAATTTGTAATTTCTATATTTTATAATAAAGATACAGAAATGAATGAATTTTAATCAATCACTTATATTAAAGTATACATGCTACATGTTGAAATGGAATAAAATGACAACAACAGAATATTTAGTTTGAAGTAAAAAATCATTTTAAAATACACATATCATTTCTGTATCTGTATGTTTTTGTTAAATCTGTGCTAACTGTAAAAATGTTATTTTCTCTTCAGTGCTGCTTTTACTGCATTTCCGAAAACACACAGCTTACTAAAAACACAATTCAATTATTTTCTAGTAGCATTTAATAAGTATCCTAAAATGTCTGCGAGAGGTGATTTTGTCAGTTCAACCTCACTTTAGGCTACAGATTTGTCCCTAAAATATGATTAAGTAGGTACGTATATGCACATTTATTCAAAAAGACAATCACCTGGGAAACTATCACAAAAAAAGATTCTTAATTGCAGTTTTCCAGTAACTTTAGTGTCCTTAGTGCCCTTGATCAGTGCACAAATGCCATCAAGAACATCCTGTAGGAACATCATTTTTCTCGTAACTTGAGTAGAAAGGACACAATGTTCCTCTTTAAAGCACACACCTGAGACAAAGACAAAGAGCTACAAAAAAGTAACATCTCTGTGGTCTTTAAGGAACAGATGGCATCAGAACTAAAACATGTTGAATTCACTTGGATTGCTTGGGAAAAGGTAAAACAATTCATTTAAGTGAAGGTGGTCTATTTATCACAGTATAAAAGCACAAAGGGGTATTGCCCAAGTATACTTGGGATGAACTTGAAGATCTCTTAATGGTGAGCAACCTGACAAGGAGGTTTAAAAATATTGAGAGAAAGTTTTAACTGAAATACCAAGGGCAGCGCATGAACATCTGGGAAGCCATGAGGGCAGACGTCGTCTTCTAATTTTGAGTTAGACATGCTTTTTTGACACCTGAAATTGTAGCACAAATGTCTGTAAATGTCAGTGAGATAATGTCACTTCAGCTGGTTGTCTTTCAAAGAAAATCCCAGAAACATTTAAAGAAAATTTTATATTGCACAAATAATAATTCACCACCAACCTAAACCAGTTATATCACCCTACAGAATATTACCCATGCCTTTAAGTATTCTGTCCATGACATATGGCTGACACACATATATACAGGACAGGCAAAATAACATTACTTTGAAGGTCATGTTCTTTACTCTTGGGAATTTGACAGGCCAAGCATATGGGTCAAAGGATCAATAGCTTCATTATAGGAATAGTTCAATCAAAACTGAAACTTCAGCCATCATTTTCACACTCGTATGATTTTCTCCCTTCCATGAACCACACAAAAAGGACAGGTTTTGTAGAACTAAAATGAAAACTAATGGTAAAAATAGAGAGCCACTGGTGTTCTAAATTACTGGCCCAGCATATTTACAGGCACTATGCATAAAGAAGGTTTGAGGTCTGTGACAGAACCACTTATTTTCAGCAAAAAAGCAACCTTTTGGCAGCTTGCTTTAAATGACAAGAGAATTTACCACTTTCACTTTTTCCAACCAAAACAACTAAAGGCACAATATTTAGCAACAAATGAATTAAAACGGTTTTGTCGAGTAAACGCTAAAACGCAGGTGTTGCTTTTCTGTCTCAACAAATTCAAGGAATTCATTTTTTCACTTCCTTGGGAATTCAAATTGTACAATTTCGATTCCTGTTACTACCTCAATTCAAATTTGCAAACTGAAAAGACTGAAAAAGACATTTTCAATTCACCTGTGACTTATGAACAGTGCACAAACCTGGCAAACAATTCACTGTTCAGGGAGGCCATAATAACATCGAAATTGCAATCAAAGTGAAGCTTCATTTTTGATTCTTTATGGGAGCCTCTGTCTCAAAGTCCATATTCAATCCACATTTTCCAAAGAATCCTCCTAAGAGGCCATTCTGCTTTGAAGACGGTTGTTAGAACACTTTTTTTTATCTGCGGTAAGTGTTTCCTTCTCGCTTCCTACTTTGAAAGTGCGATTCAATGGCACACCTGAAACAGAAGAAGCTGCTCTGATACCTGTGCCAGACTACACCGTGTCCTTGGGGAAGATCACTGTGTTTGTCTACGCTAACCGCCTATTAACTTTGTTTGAGTCATAATGTGAATATTCATGAGTATAAATAAAGACAATATCCATTTAAAGTTTAGATGGTCTGAATAATTCAGAACAGCGTTCGTATATGGCACGTTCGTGACTGCTTCTAACCCTCGAAATTAATTCTTAGGTAGCATTCGTCTACACCCCAGTTTAGAAATCAGAAACGGATGTGGAGGTTTCTTAAAAATCTCCAGTTAGTTTTATTCTTCCACACTAATTTCCAGTGCTTTCTAAAGCTGCCATTGTAAGAGCTGGCAGGTGTAATCACTCATAATGGACATTGTACCACATTCATACACCTTCATTCAATCAGGCCATATTGTACAGTCATAAATGCATGTACTGCTCACATGGGGAAAGCATGGGCAGATACAACAGTCTGAATGAACTCCCCAGATGGCGCCCCACATTCATGCCCAAAAAAGAAATTGTAAGGGAAAAGGAAATAATGTTAATTACCGTAAACAAAATCTGTGTCAGACACACTGATATATTTCAGCCCAAAGTCGGCGGGCTGGGCCCAGCTTCGTGGTTTTGCACACTAATCTTTTATTCTCGACCCCCTTCCTTCTCTCTGTGATCGCTTACGAGCTCAGCAGAACTGCTGTCGCAGCTGCCATCGGTGGCCCTGTTATCTCTTTGTGTTTTGCAAAAAAGGAAGATTAGGCATTAAATATCTCCTCCCATCATGCCACTAATTGTTCCTTAACTTGCTTCCTGCTTGGTAAAAGCGCTGAGCCTCATACAGATGATAATGTCACACTGCATGAATTGGGTGTTGATTTGATACACAAATGTAATTGTTGTGTTTAATGAGGGCAGGCAACGCTACGGGGTGAAAACGGTTTGTTTAGGTCTTTAAAACTCTTCCATCTGTAAAAGAAACTGCAAAGTTTAAAAGTTGGCGGTGGCTTAATCCATCAAGCCTGGAAAATGTTCTTTTCTTCCAAATTGCGCACCCACGACTCAGTCCTTTGTTATTAACAGCAATTTAATATTATTTAAATGGATTTTATGTTTTAAAACAAGCAAACAGACTAATATGCATTGATTTTAAATGACTCTCGATTGCCACTGTAGTTGTTTTTCTTAAGCACTAAGAGCCTGAAAACCATACTGCGACTAATGAAATGGGTGACCAATTGGTTCTATGGTTTCAAACCAATTATGAATTTATGTCAGCAGGGCAATTCAGGACTAATTATGCCAGACAACTGAGACTTATGTTACGGTTCATTTGCAAAGAGGATGTGAATTATTTTTTAAAAAGAAACAAAACAATGGAGGAGAAATGTGCTATTTTCAAATATTCTGACTGACGAACACGCTCTCAACGAGTCCCTCAAGGTAGCTTGCTGCAGTCGAGATAACAGACATACTCCAGAAACACTTTTTGAATTGAAGTTAATTCAGGAATAGAGCCAGAGCAGTGTGGTGAGACATGGCCAATTATTAAGTGAGATAGTACAGAGTAAATACTGGAGACCAATGCAAAGAGGAAAAAAATATAAAGCCAACACACATACACACACATACACATGCTGTGCATTTTAGCAATTTACTTCATAGTTTAAGAAACAGATCATTATGTCATTAGGCCCTTATGTTGCACTTAACCTTTATTTATTTATTTTATAATAAAAACATTCATAATGTCTGTCAGCCACCAAAAATAACATAAAAACACATATTCCAAGTTCACAAAGAGTCTGTTGGTTAAACATGACAAAGACCCAGAGTCTCATTCGTGAACATTAATTTTCTTTTTTAGATAAAGAATCTTACTGAAGATCCAGCTCAAAACAATGATCCATTTACAAATTGGACTGATTAGGTTGTTTAATTAACTCACTGACTCAGTGTCGGAGCTGTAATATATTCTACTTCCATGTGTTTTTCTGTCATTTTTATATAGGTAGACATTACACTGGTGGGCAAGGGTGAATAAATTACTTGACCTTTTTTGATGACCCATTGCTTTAATTATGCTTAATGGGAAATACAAATGAACAAATGCTGAGTGAAGAGGATGTTAAAGCATGTGTGAGTGAGACGAAGCTCATATCCAGATTGGTAGTGACTTCAGCGTTGGCTATCATTTCTCCTCAGTGGGTGGAGAAAATAGAGTCTCCTGACCATACTGCAGTGACCTCTATTAACTCCAGTACAGGGTGAAACCACAACCCGTAGGGATGGACTGTCTTCAGACTCTCCTTTCTTATGCACAGACACCCCAGCAGTGTTTCCAGCTCTTTCTTGCTTTTGCACCTGTAATCAAGGCACGTGGCTACTCTTACGACAAGAAATCAATACAAAATTCCCTGTCTCTGGAATTCTTACACAGGCCTCTGCCAAGAGCATTATTTATATCCAAAGCAAACACGAAGCATGAGGGGACAATTCACTCAACAGCTGCAGCACTTTTATGCACTCTTTCAATCACAAAAAAGGAAAGTACGTTATTCTCCAACCAGTCATGATTCAGTTTAACCAGGTGCTAAATGCTAAATTGTTGTAATTTGTTTTAGCGCATACAGGCTTCCTATAAACATGCTTGTTGTAGATTATACCTTATTGCTGTAACTAATATTAAGTAATCCACCATTATTACATGCTGTATTAAATTTTGACCAATATTTAAGACTTAAAACTTAAAAGATAAAAACGGATTTTTAACATTAATTTATTTGTGTTCTAAAGATTCATTTAAAGTGAGCATTAAATGATGGTAAGCTAAATGTAAATGGAAAATAAAAATCATTTAATTAAAATAAATAAAAAAAAAACACTAATAATACAGTAAATGGCAGTTCATTCTTAGTTGGATCATCAATGAAAACCATAAAACTCAAATCTCAAAATTCATTTTGTGTCTGGAACAAGTTTAAGGACTAAAAAAAAAATCTTAAAGACAGTTCCTGTGTATACATAACATATTCGTCACCTCCCACAATGACTGCTGCACAGGTCCATGCCTGGCATCCACAGTTGAATTTCATTTGCTTTTAATGACTATTTGCTCAACGTACCAAAGCTCTAAGCCGTTTCTGGCCAACCATAGAGCTTCACAACGACGCAGGCACATAGACAGAAAAGTCCCAGTATGTTGATATAACACCAACCTCTCCGTGAGAATGCATATATAAAGACCACACCTGAGCTGAGAGCCTGACAACATGACCCGACCTTGGCGCTGAACCGCGGCACCCCGCTGTGAGAAAGAAAGTGACTCCAGAATGGATATAGTGATAAAAGAAATCTAAAATGCACTGTGTCATTTATCTGACTCGTCTATACGTAAGGCATAAAAGGCTTTTAGTGACTCTAATTGGGCTTCTTGTAACCATGACGCTGCCTCATAGAAGGCTGTGATGTATTCAGTGCGAGCTACAGTGAAATCTCTTACGCTGATCAAAACAGATGTTGCGAATAGATTTAGGAGTCATATTGCTGCCTCGAGGGAAAAATAAGTGCTGCTGACGTGTGGCAGAACAGCACAGGCACCTATTCAGCACCTCATTCATACTCTGTAATGACCCTGATATGAGTAGCTCAGTCAGACCGAGTTTATAAGGCATTTACTCAGTTTATATTGCTTTTATTGTGTAATGTCTGAGCCAGATCTACTTTGGAGTATTAAGATGTATTCTTCAGCGCAAGTCCACCCAAGACTTTTGACATCTGGAACAAATGGTTTAACAAGATCAATTATCCGCACCATGTCTCTTATTGTGTTGTTTTATAACCTGCGTGTCAGAAATCCTATCTGCTTGTTAAGTAATCCAATAGCTGGGCAAAGACATCAGCGCTGCATTATCATGTCTGAGCATCAGGACAAACAGAATTATACACAGGCTTTGTGTGTGATCATGGGCTGTCAGATGCACTTCGGCGAGAGGACAGTTCCTCACAATTTACTGCACATCCTCGCTCTTGTTCCGATAAGAGCAAACATAGGCGATGTGGAAAAGAATAGAAGTCTTTTAAAAGCGAATTTGGAAAAAGTGTGGTTTGTTAACTAATATAAATGTACGGAACGCAGTATTTTTTTATTATTTCAAGGAATTAAATAAAGGATTTAAGGGACTTTAAGGAAATGGTACAGGAAAATAATTAAGTTAATATTTAACAAAAATTTCATAGCCTATATTTCAAAATTTGACAAAACTATTTGAGCTAGTTCGCTTCAGTAGACATTACTTCTAGATTTTAGATTTAAAACATTTGTGCAAATTTAAATGTTTATCTGCTTACATTTTACCTTGCGCCTTCACCGTCAAAACCAATGCATCACACACTGGATGTTAAACTTAGCTTCTCTTAACAATAAAGCCCATCTTCATTTATTTGATCGGCTATCTCAAGTATTTTGAGACTGTTAATCCGCTGAATTAATCCAGCCTAAAACTAACTTTTTTTTTTTTTGTCTTAAGAACAAACAGAGTTGTGCGTAATGGGGTGCAGCTTCACGAATGTGAAATACTAGGAGGGGGCAACTTGGACATATCTGATTATTGTGGGGTGGAGAGGGGGCTTGTAGTTGGAGCAGAAGTTAGAAACAGAACAAGAAAAGACTTAGTGAGAGATAAAAGAGAAAGAAACAGGAAATAAGAGAGAATGGGAATGTGGAAGGGCAAGTCAACACAGAGGAGCAGGTGGGCAGACCCATTGGAGCAATCCTACAGTTTTTCCTCTCCAAAACAGGAAAAGCTGCACACAGCTGCCAGCACACATGTCTCATTTATAGGCATTTTACATGTGTGTGTGTGTGTGTCTATGTGTATGGAAGGCAACAGCACTCATTGCGTCTAGAGAAAATGTCACCAGTCTGGCAAAGTGGGCTGGAACGGCGAGGCAATGGTGAATATGATCATTTAGCAAGGGCTTGATATTTTTAACCTGCTGGTGGGAAAATGTGCTCATTAAAAAACAAAGACAGAAGGAGAAGGCAAATTGGAACCCATTTATGGCCCCCATTCCCCTCTCTTCATTGTCTTGCTTGTATATTTTGCTGCATGCGGCGCTGTGAAAACGCAACTGATTGCGCTGAATGTGCTGAGAGGGAAAGATGCTCCGTGCCCAGCAGGATGATGTGGATGGCATATGGAAAACAATACATGCTCGGAAGAGACAGAGGAAAGACAGAGACGTGGAAACAGAATGAGAAAGGAGGAATGATGCTGGCGACAAACACATGGTTAAACTTGCCTCCAGGCTGAATGCTTGATGGTCACTGTGACCAAAAAAAACATATTGTATGTCAAACTTTAACCTTAGGTATGCATGATCTGAGAAGTTCATGTCAGCAGATGTCATATTCGGCTTAAGTGGCACCTGTCATGAATCCATTTTGGCTCCAGCAACAAGCAGACAAGTTTAGGAAAAGTTTTTTTTTAAATGGCAGAATGGATGTCAACTCTTATGTAGACATTACTTATAAAATCTGAAACAACAACCCCCATATATTTTAAAGTAATAACAGGTTTTTATGTCACAGTTAAAATAATAGTATGATTGTACGATTAAACCTTTGAATTAAACTTGAGTTTGCTGAATTCATTAACCTGACCTTCACCAAACTCCTACGTATTCAAATGAAGAAATACTTAAACCTTTGTTTGTTGAAATATTTCACTTACTTACACAATTTAAAAAAAATACATACATGCATAGAGGTATAGAAGTATTCGTGTCATTCATACAAATATTCAGCTTTTGCACATACACAATAGATTAACAGGTGGCTCTATTCGAAATCAGAAATATCAATATAATGCGCATTAAGCCTGAGACAGTAGCCGAGAAGGAACTGCAAAATGACTGTCTCTTTAATTTTTGTATGCACATATGGATTGATTTCAAGTTAGCTATTTGTCTTTCCTACCCAGACATTTTGTTCATGAGCATCCTTCACAGCATTTGAAGCTTAATTTGATGAGCAGTGGTATTTTGGTGTACCTTTTATCAGCCCGGACGCTTTATTACCTCCGTCATTGGACGGTGGGGTGTAATTCTTAAGGGAGATTAAGGAACAAGGGTCAAATGACATATCTTTAATGAGCTTTTCAGCTTAGACATCAAACTAGCCTATCTGTTTCAACACCTCTCCGATTAAGCACTTAATTAGGGGCTGGCATTTCCCACTTAGCCTTTCTATAACATCTGGGTTAAATTTGTCTGATTTGGAGGCTTTTATGCCAGTAATTATTTCAACCTTTCTTAAATGTCACCAAGGCTGAGTTCTGAGAAGCCACACTGGGGCCTCTCTCCTCCAGAACGAGTCCAGTCATTAAATAAGCAGCCACCCATGGACGTTCCAGAAACATCTGCCTTGCTTGACAAGGTCTGGAAATTGTGTTTACTCAACCAGAATGATGTCCCATGCTCGTTATGTTGTCATATGAGATCTCTTATCTCACACAGAAGGGGGTGATTATGGGTATGGTGGGTTGATGGTACCGAAAACCCGCAAACACTGACTTCTGAAAGAATTACGCATGTTCTCCAGTGTTCCTCTTTTCATCTCAAGCACAGAGGATTACAGAAAAGAACGTGCCATGCAAACTGAAGAGAAAAAACAAACACTTGTTAACTAAATACTGTGCGTTAGAAACAAATTGATGGTCAGGAACTGGAGAAGGAACATGCTCAATGCTGAGCCCACCTCTCGCCAAATCTTAGCAGATTTGCCTTACATGTTGTGAACTCACTCCCTATCCAACAACTACACTTCTGTTAAGGTCATATCGGAGAATTTATGAATTATAGATGGATCTTTCCTTGTAGGAGATGCAAAGTTGCCCTGGGGTACACATTATGATACTGTGTATGCCTCCGGGCAGCACAGTTTGATTTGAATATTGGTATAAACGAAAACACTAACCCACTGTTTATGAACAACATCTCTGCAATGATATTAAACCTCATACCAGCCAAAAGGAGTTACAAGACAGTGCCCGACGGTCACCACTACACAAACCACAGTTTATGTCCTTTCATCTTCTGGTAAACAACACACATGAATAATAAATTCTTCTACTTCGAAGTCTGTCTTTTCATTAATGACATTGCCACAGGCAGAAAGTCAGGAAAGAAAAGTCACACACAATGACCAAGTCAGGCAAAGTCATGAGTGAACATGGGGGGTCATTTTAATAAGCTGTCTGCCTGCAGGCGGTGTGTGAGACAAACCCAACGTACAAAAAAGTTCCACTCAAGAAGTTTCATTAACATTTCATTTATGTTTCTTTTTCTGAGAGTATTTCTTATTCAGAAGTGAAGTAGGCAGAAATGGAGTAGCATGTCAGATTTCCAGACTTTGGCTAAAAGGACTTGCACTGACACTAATTTACAAACTGGATATTGCTTTGATTTCGGTGGAGGCAGCTGCATTATTCATGCAACACTCTCTTTCGATATGTTTACTGTTCTTTTTTTTTCTTTCTTTCTTTTTTTAAGCATGTGGATTTATGTCTTAACCTCCAGCACTTACTTGTGATACATTACATTCATTACAATTACTAATGGAGCCTGGAAGAAGAGCATGGGACACATTTGTAGTCATGGCATATAATGCTGTTGTCATAGTGTGCTGTGGATTGTAGATTTGGATGGAAGCAGTTAGTGGTGGATCTGGTAGGCTAATTGCATTTCTCTTCTAGCAAATCATTGAGACGGAGACCTTTCACACCTTCCTTTTTTGACAGCACGACATTACAGAGGCGTTAAGCTGAGGATAAACATTAGCACGGGCTCTCCAGAAAAAAAGAAGAAGAAAAAAAAAAAAGGAACATAGATAAAATACAGTCAGAGCCTCTTTTTGCCTTAAGCTCTGTAATGCACATGTAGAAAGACTGGCAAAGAAAATCACTCTCAACAGCTGGAAATACATGCTATATGGACAGGACTATAGAACACTGAATATCCATTGAGCAGCATAGAGAGAAAACGTGTTTGCCCATATTTGAAACAGGTCAATATTTAGAAGACCTTTCAACTGTTTAATATTTCTAAACACCAGCACAGTGTTGTACAGCATTGATTTCGTTTTTTTATATTGGAGGTAAAAACTATAATAGGTCCTTAAAAGTGATTAATCTGTTATAGTTATGATCATCAATTGTTCTATGCATGAAACGATTATAATTTATATTATTTATATTCAACTAATCAGAACTGGGTACTTGTAATAAATAGCTGTTTATGCAACATCCCCTTGGCTTTGGCACAAATTCAGCCAAATTATTACTGTCTGAGTTTGCACACTTCTCAACACACTAGTTTCTCTCACTGGTCCTGAAAAACAATTTAATTGATAACGAATTTCTTACATGTTCCCCAAACCCTCATAAAATGGCACTTCCCAGCAGACTAAATCAACTAAACAATCATTGCAGCCCTGTTAAAAACGCTGTCAAGCTAGGCTTTTAGGGGTGGGATATTTAGCATAGGTTTGCTCCCACAACCGGCTTGATAAAGAGACACAAAAGATAGCACCTATGGACTCTTTTTTTGTTTCCAGCTAAATATCATGACATAGCCCCTCCCCAACGAGCGGCTTCCAGAAGCTCAAAACTGAGAGTACTTTGTTGTCCAGAAAGGGGTTGCAGCAGAGGCAAAGGGCAAAGCGGGCGGAACCCCAACTCTCCATGGCAGAGCAAGAGCCCACCAGGGTGGTGCCAGCTGAACAGGAGCCCACCAGGGCAAAGCAGATGTGACTGTAAGAGAGAACACAAAGTGATTAATGATGACCTCTTCGGTCAGGACAGATCAGGCTGCGAGGTCGCAGGTGGTCTCCATGTTTAGAATAGGGCAGGTCAAGAGTTCGTAGTAGGCCTTCATGGCCAGAACAGGAGCTCCATGGTGACCCTTTCAGCCGTGATTGGAAAGAATGAGTGTTTAACTGCCTCCGTGGCCATGACAGGGCAGTATGCAGACTAAAAAATAGCTTCCATAGCTTTGACAGGGAAGGATGAGAGGCTAATGGTAGCTCTTATAGCTGAAACAGGGCAGGACTTTATGGATTTTTATAATGGCCCCATGACCATGACAGGGCAGGACAAGAAATCAGAAACGGCTTCCATAGCCATGACAGGGCTTGGACGATGGTTCAATGGTGGCCTTTCTGGCCGGGACGGAGCAGAACACTTCTGGTCGTGACTTGGTAACAGGATTCGGGACTGGCACTCCTGGCCATGGCTCAGGAACAGGATTTGGGAACGGCACTCCTGGCCGTGACTCAGGAATTGGATTTAGGAACGGCTGTTGTTGGAGTCTTTGAAGTGGACAAGTCACCCTGTATATCAGTCTCCAACGTTCTTTGAGAGCCCTCGGGAAGCTTAGGAAGACAGGGGAGACATTTGTGATGGCTGAAGACTGAGGTTGGGCTTCCGTGAAGGTTGAAGGTTCTGGTGTGGCTACCATCTCCTGCAGTAGCTCCAGGTTGGTGGCCATCTTGTGCAGTTGCTCTGGGTCGGCGACAATCTTGTGTGCTGACTCTGGCCGAGGCATGGCAGCCATCTTGTGCGCTGCTTCCGTTTGTAGCCGCCATACTATGATCATGTCCCATAATATCAGCTGTCCAGGAATGAGGCATGATGGTTGATGGAGTTCATGAGCCGGACACAGTTCTGACTGGTGTGCCCTCTGGTGGACAGAACGAGGGACTCCAGCTAAAAATCGTACAGATGTACATTTTGCTTGATATATTTAAAAATGAGAGGTGAAATTAATAATTTTGCTAAACTTCAGTTTCTTGACTTTAGTTTTAAAGTTGTTTTAATATGGTAGTTTTGTATATTTTCAATTTACCACAGAAATTAGTATGAGATCAAACAATAATTGGTGTACCCCATGCAGTGCTTCCGCTGACCCCCTGTTGAAGACCACTGCTTTAAAAATCTTTAAAATCAGCCACAGCATGATTATCTTAACTCATCAACTTTCTTTGAAAACTCTAAGTCTGACTTCATTTGAACATTTGCAAACAACCCCAGGAACTTTCTGATAATTTGCTGTGGCAGTTGTAATATGGTGTGAACTTATTAGCATTTTAAACATGAGACAGTAACTCTATGCCAACATTATCCAAGAGCAATTTAATGAGGTTCAGATTAATCTGTATCTATCACTTCACATGTTTTTTGTTTGTTTTTTTTTTGTAACAAAATGAGAATTCTTTGAAAAAAAGAAAATCCATATAATAATGGCTTGGGAGCCACAAAAGAGGGAAAAGAAAAACACTGCATAGGGAAAACATGAGTGCATATTTATTTATGTTTTGGTTGTTTTTTCTTCTCTCCATTATAAAGGTCCAATGTTTAATGTAAATTGCAATATACTTTACTTTTTTCCTCATCTATTCAGACCTACAAATTTAAGTGCATAAAGACTCTATAGAAGACAAAAGAAGAAATGTGGACAGCACTGCAGCTGGAGGAATTTTTCCATGTGCTGGTCAAATGGCATGAATAGTCCTTATCAAAGGCAGATAAAAGGAGCCAATCGGCCACATGCCTCCTGCCAGATTTACAAGGCGTCGTGAGGAAGAGCAAGAGAAAGGTAGAGAGAGCCATTCTCATTTACACCTGGCCTCATCTCCACACCCATACACTTATTAAGACCGGTGGCTGCGGCATGTCAAAGAGAGACACGGCAAGCTGACCGCTCTAATGCCTACTTGTGTGAATGACACCTGAATCACCAAAAAGGTCAAAACTGGCACAACCTCTCCTGATCCTATAGTTAGCCATTCTGTTAGTGATTGGCTTCACAGTCTTCTCAAGAGCATGATCAAATGAGTTTTTTTTTTGTTTTTTTTACATTTGTAAGGCCCTATGATTTCTACAGTTCAGACTAAATTGTGAAGCTCAATCATAAAAAACAGAATTTACTGTATAAAACAGAACATAGTGGATTTTGTATAAAAAAAATGATAAAGATGAAAAATTAAAGTAAAGCTGTTGTTAAATCTAATGAAATTGTGATATGTTTTTTTTTCTCTATTAATATAAAACTGCAAATAGTCAAGCACAAGCACTCTCAACACTTGGTTTTTGTAACTTCTCAAAGTAATAATACTAACATTAATAATACTAATACAGTTTGTTAAACACAGAAAAAGCAATGTCATACATATTTGCCCATATTTTAATGTAAACAGTAAAACTCTGCTGTTGTACAGTAGCAAAAAAAAGCTAATTACCTTTGATTACATTTTAAAAAGTCAGGGGAATTAATCTGACACATTAACCAACATATATATAAATATATTCTGAAAATATAAAACACATTTCATTAGGCACGATTATTTCTGAAATTGTAATGTATTCTTAAATTAAAGTTTCATGAATTCAACACCATTTTGAATACTACAGTGTAATTAATCAGTTAAAACAAAACCCATGAATGAAAACACACAGAATTTGAGAGAAATTACATTGGCAATAAATTATAGGCTTTCATGGGCCCAACATTTTTAGCTACTGCTAATAAAATGTATATTAGAAATGATTACACAACTGAATGTATGAGTGTGTAAAATTATAATGAATAAAGTGAAACAAACATAAAACATTTTTCAATCATATATTCAACTAACTTTACATGTGCATGATTTTAAAGTTAACAAAAAAGCAATTTTATTAAATCAAGAAAGTGTGATACTAAAAATAATTACAAATGTTATTTAATTGTGTTTTTTTAAGGATTCATTCAGTTCTAGCAAAGAAAGCCGGCTAGTCATTTTATTACAAAAAAATTAAAATGTTTAACTGCACAACATCATCAAAAATGTGGTGTAAATGTTTGGGGCATTCAAGAGGAAAAAATATTGAAATATTTTTATTTTATTTTAGGATTTGTCTTTTGCATTGAGTCCTTGAGGCTGCATTTAGTCCCTTCGTGCAGGTTTACAAGATGCTAACCTTGCCTGGAGCATGCTCTGAGGTATCAAACACAAGGATTTCTAAAGTACCCACTTTCTTGTAAAAAAGGTGAGATCTGAGATTTCCCCCCTGTTAAGATAAAGGGCAGGGGTAACAAGATACTCCGTCAGTAATTGGAAACTCAAAGGACATCTAGATACAGAGGCCTAGTCAAACTACAATTAAACTTTGCTTTAAAGCACTTTATAGTTCATTTCAGAAACTGATTGTAAATATTATGCTACCACTACATTAATCTCTATGAACACACAGTTCTCAAAGGTGAAGGAGAGAAATAAGAATCCCCAGACTCAGGGCCATATGCACGGTTTATTAAATGAAAAAATCTCAAAATTAAACTTGCTGGAGAGGGGTTGGGTTCAATGAAGTCTTTTCATTTTGAATTAAAAATGGTCAACTGATTTTTACATTTTATGGATAATTTTCTTAGACAAGTGAATTCACTGAAGGCTAAGAGTTAAGCAAGGTAGGTTTATTCAAATTAATTTACAATATGATATGATAAAATTGACTTCTGTTTCTTGTCTCACCTCGCTGGCAGTTATGAAATAAATGACATAGTTTACATATTCAAAATGGTAGACAAAAGTAAAAAAAAAACCTTTCTAGTTCGCACCCTTGTTGATTTCTGTCAGGCCGTTTAACATTTCTGTCAACAGCTGTTAAATATTAAAAGTACAGCTGCTTACATATTAGCACAGTTTTACTACTTTATGATCGTTAGCTGGATCACAATGCTAAAATTTGAGTTCAGCTGTTTTTGTGAATATAAAACCTTTGTACTTTCATTTACTGTAATTGGTCGTCTCTAACATCTTGACATTGACAAACTGTTAGACCGCTAAGGCTGCTCACACGATGGTTATGTTCTGCAATACCCTCGCAGCACCAAATATTTGAGGAAATATTTCACTTTAACTTTATTAACACTGACAAAATACAGTGGTACCTCAATAATGCTGGTTCTTTTACTTCAACAATATTCACCTTCAGTGTAAAGAAAAATTAGAAGAAAGAAAGAAACCTGCTTCTTAACAGCATGATGGAAAAAACAACAAAGTTACATTTTCATTTCTAAGCCTAACTATGCTGTAGAAATCCATCTTGCACTGCTTTAAATCCAGCAAGCCAAGTTGGTAAAGCTAGATTTTATACCATGAATACAGTTCAACCATTCGATGACAGGCTTGCACCAGTAAAAACAGTTTTGACCAACTAATTGCCAGCTTAGAAACCAGCTACTACCCTTAAGCTAATCTTTTACTTTCGAAAAATAAAAAAATCATCGCACCTTTTTTTTGTCAGCTCTTGTATCCACACAAATAAATGATATTCTCCAAATAAGGAAGTTGATTAAATTGTCATCTAAACTCCCCCTTACAACAACAGATTCCGAGCCGGTGACTGGCAAAGGCCTATTGTCACACCAAGAGACACCGCAAGAAAAAATGGAGAGAGAGAGAGAGAGAGAGAAAGAGATAGGGAAGGAGGAAAGTCTTTTATTGTCTCCCCTGTAGCTCATTAGGCTTCTAGCTGTCCTGGAGGAGCAGCCACCGTTGACAGGGAAAATAAAGAGCGGTTTACAGGGCGCACGGAGGGAAAGGGGAAAAAACAGGCCAACCTTGGCGCTCATTATCTGCAATTCACCTTCAGCCTCAACATTTTTTCTTAATTAAAGACGAATAGAAGTGCGGGGGGGAAAGAGTCGACAATAAGCTGCAAAGAATCCAAAAGACTTGGTGAATAAAAGACAAAGAAAAGAAGAAAAATAATCCCTGTCACTTGTTTGAGATAAGAAGTCACTCTCCGCGCTCTATTAAATATCAAATTTAATAAACATTCATGTCGCTACAGCAAAAATACGTTATTGATTTTCTTTTTTAAAAGAAAAGGGATAATTCAGAAACAAAGCCAAGTGACTTTGGTGGCTGCCACCACAAGCGGTACCAATTCGTCACAGATTTTATTCCGTACTACTGAGCACAGCAGAGCCACCGCCCCGGCGCTTGTGACTCAGTCGGTGTTGTCAGGTAAGCAGGCGACTGCCCAGCAGTTCTAATGCTCCATAAACGGCGCACAAGAACCGCACACTCCCCCCTCATCAGACCGCGAGAGCTCTGAGCCGTGACCTGCAATTGTCCGCAGGAAACCTTCACAAAGTGCGCAGCTCTTTCCACGCTTAGGTGGCTGTTAATGCCATGGTGTGGAGTGTCAAAGTGGACGGATGATGACTTCTCTGTATCAGCCGTCATGCAGAAGCGTGCCGCTATCAAAGTCTGCAAAAGTACTCCCGCTATTGTTGCGAGTCGCAACAAGTTTGGAAACTTTGAAAAGGAAGCTCAACTTTCCAATTAATCTGGCAGTTTGGCGCAGGGAAAAAAGTGAAAATAAATAAATAAAAAAATAACGTGACAGGATGATGGGTGTAATTGGTCACACTTAAATGAGCATCCAATAGCCTTGCCAATCAGAACAATTCAGGAACATTCCATTATTATGGAAGCAATCACAACTCATTGGCATGGAGTTCCTTTCATTCCAATAAATGGCTATTCAGGTAGCTTCCGTGCTTCGTCAGTGGGAGCTGATGGCATATATTTTTGCCATTAATGCCTTGGACGTCCAAAGGCGCCCTGGCTACAATCAAGAATTTCTGGAGAGAGGTGATGACACGCTGTAATTTAGTGCTCTTTGTTTCAAACAAGAGGCCTCTCGGCCCTTTATAGACAGACAAAATGAGAGCTCCGTCAAAGCTGCCAGCTCGTGTTTCCTTGCCTCTAGTGAAATGAGTTTCAGAGAGGCTTTCATAGAAGTCAGAAAGACGAATGTAATTAGGGCGGCAGAGAGCGGCAGAAGTTGCATGTCTCTCTGTGTTATTTAACAATGCCTCGATGTGAATGTACGGCCACCTGTGTATGCGAGGGAGAGCGAGAGAAAAAGAGACACGTGCTCGCTTAATTCAAAGTTATACGTACGATAAATTTATTGTTCCAAATAAGTTAGTCCATATTAGTCCGCCTCGACCCCCAGAGGTCCTTTCTTTGCAGCGGCGGTTCACAAATCTCACAGGACTAGTGAAAAACTAAATCGTCTTTAGCATCTACACAGCCTGCAGACAGTCCTATAACAAACGCAGGATGTGTCAAGCGTATTGCTAATGGTGAGGAGGGGCATTAAAAAAAGGGGGGCAAATGATGATAAAATAGACACTTTCAAAAGAAGAGCCGAGAAAGAAAGACGCACAGAGAACAAAGGAAAGAGAAAGACGGTGAATGTCTCATAAAGGGCATTTATGATGGATGAGGCTATATTTTAAAAGGCCACGCTCATTTCATTGATAATCTTTCCCGCTGATCAATATTGTAAAATAGACCAAATGGGCAAAAAATAGACAGCAGATGGTTTTCATAAACACAAGTTTGCCCTTGTGAGCGTTCTTCAAAAACGTCACTGCAATTAACTTTAACGGTGTCGTTTTTAAGCGCAGAGGAACTTGTGAATAAAATATGATGTAAAATTGTATTTGTGAGATGAATAATGAAACAGGAGAACTAGTATCTTGCAGAGGTGTCTGCAGCGTAACAGCTTCTCTTTGTAATCATATATTTCCATACATGTTGTTGATCTAATATTTGCCTCACTCTGACCATCTGAACCGGACGGGAAATGAGGGGTAAGACAATGACTTTTTTGTTCTCCGATACTGCTGATTACAAGCAATATCCTGTGACTGAACATCCAATACACCACAAAAACAAAGTTTTACACATCTCTTGGCTTCGGTTTCTCCAGTGATGCCTCCCAAATGAGAAGAGCTTATTTAGAGAAATGCACGGACAGGTTAAAAAAAAAAAAATATATATATATACTTCACATTTTCTCATTATGATTCAGTGGCTGACAAGATGAGCTATCTCTGCTCTGCCGACATTAGTTTCTGTTTTGAGAAAGGGTGCGTCACCCATCATACATCTGTGTCTGGACGGATGGAAACTCTTACTGATATTTGTTGTCTGATATGTAATAAAAAGTTGATTTTGACAGAGTGCATGATTACAAAGTTAAGGTTTCCATAAAAGAAAAGGCATAAATATATATTAACCATTTTAAATAGAGAAATCTGAATTACGCTTATTTTTTTAACACCTAATTTGCTAGCTTTGAGTATAAAAATGCCAAAAAAATGCCAAAAATTTCAGGGTTTTATTTTTATATTATATGTAATTTTGCCTCAGGTAAACAGATTTTAAGCATGTTTAGCATAACTGAAAAACAAAACCAATACAGATTAAAATTTCTTTTTTTTTCTTAATTTAAGTTATAAATTAATTTAATGCAACACTGCTTTCAAAATCCAAACAATAGATAGTGATAGTGTTTGGATTTGGTATGCAAGGTACACTTTTGATTCCTTGTGTCCGCTGATGCTTATCAAACTTTTGAATGTCCTCTCGTGCCCTCTCCTGGAGTCTGGAGGAACAGACTCTAGTCTAATCAGCAAACCATATTCCAAACCATGGATGATGTGCTCTTATTGCAGGAAAGGTCGTAGGTATTACGACAGGTAAAGAGTGTGTGAGTAAGTCCCTGTGGAGGGGTACGGTTTGCTCTTGTCACCGCGATGACTGGAGAGAGGCCTCTTAGCACTTATTAGGAGACTCAGACACATGACCTGATAAAGGAAGGTTACATACACCTCAGCATGTAAACTGCAGGGGGGACTGTGAAATTAACACATGGAGAACAGTGTGTGGCCAGCGCGTACACATATAATCATATGCATACTAAGGTGAACATACAGTATGTACACATATGCTCATTAATTCTGACTAAGACTTATGAACAGCTCGCTGCAGGCACAATTCGGCTACTTGATTAAAATGTAAAAAAATATTCACCAGATTCACACACACACACTGACAAAATGATTTCAAATGAAAAAATGCAATAAATTAATTTTAGGATTTAAAAATAATTAAATAAAAATAAACATTTTTGTATTATAGGTCACTAACCAAATAAATACATTTGTGACAAGGGCCATGTTACATACAGGAAGCAATTAAAAAAAAATCTAATCATGCTGAATAACAAGACTAGGTTTCACACAAACTTGTGGAGCTACCAATCTAATATTATTTTAGTATTGAGATATTATTCCAGATTTTTAGTAGTATTTTAAAGCAGTGTTTAGTTTTATATTTTCATTTTATTGTTAAAAGGTTAGTAATTGTATTGTGTTTTTGTCATTTTTAGTACTTTGTTATATATATAGTTTTTATTTATTTTATTCTGGTTTTAGTTTTTGTAGTTATTATATTTCAGTTAAACTACATTTCAATTAGCAGCTGATCTTGACAACATTCTAAAAGTGTTTTTTTATATTTAATTAGAAAACATTTATTTAAAGTAAAAAAAAAATTCTACCCTGTTACCTGGAAGAATTTATTAAAATGTATATTTCCCCTCATTTCTACAATTCAAATCAAAGAGTAATCACTTGGCTAAAACAAATTGTAATAGAAGTTTCACCAAATTTTATTCATCTAAAAAAAAATAATATATATATAGTTTTTAATTTGTACTGCCATATTGCTGCTTGCTCACAATAAGAAACCATGATGTAACAAAGACATACCTACGCAGTGGCAGAGCAGCTATCTGTGAGCACCTAGAGAACGAACTGCTAAAAAGAATTTATTCGCCATAACACAACTTAATCTGTTTTTCACAGGCATGACAATGCCCGCTTTAGTTATTTGATAAACGGGCAACTCAATAAATGGGTTGACCTGCATGCAAATGGCTGTCAATGACACATCGCGGGCTTACAATCAGAGTCGCTTTTGTCTCGGCCTGTTGACCCGCAACACAATCAGCGGCTCGCACACATGAGAGATGCAGTGCTTGTTTACCTCCCTGGTGACAAGTCACTTATTTCCGACATCAAGAGCGAGACGCTCCTGTCTGACACCTTACGGGACTGAAGCTGCCCAGGGCCCTCTTGACAAAAAAAAAAAAGGACAAGCAAGTCATTTATAGAAACAGTGTTTCATCTCTTCTTCATTCTCTCACACCTTTTTTCCTTTAAATGAGCTGTCACATAAACCGCCGCTGCATTTTTCGAAATTTCCCATGCAGAGAAACATCCACTACAAAGAACGAGGAAAAAAAACACGGTAATAAAACAAAAATAAAACAATGCACCTGAGATTCATTTCAACTTCATCTGTGTCACTCGTGGTCGACGGTGATTTCCAACACACCCAATTAGTCTTACTAAATATAGCCCACAGACTGTGTGTGTGTGTGTGTGCGTAGGAGTACTTGAGAGAGTGCGCCATGATGATGGTTACCATTGGGGGAGGTAGTTAGGGAGCGTGTTTGGGAATACACATCTCCTGGACTGCCAACATACTACAGATTTAGAGCTGCGATAACAAGACAGAGAAGACATGGTCCATGGGCTACAGTCTTCAGCCACTTATTACCACCTACCACAGGCGTCAAAAGGAAGAGTCAAGCGAAAAATGTCTCTTCGTTCTCACTTATCATAATTATCTGCACTTAAATGTAAATTTACAAGCTACCACTGTTATTTAACAAGGTCTTGATTCCCCTCTGATTATTTTTGCAAATACACTGAAAGCTATGAAATAAAGGATAAAAGATAGAAGCAAGCGAACACGAAGTAACAGCAGGATGTAAACGGCATTGATTTAATAATCTGAAATGCTTTAATAATATTGTGATATGCGAGTGCATGCTGTTAGCGTGAACATTTAATCTGCATACTTTGTCACCTTCACCTGGGGTGCGTCAGCCCACATTTTATTTTATTACACTTAAATCTGTCTGTACAATAAACATACAATAAAGCACAGGTCTACTGCTCCACAATGAGCTGTCTTTAGATGCACCACTCATGCATAATGCATATTACACCAGGCCTTTCCCCCCGCAGACGGAAGCATGCGGTGGATTTTATTAGAAGTCTGTAAAAACGAGTCTATGGTCACCTTTTGTCAACAGCCACATTCTGTTTATTTGGCTTGTTTCACACCTAGTGACCTTTGCTGTAATGGGATGATGTTTAATGATTGTGTCAGCAAAGTTCTTATATAGTGACTTGATGCTTTTAGATTCACCTGCACAACCCCTTTGGGCTTGATCTGTGGGTCACATAATTTTCGGAAGATGCCAATACAGGTTTTCTCGGGGACTCTACTGCAGTATTAGGCCTGTTTCACACAGCAGGCCTAGGGCCTTTTGGCAAAGGAAAGCAAGGAAGGCAGTGGTGCCTCAAAACTAAGAACAGAAAATCTGAGCACAATAATAAAAAAAACATGAAATGTAATTATTTTTTTAAATGTAATAGAGTTTAACTATTAGAAAATTTCTTAAAACATAAATATTCATATACTCTTTGTATTAGTAGTAATTTTTTGTAAAAACGTAAAAGAAATTAATAAACAATAGCCTATATATTTCTCAGTCATACAAGTTCATAAAAAAATGCAATTCCGAAATACCTTTATACCAAAAACATTCAATAATTATTATTTTTCTAATTCCAGTAATAAATATTTGTGTGATTTGTATAAGTGATAACTACTATAAACTTGACTATCAAGAAATATAAATGTACAGTTTCATTCAACGTATTAAACTGACATTTTTATTGACAAAAAATTATTTAACACATATATATATATATATATATAAAAATAAAATTAAATATTTACTAAATGTAGCCTAGCTGCTCAAAAATATATTTTTTGAATATATATTTTATATACAGAATATGAATTTAAATATTTTGTCTGTTGGGGTGATGAATCCTGATTATATAAGCATTGTAGGTTAATTATGATGTACAGTATGTTTATAATTAATTTAGAATTAACTTCATTTCATTTCAGCATTTTATATAAAGGAAGATGGCTGCATCTTCTACACGTCCTGGGGCCAAAATTTGTATATCGTGGCTAAAATGCTACTTTTTAGCATAACCTGTTGTACAAAAATAAATCAAACCTGCTTTAATAGCTTCAATGAAAGAAGCCGTTTTTACTGTACTATTTCAAAAGCTAAAAGCAGAGGTGAAACTTTCGAAAGATCTTTCAAAAGCAGAGCTATGATGCAAGTCTCTGGAGCCTGTTTGTTAAATGCCTGAACAGTGGAGAAAAGATGGCTCTCTCCAGCATCGGTCCATCCTGACGGGCGCTGTGGGAGCAGAGAATGGTGCTGCGGTGCGAATCCGCCAGCACTGCCATAAGACTTGTAAAACAGGTCTGATCAGGCCCCTCTCTCCATCTCAACTCTCACGGCTTGACTGGCATGACACGGGAGGAGGCTGCTCAAAGGGTAGAACGTGTGTTCTTGTCAGGCCGTTCCGGTTTTCATGCGGGTATTTCCTAGCAATAAGAGGAAGAGGAAGAGGCGTTGATGCCGTGCCCGCCGAGTGAATATTCAATCCGCCTTCATCTTCAGTGAAAGGTTTCATGATTTTGCTAAGCTGCAAACTGACAAGCGTGACCGGATTGATCCGTCACGCATGTAGAAACTCAAGATGCACAGAGTGCGCAAGATCAATTGCAGGAAGGGGGGAAAAAAATTAAGAGAGCAAATGTTGAAGCAGCTGAACACATACATTTCCTTTATACTGAAGACAGCAGGTGTGCTTTAAAATGTATGTTTAAAATCGCCACAGTTTGCACCGGTTCTTACAAAATGATGAAATACACAAAGAATTATTAGACACATCAATGATAGACCGAAATACAGTGCCATTGCAAACACTACAACCAGTCTGAAATCCATTCTGAAACAAGTCAGTGAACCTCACCAAAGAGAGATACAAATAAGTCAAAGACAAAAAGAGGGTTTCAAGGCATCAAAACAATGAGTGTAATACAGCTTTGAATTGTTGTTTTTGTTCTTCAATGCATTATAAAGTGGTCTGGTTAAATAGCCTTTTTTTCTCTCACTCTCTGTGCAATCACACCATGCCGCTACTAAAACATCATTCAGTATAACAATATTGTCAGGCATATATACCTCATAAATCAGTGTATGTCATATTTAAAGATTAATTAGTTTATGCCTCAAATGCTACTGTAATTGTACATTTTTAATCCCATTTTGGCCATTTATCAGCAAGAATTTTTCACTCATTCAAATTTTTTTTTTTTTTTTTTTTAGTACACACTTTTCCTATATAATTTAATATTTTAGGTACAGGTCAGAATAAGTATGCTCAGAATGTTTACATTTTTACATATAGGTCTAATTGTTAATGAATGAAAATTCAGCCACATTTTGACCTTTTATTCTCCCAAAACATATATAAAGCCATAAAAAGTAGACACTTTACTTGCATTTAAAGTGCTTTCTTTGTATACAAATCACATTTGTAGCCGCAAATGTCTTTGACCCAAATGCAAAGTAGTAAAAAAGCTCCTGAACAAGTCAAATTTTGACAAATAAACTAATACTGACAGACAAATTAATGTGTAAGAGGGACATTCAACAACTCCCTTCACAGCTTGTGCTAACGCAAATTGGCAGTTAAACTAGTGCTATTGGACTTGACAGATAAGTATTTTTCAATCAACCTCACCATTTATTCAATTCAAAACAATCAATTCATGTCCTTCATGGATGAAGCCAGTTGCTATATCTCTTTCTCTCTCTCACACTCTCATTTTGAATTTGATTATTGTGAGCTGTAATAAGTAATATGAGAGTGCGAGCGCAATGGCACTGACTTTAGCAAGGTAACAATCCAGTTTCATTGAAAAAAGCCAATAAGCATTTACTGGTGTTCGCTGCAGCCATTTGCTGATAAAAGTGTTCGAACTTACTCTACTCAGGCTTCAGCTAATTCTTTGAACACAAAAAGATGTCTGATGGCTGGCCCACTTTCATAATAATGATAACATACAGTACAAAAGCTCTAACGCTTATGATGATATAATGCAGTGGAACAAAATAATCCCAAATATGACTGGGCACAGACTATTGCTGATCGGACACCACGCAGCATGTGCCAACGAGTTAGGGGACAAATCCATAACCCTGGAAAAACAGGGTGGTAAGCCAACCGTGGCTTTGTGCTGGTGCCGCACCAAAGCCTGGTCCTAAGAGTGAGCAGGAGGGAGCTGAGCTCTCCTCCTGCTCCTCTGGCATCAGGGCATGCTGGTACATCACGATTCCTGGGTCGCCGCCCGCCCGAGATCAAGCATTTATCTTCGGACAACATTATTGCCTAATTCAAACAACTGCTGCTATGACAGAACCACCAGTAAGATACATTTGGGGTGAGGAAACCTAATAAAAAATAAAGAAATAAATAATGAATGAATGAAGGCAAAAAAAAATTATTTATTCACTGTCATCTCCACATTAGCAGTGGATATATCACACAGAGGATTCTGAATAAACATTGTCGTGTGGAGTGAATATTATAAATCAGAACCGTTCTGTTTAATGGGTATGTCGAGGATTAGCTTACATTATGAATCGGTTTGTAATTGATTTTTTGAATAAACTTTTTGAAAAATGTTCTCACCATAATGGCATTTTGTTAGCAACGTATATATTAAATTCTTCCTATATGACATGATACAACTGTAAATCAATTGTTTTAAATGCTACATGGGAATTTAATCACATTATTGTACACTACATTATAAAGTATGAAAATTTATATTTTGTGATGTTATAGATTTAAAGACTCATTTGGCACAAACTGTACTGTTCAGGTAATTTTAATGCAAAAAATAATTGAGCATGCACATTAAAATAATAACCCATACGAGGTAGATTTTCACTACATACATTTCCACGTAAGCCTTTCTTTAAATGTACAAATCACTGAGTTGAATGACTTTCTCTGTCCTTTTTGAAAGTGGCCATAAAGCAGAATCCCAAATCTCTGAAGCAAATTGAATTAACTAAGCACTGTGTATGCCCTTCTGTGTTTCCCGCTGTGAAAATTAACTGCAGAATCAAATGAAAGGTTTCCGCGTTCAATTAAAATCAATGTGCCTTCCCTGAAGTTGCAGCTTGCTGGCAAAGTGTCCTTGTGTCCATTAGGGTCTGATTAGTGGTCGCGTCTAATAAGCAATCCCTTCCACTTGCTGCAGAAATTATGAAGCAAATGGTGCAGAAGCAGAAGAAAATGGAAAAAGTGAGCTTTTCTTTTTTTTTTTTCAACCATGGGTGTTCATAAGAATGTACGTGTAAAATATTAACCCTCGAGGCGCTTTACACAGAGCACAAATGACTTGAAATGCAAAATGAGATAAATATTTGCCTATAGATAAGGAAATTACATATATCGTGATAAAATTTAAATCAGTAAAATTAAATTAGACTATAACGGGTTGTAAGACACTCCTACACTGTGAAAAAAAGTAGTTGTTTCAACTAGAAATATCTTGTTACCCCGCTTCCTAAAAAAAATTTGTTTAGTCAACTTAACATTTTTAGTTGCTTAATGTTAAATTAAGTAACAACTAAAATATTTTAGTTGACAAAACAAAACAAAAAATTAGTCAGCAGGGTACCAACTTTTTTTTGTGTATTTCTTGCCCGCTACAAACTGAATTTAAGGAATAAAAATAATAAGCATTTGCTCCATCATAAGAGACATGACACTAACAAGTATTATACATTAAAAACAAAAATATACTAATAGTACAAAGGTCAAATAATGAAATTGTAACATTTCAGAGCTATTAGTCTTTAATGCAGTAACATTTAAAATTTTAGTTGCAATATCTTTAAGTACTACATACATATTTCACATATTATTCACTATTGCACAACAGTGAAAGACTGCTATGTGTATGTCATTTTTTAATTTTGTTTTTGTATTAAGTTTTTCTTGTTCTTATTTTATGACAAAACCAATGCATCCATGAAGATAATTATTTTCATAAATATATTTCATATAGCAACCAAATGCATTTGCCTACACTCTGTCATTTCATGTTTGGAGCGCTGGATGAAAGAGAGTCAGTGAGCGATGCTGAACTTACAAACTGCTGTGAAAACCGCTCTCAAGACATCTCTGTGAGTGATTTTCATTTTTGAGCCCTCCATGGTGCGTGCCACTGTGTCAGGCAGCGTAGCGTAGCGATTGCTTGGAAATTAATAGCAGAGCATTCCTCCTCCCATGAGTAGTGTGAAATGAGGGCACAACCTATGTAAATCCGGCTGTTAAAAATCTACCTTTATCCTTGATATTTAAAATAATTGAATTGCATTGTTTTGAACACATAAGCATATGTTAACACCTCAAATGTGTATTAGTGTTTCATAATGGATAATGTCGGGGTCAAAGAAAAATATCATATGTAAGCACAACTGAATTGGGAAATGTATCTGAATTTAAAATTAGTGAAAAAATTAAACATATTTAGTCTATTTTAGTGTTATAATTTCCCAAATGTTCCCTGTCACTGTGTCAACTTCCAGGGTCTTGTTTTAAATATTAAATATTTGATTTAAATGTAACTAATTATTGGCAAATATAAATGTAGTTGTACATTCATTTACTATACATGCAGCGGTCTCAAATACCTACACACACCAGGAGATGGCAGCATAGTTCACATTTTTAAAGCCCCATCCACAAACATCTCCACTGGTCCTTTCACTTCAAAAGTAGTTTATTAAGACCCAGACCGATGTTGACGACCACTGCCTTTATTACACATAGTTTTGTACTGAACACAAGAAAGCATAACTACATCCTGTCCTTTCTCCAGACCACATTTGGATAACTCACACACCATGTTGGAACTCTGACTCTAATATGACCACTAATCTTTCCTGTTTTAGTCAGGACATGGAATCTCTAAACCACCTTCAAAATCCACACTGGCCACTTTTCTCATTCTGGATTATAGCTGTTTGTGGACTTTACCGCGTTAATGGCAGATGGTTTCCTTCAGGAGCTCAGAACAGCTTGGGATTTCTTCCATGTGGGCAAAGATTCCCTTCTTCTGAAAGTTTTTTGAAAGTTTCTGTTGCATGAAGCTTGGGAAGTTAGGCTGAATTTAGCACGACGTTGATACCATTCTTAACCGATTCAATTGCTGTAAACAAAACTGAAGTGGCTGTAATAGTAGACAGAGGAAAACAACTTAAGTTTATAGCTTTTCCCTTTTACAGGCTTGTATAGGATATAGGCATATGTCCTCTTATGTTACTTGTTTATATCATTTTAAGTAACAAACAGAATAAAAAAGCAAAAATCTAATTATTCTTTATTTTTTACATTTCCAAATAGCAGAGTAGACAGCAGTGGTAGTCAGCTCACATGGTGCCATAGACAAGATCATTTTCAACATGATAAGCTGCGCAGAAACATGTTACCAACTGTCACGACTCAACGTCAGTGCAGGAGGAAAGCAGACAGGCACAAACCTGTGAAACTGCTGCAGAGTGACAGAGAAATGTGCGCATATACCACCGTGCCACAAACACTGCCACCCAAGAAGACTAATCCAGGAACCCTCACCATCCTGGGCGGAAAATGTCAGAATATAATAAAGTGCTGTATTTTATGTTTTCCGTTGGCTTTGGGTTTAAAAGACAGTTAAAGGGATAGTTACCCAAAAATGAAAGCGTGTTTATCTGCTTAACCCCAGGCAGGGGCGTAGCAGCCAATTTAAAAGTGGGGGGGACGGTATGATGATGTGATCCAAAGGTGTTCATACAGTATAATAAACCCTGAATGGAATGCATTGATCACGCACTGAATTCAACGCAACGTGATGATGTACACAGAACAGGTTCTGTTGTCTTTCGACATTAAATCATAACATGGTAACGTGTCATTGGTGTCGTCGCAACATTCTGTAACACATACTCGCGTTGAAAAAAGGATGTAATAGTCCTCGGCTTTTTTCTAGAGTGCATTTTACCCCAGACAGCCAAGTGGGTGAATGAACGAAAACTCACAAGAGCAACAAGATTTTAAGCTCATGGCAAAAGATTCGCGCTGTGATTGGCTAGACCTTCATTCACTCAAATCTAATGAACATATCAGAGAATACGGGCGGAAATATTGGCGCTAGGTCAAAAAAAGTGCAGGGGACAGAATCGTATAGGTTACTTGCGCAACCACTGTTCCCTGAGACATGGAACGAGTACTGTGTCTGCTAAGACGCATGGGGAAAACTCCTTTTTCCCCCTAACTGAAGCCTATTCTAAAACGCAGTTTTAT
>JAUMHR010000042.1:7420880-7441504 GCA_032361145.1 Enteromius fasciolatus | reverse complement strand
TATCTACCACTGAACTGGGAACAAACCACTTATTTTGCACATTTGGCTCATGAGGCTTCAAAATACATGGGTTGGAAGTTATATTAGCAGCATGGGTGACTTTTAAACCAGCTCTGGTTTCATTTCGATGTACATCATAACCCCACAGTGATATGTCAGTCACATAGTAATAAGAGATGCCATGCTGATACAGCTGGGATTGAGTCCCAAAAGACATTGCTTAGAAGAAACTTGGTGCCAAAATCATCCAGTCTGTCATCAGTTTTACTGGCATTTCTGTCCTCTGCACTTTTTTCGCTGCTTCAAAATAATTTTCTTTGGCAGCACTGTATTTGATTTCATAAAATATCCCCCTCATATTTCTACACTGCAGTTACACAACTTTTATGTGAAGTGAAGAAAAACAATTCTTCTTAAAAAAAAAAAGAAGAAGAAGAAATCTCTCTATCGCTGACTTCTGTTATCTTCTCATACCTAGTCTAACCTTGCTTCTGAACTGCTGCAACAGTTTTAGTTCCATATAAAGTCATTAATGAAGATAATTGTTGATCTGCAGTGTCATCTGTCAAGAAACACATTAAAGAGCTGAGCTAATTGTGTAAAGGTCAAACACGAGATGACTCTTTTCACTTGTATTCTATATTTGACCTTCTCAAAGTCTTCCTTCTGACTAAGAATGTTATCAAATGAAACACACACAACTATTTTGATCAAAAAGTCTTATCACTCTTTCGCCAAGTCAAACCTGCTTCCCCTGACTCATGTTCAAAAGAAGAGAACATGCTACAAAAAAATAAGTCAAATCGGAGAATGTTAACTTTAACGCAAGTAGATATTTCATCCACAGTCCTCTAAACACGTCTTCTTATGTTGACTAAGAATATCCAATTATTAAACTGAGCTTGTAAGAACAACTTTTGAAATTAAAAAAAATATACAAGAGAAATAAGCATGCATGGCACAAGCTGTAAAAGTGCAAGTTTGAGATGAGGTCATGAAATGTCACCATGGGAACTGTCTGCTGCTACATAAACTCCTATTGCATCAGAACTAGTAAGCCTTGCTTGAATATGTTCTTAGGAAAACAGATTAAATCTCATATATGTTAACATGGAGAGACCAGTGAAGCTGAAAAGGCCAGTTTGGGCAAATCTGTCTGTTAGACAGATTACAGATTATCTTTTGTGAAAGTCTAAGGCGTCATTCCTCCACACATAGTGATGTGGGTGTTAGTATACATAAACATTCAGATAAACCTGAGATACTACACACTCAGGTTTGTCACATTTGTCAGATAAAAACGTATTAGTCTTTGTCAAACATCTGCTTGCACCCATATCATTTATAATAAGAAGTAAACAAAGGTGGGAGACAGTGGTCTCATTAGTAGCACTGAATTATACTAGACTACACACCAAAGACACATCTCATGCTATGAAGGATGTGAGAAAAAACATTTTAGTACATTTAGTGCTAAATTCATTTACTCTATACTCAGAAATACAATTTGTTTGTGACTTTGCAATTTGTTTGTAGCTGAAAAGGCAATATTTATACAGGCGGTCAGGCTGAGGGAGATGTGTGCTCAGTAATTGCTTTGTTGAATTGTTTAGTGAAGCGGGAGCCATGTTAATCCTCATTCAGAGTTTAACGTAAACTTCTCAAGAAGACTTATTTCCATACGAATACAAGCAGGCCAGAGGTGGAAGGTCTCTCTCTCTCTTTCTGTCTAGGCCCCATTCTCTCACTCTTTAGCGTCTTTCGAATGTCAAAGTGTGTGTGTGTGTCAGTATGTGTGTGAGCAGGAATGTTTTTACATGTGTAAAAGATCGCTTTTAAGAGGTCACTTCACTGGTCCCTTACTTCAAAAACCTTTTCAGTGAAGGTAATTTGCTTGGCAAATATGTCAATGAGCTGAGGGTCAAATGCCGCTACAGCCTCGGACTGTCTAACCAGTGGATTGCACGCTTTTTATGAAGTCAAAACATTGCCTAATTGCCTATGTTTTTTTTAAACTACATTTTCTTTTTTATTTTAGAAACTCCAGGCTTTGAATGTGTTTTGACCATTAAATTACATTAAATGTATGTTTTGAAGATTGTAGGACTTTATAGGAGTAGGGTAACAGGTGTCTTGGCTGGATTTACTATTATTTCTCTCAAAGTGAGTGTCGATCACCATACCTGTTAAAGCTTAAATATATGTACGATTTAGTTTTAAATTATGTTATTCCATTCCACCAAAACTTTGGAAGTCATTCTTTTCTCCCTATTCACATATAATGTTGGTTCTATACTTTGTATGTATGTATGTGTGTGTGTGTGTGTGTGTGTGTGTGTATATATATATATATGCGCATGTGTGTGTGTGCATTGTTATGTAGTAGAACCACTGTAATATCTTAAGCTCACCATTTTGTTGATCAAAAATACAGTAAAAACAGTAATTACTGAATTATATTATATAATATACATATATAATATATTCTAAATGTAAATCTCATGTGATGGCAAAACTAAATCTTCAGCAGTCATTACTCCAGTCTTCAGTGTTACATAATAATTACGATATTAATATATAAGATATTACCAATACTGCACGGTCACATTTGAGCAAAATTAAAACATGTCCAACAATTTTGGTGATACGGGTGAAATGAGAATTTTTTTCTTTTTAAATGAAACTGCATCTTAAATTTCCAGTGGCATGACAGCTAGTGGTAATTGTTCTTATCAAAAATACATTTATATTAACACACACTAGACCACACAAGACATGCTCTTGCATGGTCATTTTCCCTTATTTGTAGGTTAATTGATTGTGTCAGCTGTCAACTGTGAAACAAAGAAGCATTAAAACCACTCCTTATCTCAGTCACAACACGTTTCCCATCTTATTCTCTGGAACACGGCCCTCCTCTTGGTCCTCAGTCCTATTGTGTCATTTTGATACATCGACATCTACTTAACTGCCTTATTCTTTTATTTATTTTGAAAAAAGTTAAGGACAGTCTAATCATTTTGATTTAACTTTGTACACATTACACACTCAATGCAGAGGTATGTATGTCCCCAACCGTAGGCCTTCAATGTCAAAATACTACAATTTATTACAAACAAACCAATGAGGATGCCACGGAATGCTGGAGAGTGCAAGATTAGGCCTGCCCCCCGTGACCTCGCCATCTTATCCTCATCGATCTACTCTTCCCAGCACAGCCGTTGTTTGAAACGTAAGGGACACCGCAAATTCCAGCATTAACAGGGTCCAGCGCTTCCCAAAGCAGTGGCTCCAGTCGCAGGACTCCCACACTCATTGTTTCCCAGTTCCGGCGAGAGCAATTCCCAGTGTGTGGGAACAAGCTGTGCACACATGAGCAGACAAGCAGAAGTGTTAGACAGTGCTGGGTCACTGTGCCATGAGGACCCTCATAAATTCCTATAGCGGTGCCTTCCTTTTCAGGGCCACAGACTGACTCAAGTACTCAAGTCTAGATGGCATACAATGAAGTCAGCGGACCTGTGTTTGGACCAGGTGTAATACAGAACTGTGCTAGGGTCTAAACACCAGCTTTATTACAAGTCAGCAGTCATGGCTCTTTAGGGGAATCGAGGGAGGCGCAGCATACCTAAAATTTTGAGGGAGGTATACGTGTAAATGTAATTTTCTTAATTTATTTTTTAACAATATTTAAAAAAAAAAAAAAAAAAAAACAATACTGGCTTTAGTTTTTATACTATAAAAAGATAATTTCTCAAGGAAACCATACACTACAGCAATAAATGCGTCTTTTGAAAAAAGCTCAGAAAAAAAAACCCAAATAATGTCGGATAAAATCCTCACATCAGTTTTCAACTGGTAAAGGTCAGTAATTTCTTATAATAAAGGCATTAAACAAATCCTACATAAAGCTGCTTTCATTTGAAAAGACTTCTGGAGGACAAAGCACAGAGAGTTTAAATAAGGACACCGATTCCAGATTACTTGGTATGTGTTGGCCGAAAGAGGGAAAATGTAAAAGGATGTAAACGACCATGTTGAACAAAAGCATAAAAGTTAAAGTCAGCTTCTGAAACTCTTTGGGACTAAACTTAAGTATGTCAAAAGTCTTACTGAGGAAATCAAATGCCTTCTAAATAAGATGATATCAGTTGTGGCTGATTTAAAGCAGCTCCAGGCGCCTGGCTGATGATGTTATAACTTCTCCAATGAAGTAATGTGTTGAGTAACGTCAAAGCAAAGGCAACCCCTGTTAATCCTTATAAAACCTGTCTGAACTTTGACCTTTTAGTATTAGACCAATCAAAGCATTCAGGGAAGCAGAATAAGACTGTTCATGAGCAAAGAGAAGTCAAATAAATTAGCAAAGGAACTGGTCACTGCCAAGTGTATGACTGACAAGCCTTTTGTTGGTAATTTACAATGATTTGGAATTACTATGCTATCTGCATGTGCGATTGTTTTGACATTTTCACCATTAATTTGGCATAATTGTTTACTGTTGTAGATTTTTTAGGATACAAAACCAACCTTCTCTCTTCCTATTCCCCTGGAAAACAATCCCAGTGATCAAACATGCATTATCAGGTATTTTCACATTGAATTATTCAGTAGGGTCATGGCTAATTAGGTTATCATTCACAAACCCTTAGCCCTGAGCCTATTCAGACTAGACCTTCAGTGTTAACACTGAATGCATTTGACAGTGCGTGTTTAGCCTGCTACTTAAAGTAGTATTTGAGAAGATCACAAAATTAAATGCAACCATTTGACAGCGGTGAATGGAACACAATGACTCAAGTGGGACTTGCATTCCACAGTATTAGAAGAGCACTCACTGAACTTGAGGACTAAAACCCCCTATGGAGAAGAACCCTCCAAAAGACTTTTAAAACTTCCCAAAGTAGCTCACTTCGCACAGGGTGAATTCAGGTAAACTATTCCACTTTTTGACAGCCATCCCAATTAACTTAGTCCCAGTCAGAGAGGCCCAAATAGCCATCCATATATCAGCCTGCATCATTCATTGTTTTTATTTATTTATTGTTTTCATTTACTGTACTTATTTATAATTGATATGTTTATAAATTATATATATATATATATATATTTGTTTGTTTAAAACGACTTTTTAAAAAAAAAAAAAAAAACTTAATTAAAAACACATTGTAGCCTACTAAATGTGTATATATATATTTTTAAACATAGGAATAGGATTGTATTTGTACATTTATTAATTAGACATATTAACTCCTAATTTTTATGTCAGATTTTGAAGCCTGGGTGCCCCGTCTCGTTACATTAAAAAAAAAAAAACTAAAGAAAATATATATATATATATATATTTTTTCATTGTTAGTAAATGATATCTCCGTTTTATTTTGGGATAAACTATTTCTTTATTTTACCTTTCACCTTACACAAAAAAGCGGCAACTGTAGAGGTTCATTCAGTGCGCTTGTGCGTTTACACAATGCGTTTGACGTGCTGTAGTTGACACCTGAGAAAGCGCGCGTGCCACGACTCATATTCCTCTCTTGATGTCTCGGAATGTGTCTAACGGCGAACGGAGAGGCAGGCTGGGGAAAACGGAGAGGGGGAGGGAGAAGGATCCAAAGTAACAGCGTGAAATTGCATAAAACATGCCATTGAGCGCTCCGCGCACTTCCACACTCTCTCCGCACGGAGTGAATGTTCACAACCGTTTGTGAAGGGACGAACTCAGTGCATTCCATGGACCAGTATCGAAGTGCCTTCTTAAAATGTTGGATATATACAAGGGTGTTATTTTAGTGTAAGGACAGAGTTTTCTAGAAACCTGCTGCTGAAAGCTGAAACTTCCAACAGACTCTGCTCAGACTTCAGAGATTTTTTTCTTCTAAAATGCACTTATTTGGAATTTCTGTCTTTTGTCTCGCGTTGATTTATGCGAATCTTGCTTTGGAGTCAAGTCAAGACTACTATGATTATAATTACGACCAAGATCAAGGGGATGCTATGGTAAGCACCGGCAAGCTCATTTCTACGTCACGTTAAAAGTAGGCTAGAGAAATTGGTTTAAAGCATATTTTTAAGTAATGATTTGCTGTCTTTCATTTAGCATGAAGAAAACTCATAAACACATTTCTAATACAGAACACGTTTGTAAAATTAGTTTAAATCCTAGTACTGCTTGAAGCACTGAGGCAACATATCAGCAGTCAACATCACTGGCACTGCCGGTGACAAGACTGTGTAGAGCTTTATATCCTTTATTCATTTATCACCTTTGCAGAAACATGTAAATGAAATTTGTATAATTTCAAACTCTGAAGCTTGGACAGATCTTTAAAAACGTTTAACCATGTCACAAGGTGCTTACCTTTGACCTTACTCATCATTATATGACTGCCTTCTTTTTTGTCTTGGTGTTTAAATTCAGAGTATACCTTATTTATATATTTTCATGTATTTAGCATCTAGGCATCTTTATGGAACAAAAGATGGGAAGTGGTTTACATTTGAAGTAAAGGGGAGAATTTATATACTTTTGCAATTAAGCATTCACACATCACTGGTTTAGAAGGGAAATTATTTGAGAGCACAATTATATTGGCATAAAAAGTGGAAGCAGGTGTCATTGGGTCAATAACTTAAGTAGTAGTTTCTCTGTTTCTTGTTTCCCCACTGAGAAAGAAAGAAGAGAGAAAGACTTTAAACATGTAAATTTGATCATGTACATCATGATAAATATTCTCAGATGGTGCAATTCATTGTAATATCTCTTCTTACCACGGGAGCTCCGAAGTTACCCGTCTTCACACAAGATAGGATATGTCTGTTAGTCTCTGTACTGCTTTTGGCTCACACAGCCATTATACATGATTACTTTGACACAACATTCTATCTTTCATACACAGCAGCAGCGGACTCTTTGGAATTTTACTATGCGCATTGTATAAATGATACCATATGCTACACGCAGCAACGTGGACATCTTGACAAGATCTTGAAATGATTCCCATTGGTAATGTGCGACAAGGGCTGTACACTAATCATGATTGCCTAAAATTAGACTTGCTTTGTTTTCACTGCGCTTTCTTTTAAACCCCTTTGGGGTCGCAGTGAAATTCAATGGTTATTAAGATTCATTTAGCTGGAATTCACAGAGAGTAGGGAAAGTCAATTGTAAATGCGACAGCAACATAAAAAAGCTGCTGAATTTCTAATGGTTTATTTTCAGTCCACTTGGGGGATATTTGTCTTGTGCTCATGCCATGGAATTGAATAATTGTTCTGTAATTGCACATGTGGCTGTATGCTGTACGAACGTATGGGATGGCTGACTTAATTCATTGGGCATTAGTCGGCGCTCAACTAATATACTGACCTTATTTCTCTCACTTGGACTTTTCCATCATGGCCATCTCTCATCTGTTTGGCAAAGCTGTCCTGTAATTCATGAGTAATTGTGATTCTAAATGTAAATCATGAGGGTTGTGCATGAAGTGAGAGTTATTGTCAAGTAAGGCTATCTTTCTGTAGGGGTAACCCGGGAATTGTGGGTGCTTAGGGAGTACGCATGAGGTGCTGGGACTACTGATTTGTAGTCTTAATGGCTCTGCTGCAGTCTTGACCTCATTACAGAACTTTACAACTTAATCATTTTTAACAGGGATGTTGACTATTTTAGGAATGCCTATTTTAGATTATTAGCTGCTATGTTGCAAGACACTGGTATAAATAAGCATTATATTTCAGTCTGTATAAGTGTCTTTACGGTTAGTGATGAATGCCTGAGAATAAACCACCCATGATAAAGCACCTCCAGCTAAACGAAAAAAAAATGCTTATTTAAATGCTTAAAAAGAGCTATTTAAACAATGCTTATTTATTTCTGCCCTTTGGTGACAACTAAACGTCCCCAGGGACGTCTTCTGTGTGAGCGTGTGGCCATGTGTACTTCCCAGGTAGGAAATTTAGTACAGGTGGAACAGATTACCCACATCTGGCTCTCTTATCTTTTCTACTCTAATAGCCAATCCACCTGCCAGATCTGCTCATCCTTTAACTTCAGATATAGCACAACCACCTTTCAGCACTTTCACCACTTTAGAGGAGCTTTCACCTTGGGGGCAGGGAAAGTCAGACATTGTGATGACAGAAGCAAGAAGATGTCAAGTCTTTGGGGAGGTCAGCAGAGCAGCCATGCTTTGAATTGGACAACTACCACAAATGTTAATTCTACAAAAAGCTGTTACTTCTTAAAACCTACTTTTATTGTGCAATGCTGTACATTAGAAAAATTACTGACATGGCTGAAAGGCTTCAAAGTGTTTTGGGGAAGTACAGCATAGTTCATGAATGAAAAAGTGAGTGGGTGATTTGATGTGAGGTTCAGTTCTAGTTTTTTATTAGATGAGGCTACAGTGCCACTGCCTACATTTTTTTTTAAATCAATTTAATGTTTTATTTTTTATTATTAGTTAGATATTCCATCATTAAATGCTACTGTGTGAGCTTTGATTGTTTAATGTAGATGCTTGTTGCCTAATTGGTTCATAGACATTTTAAAAGAATCCAATATTGACTGAAAAAAGTCATTTTTCTTTTTATCCTGAGTCTACAGCTTTTGTTTTGTAATTGGATTTGCTAAGGATAACCAAATTAAACGTCCCTCCTTTAACAGTCACACTCTCATGGTCAGATAAAGGAGAACACAGATACTTTGCTAGTTTGCACATCTGTAAAGTTCTGCAGTGATTGTACATTCAATTTGAGTAGCTTTTACTCTGGGTTTACCAGTCTCTTTTTTCTGTGCTGTTTGTAAATCGGCTGTAGGTCTCAGTCCTCTTCAGCAGAGGAATTCAGCTCTGACTGTGGCCCAGCAGTGTGCCTGAAGCATCTGGGGGACATTTTTTGTGTTTGACCATTTTTTTCAGATCTTAGACTGATTTTGCAATTTCATGTGCAAGGATAAGTACTGGAATCTGTGCTAAGAGCAGAAAAATTCAGATCAGTAAAAATGAGCAAACCTTTTTTACCTGCCACATTTTAGGAAACAACTTATTACTCACTTTTTAGCCAGTGTGTGGCCACTCTGGGAGTATAAACGGTTGGTAGAGTGTAAAGCAGTATTTCTCCACCTTTTGTCTTGTACCACTAGAGCCCTAGCAGTAAGCATTAATAATAATATGAAATGCATTTCTTTATACTAGTTAGCACTATCATTAATATTGTCAAATTGGTCACCATTACAATGTTTAATTCTTAAGCTACAAAGAGGAGATAATGTACTTTAGGTCATGGGTGTCCAAACCTGTTCATGGAGGGCCAACATCCCGCAGAGTTTAGCTCCAACCTTAATTAAACACACCTGAACCACCTAATTAAGTGTGTTGGAGCTTAACTCTGCATGATGCTGGCCCTCCAGGAGCAGGATTGAACACCCCTCATGTTTGTGAAATAATAATAAAAAAAAAAACTCACCAAGCTTCCTCTGCCTAATAACTTGTCTGACTGTTCAGTGGGCAATCATGCAGAAACCTTCCTTAAGAACAAATGGCAGATTTATTTGGGGAATTTGGCAAAAAGTCAATTTCACTGAAGTCATTAACACTAAAATATCACAATATCAAGTGGATATGCAATCATTTGTACAAATCTCAACGAGAAGTCAAGCCTTGATGTGTAGCAAAGACTTACAGATTAGCAAAGACTTAGAGAAATACAAAGGAAATGGAAATCTTTCTAAACCCCTGGGATCACCGCTCTAAAGGATAAAACAGGTTTTGTGTGCCGACCCATTCATTTAGTCAGAGTAAGGAACAGGTAGTGCACATGTAGGCCGGGGCCAGGAAAAAAGTCTGTTCTGAAACCAATGTAGAAGCACAAATATTATCACTTTTGAAAAACGGAGACAAGAGTAGTGCATTAGATGAATCACAATGTTTTATTATACTACTTAAAGCAAATGTGTGTAGTTCTTAAAATTTTAATATACTTTTTTCTGCTAGGTGCCAAAAATTCCTAATTTTAGTATTAGTGTCCTATGTTTACTAAAAGAATGCTGGAAAAGAAAATTGTCATCTTTTACCCTTGTGTGATTCTAAATGCAGAACACAAAAGAAGATATTTAAGCTTAATGTATGAGGTGCTCTTTTCCATTCAGTGAAAATGGGTTAGAAGCAGAAAGGAAAAGCTTGGAATATCAGTGAATTATTTAATTTTGCTTTCCACCCAGGAAACAAAGTCGTACAGGTTTGGAACAATGTGAGTAAATCATGACAGAATATTCCTTTTATTTTTTTGACGAACTAATCCTTTAAAGCTTTCTTAAGACTTCACAAAAGATGTGCAAATCACATGCCAAGATGTATGAAATACTTCATGAGTTGATTCTGCTTAAACCTTACTAATGTCATTCTTGACAGTTTCTGTTCAGGCAGGATATTTGCTTCATATAATTCTTTAAGTATGCCAAAACAAGAACCCCACTCCCCCTTCCCCCACTGTGTAGCTTTTTTTGCGCCTACAGGGAGTTTCATTGGGATTTCGTTTAGCGCTCTATTATGTTTTGGAGAGCTTAAGAATTGGGTTACAGAACATTAGAGCTAATATCCCCGTGGTCTTATTGAGTAGTGGGCAACCCTCCAGGCTAATAACTTTATTGCACCACAGAAACCTTAACCAAGTACACGTCAGAAGGGCACAGTAATTGCATCCTGACACATGCCCGCCTCTACACGTGAAACGGATCAGACCTAGAAAGCAACTCTTTCTAAAAAAGGAAGAGAAGTTCTTATGAGACTCAGACCAGTCTCTAGATTACTTCTTCAAATCAACATGAAATCCAAATTAACCCCGATTACTTTCCTAATGCACATTCCTGCTCTTATTGTTCTTGATTCATGAGTGCACGCTTTTCCAAATCCAAAAACAAACTGTTTGCCTTTATCATCTTTTATCAAAATGTAATGACTTGGTCTGCCCCAGAAATGACTTTCCATTCTGGCTGAGATTCAAAGCCAAATGAATGTGAAAACTGATATCATTTCAATCACCCCCCAACCCCATTTCTTGTGTTTGTGTAGTTAGCTAATAAGCTTCACTGCACTGTTTGCACTATTTACACTTTGTTTTGCACTATTGCTGTTTTTATTTTAAAAAATATTGTTTTTGAATGTACTCATTCCGTCTGTATTATTACCCACTCTCTGTTGTATCCAGTGCTGCTAGGTCATTTTAATGGATGTAGCAGAAACAAGGCTTAAGACTGGAAAAACAATTTGCGGATGGTCTGGTCTCGAGAGCGCACGCACGTGCATTAGTGTGTGTACTCAGTCCAGCAGTTAGTTTAAAATCATACTAGAGACCGTAATATAGCATTCATGAGCTTGTAGTACAGTTCCTTACCTTGGGGAACATCTCAATTGCATCAGAAAAACATGGACAGATTAGGATAGTTTGTCTGAAATGTGGGAAGCTTGGATGGCTAAGAGGGTCTCAGTTACTCTTCAGACTTGTGGCCAGACTTATTCTCCAAGGAACTGGTTCTCCCCTAGGTCAAAGGCTCAAAGCTCGCAGTCAGTTCTAGGGTTTCTAAGAGATCATTAGAGGGTTAATGATATCTCAGATCGTCTTCCTCTCCTCCTGAGTGTCAGCATACGTAGCCCCAGACATGCCCTCAGCAGACTTCAACTACATCCTTCAAGTTCACCGAGCAGAGTGCCATTCACAAGCCTGCTCTCTGGAGTCCAATACTGAGGATGAAAGGTATGTCTGGAACAGATGCAACATATGTTCTTGTGCAGTCCACGATGGGGGCCGTGTTCCACCTGAGTTCACTGAGCATGTGTGATGCTCTGTGATGATGTCTGTAATGCTCCCCAGTGACATCATTTTTTTAAAAGTAGAAATCAATAATACAATAATGGCTTTAACACTGATTGCAAGCGTGTAGAAGCAATCTGGTTATCCACTGTTATGATTATTATCTTTAGGATCCTCTGGTCCTCTCGTCACATTCTCATAACTGGCCATTATACAAAATAAACCACAAGTGATTGCCTGAGAGGCCTTTCAAAAATGCTTGTTTTATTTATTACAGACTGGTTAGGTATGAAATTAATTTAATTGCGAAAGAAATCAGAAATAGTCAAATGAAATGGTCTGTTTTGTTGCTGAAAAGCATTTGAAATAACTGTATTTTTGCAGGTATATTTAAAAAAATGCTTGATTACGTAATTGGCAGCAAGCAATGTCTTTACATAAAGAGTATACGAAAAAGTCCTAAAAAAAAATTTAATTGTGAAGGCTGACGTTTTGATTAGGTTTTAACGTAGGAGTATGGGGTGACTGTAATGGAAATGAAATTACCTGGCCTAAATATGAAGCATTTTGACTCAGACTTAAGGAATTTATTCAGCGAGGGTGCCTTCCAGAAACCTCATCCAAAATAGCTCCGGATGCTGGTATCAGCTAAGAGGATAAACGCTAACCTCATTGCCAAAAAAGGATCTAGTTGTTTTTGTCATTGTGTCAGTATTGCGGTTTGCTTCAGGAAACACCAAGCTGTCAAGATACTGCGTGATGCTTTGGGGTTGTCTGAAATCATCCTTTTGCCTAATGATGCACATTTTATAATTGGCACCAAACTGTTGACTCAAGTTTGAACTTTAAAATAATAGAAGTCATGATTGGGTCATCGTCATTACTGGGATCCCTTGCGTGTAAGGCATCAAATCTTGTTTTAGCTACAGTGAACATGGCATCCTGTTCCAAGTGCTAAACCCAGCTGCTTTCTATTGTGATTCATTCAATGAGACATACTTTCTAGCTTTAGAGGTGAATGATTTTTTTTTTTTATTGGCTAACATTACATTGTGCCTCATGTCAGTTGTATGCGTCTACCAGGTCATCATTGCATCACTTCCCATTAATCACTGTCCTTCTGAAACAAATACGATCCCTTATATAGGCCATTCTCACTTTAAAATATATTTATTTTTTGTTGATACTGGCAGGCAAATGCGGATAAAATATGAAAGTAAGTGAAGCTATTTCTTACTATTTGAGAAGAATCTGCCTAATGAGATGCGACAACAAGAAGGGATTGAGTCATACATATTGGGCCAATACAAAACTGGCCTTCTTAAAGAAGAATGCAGAGTTCTGTTGTGGTTCAATTAAAGTTGTTTTTTAACACCTCCACAAGTGGGGGAGGGTGTGCTTTTTTTTTTTAAATCGACAGTCATGATCAGCCATGTGGGTAAACTGGGCATGCAGTAATTAAGTAGCTAAATAATCATTTATAATATATAATTATTATTGTTGAAACTGATGTTTATTTTCTAATACAATACCTAATTTAAATTACATCACAATAGCGAAACAATGAATGTATTTCTGGGTCAAGTGCCCTCAGACTTCATGGTTCCCATTTGTATCGTTCTCCCATCAGTCTCTTTTTTTAGTTGCCACTGAAACATAAAAATAGGGCATTGTATCTGTGGTTTTACAATTTCCAAACCTGAATTTTGGGACTGACTCACGTGTGAATGTGTCTGTATGCCGAACACCACACATCATTTTCTCAGTCTCCATTGTTTCTGTTAGGAAACAGACCAGTGTGTTATCTCAGGAATCACTGTAAACAAAGGCATGGAAGAGGCCACATACAATAGTCTTGTTCATACTCTTTTTGTGCTATTTGAGTTTCCTGAATAAACAGAAGGGAGTCAATGCAGGGAGAAGCAGTCATTTCCTACAAGGATTATATTTTTCCTCTTTCCACGATTAGAGCTATTTCCTTGGTGTGCGGTGCAACTGAATGTTTGCAGGTAACAATGTGGGTTTAAAATCTTGTTCAGCTATGTTTTATGTTAACATTTGAAACTATGCAGCGTTAAAGTCGTATTTCACATGAATGGTTACATTTTTATTGTAGAGGGTGGGATTTTGGCAAAGTGAAATGTCTTGTATCATGAAAAATGGCCTTCAAGTTTATACTTTCAGGCTTTCCAACTGTAACACTCTGAAAACGAGACAAGTCAGGAGGACTAGAAGATCATCGCTTGCACTTATCCAGCCAAAATATTTCATTGTATGTAAATAATGGGTTTTACAACAAAATGTAAAAGCAAGCGACGCTATTTCCTACTATTTGAGATAGTAAATTCTCTGCTGTAAACTTGGGAATCTGCCTAATGAGATGCGTCAAGAAAAGGTTGAGTCTTATGTACTGGGCCAACACAAAACTGGCCTTCTTAAAGAGGAATGCAGAGTTTTGTTGTGTTTAAATTAAAGTTGTGTTTTCTCACTTTTTTAACACCTCCACAAGTGGGGGAGGGCGAGCTTTTTTTCTTTGTTTTTTTTTTTTAATCGACAGTCATGATCAGCCATGTGGGTAAACTGGGCATGTTTCCTGGAATGTCCCAGACAGCAGTATCGTTTTCCATCAGGGACTTTGGGTTGTTTTCAGACGCTGTTGGTGTTTTCACACTTTTTACAAACTCTCATTCTGCTGCGGATTACGAGAAGGTCAAGACTTAGGGAGAGGGGTTGATTGCGTTGTCTTCACAGGCAACCCTGGATCACATCTTACGGAGTAAGCAATACTGTCAATTGTTTGGGTTGTGAGAGACCATTGAGGTCTTACCATTCCATCAATTAAGGCATGAATTGCATGTCTCAGTTTCAGATTTCATTTCCACACATTCATGATATGGAAAACCTTTACCTATATCTCATGATTGATTATGCATCTGTTCATTTTAAAGACCCCATCTGATGAGTAAACAGCATTTTGTAGTACCAGCTTGATTAAACACAGCATAAATTGATTAAATCAAGTTATTTTTTTAGTAAGAAAGCATCTGCTTAGGATATGTACAAACAGAGGCGCAAACGGCATAACCTAAGGGGTGTTTTTCTTACTGTCTAGTGGTAATAAAACAATGGAAAAGTTAATCGCATGCGTTTATGATTGTTGATTAGAATTTTAAATATTGATTCAGTGAGTAAAGTCTCAAAACCCTCTTTTTGAGTCAATGAGAGATTGAAACAAGCAATAAAAACAGTTGGATATTTCTCTTAGTCACTCTGGGATATATCCAATATGAAATGCCGAATTGTAAAAATGGAAAGGCAATGTTGTGTTCCAGCACATTGATCAAGCCCTCTTCATTATGTCTAGCTCTGGTTTAACTCTCTTCTGAAAGTGTAACACTCATTTACATTTACGCTCATTCTAAAGCTGAAGTAGCGTAAACTAAAGTGTTACTCTGGTGTAGCTCTCTCAGGAAAGAGTCATTTTCTGATTCTTGATACCTGTGGCATCATCACTAAGGAAAACATTAACAAAACTGTGACAGTAAATATGAATTGTGTAAATGGAACAATTCCCTATAGTATAAGCTAACAAGCTTTCCCCCAGTTTTATTCTGTTTCTCTGTCTTACCAGGAGGATTCAGAGCCAGACCTGGTGGAGCAGTTGCGTTCAGCAGGTAGCGTGGATGAGCTTATAAGGATAGTTTACCCCAGCTACTGGAGCATGCTGAAGTGTCGTTCCAAGATGGGATCGCGCTTACCTCACAGAGATCACAGCTCTACAGAAACAAGGTCGGAGGAGGCCTCCTATGCGGCTGCTTTCATCAATCTTGAAATTTTAACAAGTGAGTGACTATTAATTTAGGACGAGCACAGACTGTCAAGACTTTTTGACAATCCCGAGAAGTTTCTTTAGGATGCCAAGAATGTGTCAGACCGTGATCTGCAATAATTGCAGTGCATACAAATCCGTGCATTTCACTGTTGGCCTTTTTTTAATGCGTCTGTTCTTCCTGTCTTGCTGCGCTTCCTCCAGGTATTCAGACAGAGTGGAGAAACACCCTGTGCATGCCACGCCAAGTTTGTTTAGATGTGGGGAAAGAGTTTGGGGCAGCTACAAACACCTTCTATAAACCACCCTGCGTGTCTGTCTACAGATGTGGGGGCTGCTGTAACAGTGAGGAGCAAGTGTGCAAGAACATGAGCACTTCATACATCAGCAAGACGGTGAGTGATGCTTTCAGCTTGTGTCTGCATCCACAAATCTGTTTATGTGAAGGAACCAAAGGTGCGCAGTATTAAGGCTTCAATATACTTCAAAACAAGGTTCTTTTTCGTTCTTCGTTTGAGGGCAAAGAAGTTTGAAAAGGCTGAGTGACGGTTCACTTTTTATGAACACTGCTGCTGGAGGCAGTGTAGATTAATGTAAACATGACTTGCGCCACTCGTATCGTAGCCTAAGTTTGATAAAAACAAAGGTATTTACTGTATACAGCAGCAGCAGTATGGTTTTTAATACCTTTTCTTTAATTCTGTTTGTGGCTTTGGAAAACTTGCATCTGATGTTTCTCTGTGTAGCTTTTTGCATAACTTCGGGTCATCGACACAAATGTTGTTGTAATTTCTTTGCAAGAATTAATTGCTTTCACAGAATTTTAAAAGTTAGTGTTAAAACACCCACCGATTGCGTAACTGCCTCGGCCCAATGATAGCTGAAAGGTGTTTAAGAGTTAAAATGAACTCTCGAAAAAGTTTACTTTGATGAGCTTCGTTTTGGCCTGATTTTGTTTGTAATAACAATTTCATTTCGTTCTTCGATTACATTTGAAGTATATCTGAGCCTTTAACGATTTTTTTTTAGCTTTGTTTACATCCCTCGTTTTACATAAATTTTACAACAATTTTTGGCCTTCCATTTAGGTGGAGACAATATTTTCTCCTGTGAAAACTGAACTTATTGAACGCGCTCTCCCAAGTATACATTTGAAAATGTTGTTTCACATTGAAGTGTTGGCTGTGAAAATGGAGGTATTCAATAATGTTGCATGTTTGAAAATGTATCTGTAAAATTAGGCATGTTTTGCCATGTCATGCATATTGAACTGGTGGATACTTTATAAACTCTTCATATCACAGTCCTGCAAAGATTAAATCTGATTAAAACCAAAAATTGAATCTGCCAAAAGAATGGCATGAGATCTTGGTGTTAGGTTTGCATCATCCCAGTGAGATTTTTTTCTGATATTTCAGTGTAGATGAGAAACCTTTGGAAAATGCATGAAAACAGTAATAGGGATAGAGAGCATTTTGAAGCGAATCTGTAACAATGTTGTAGATCTAGTTTTAGGTTCAGCACACCTTTGGTTTAAATCTCAATAAAATCTGACTTGATCTGAATATAGATGCAGATTATTTTCAGTTACATTAAATATACAGGTAATTTCCTCACTGCATACCATTAACTAACAGTTTATACAGTATATAGGTTCATTCCTCTATGTAATAACATTGTAAACTTGAATAATCTTCAGCGTCTGCTTTTGTTTTAAAGCCTTCTCATGGTGTAGAAAGAACTCGGTTGATCAGTTAAGCTTTGATTTAAAGAGTTGTGGATGAAGCAGGGGTTTGGTTGGGAGGTCATGGCTGTGAATTATTTGCAACAAGGCCTCTTTTAATTGCCCACTTATTTTGGGTGGGCTGACCTTAGCAGGCAACGTATTCTCCTCATGTGATTTAAACCATGACGCCCTCCCACCAGTTGAGCCGCCTGAGCAGGTCAAGGTCTCCACTTCTACGCTACTGCGCCAGAGACGTAAAACTCCCATTCTGGGCACAAAGCCTGAACAGCAGATGCAATGTGAAGATATTTCAAAACATCTTAGTAAGATTTGGATTATGTAATTACAAGCTCCGGGTTTCATTGACTAAATGACTGGGTCATGAGTAAAATAGGCATTAGATGAACATGGTTGGGAATTGAATTACTGCTATTAGTATTGATACGATTTTTACATTAAGCACAATGTAATGCAACGACAACACAGCCTTTAAAAGTGCATACAACAGTATATATCATTCAAATATCTGTGAAGCAACTGTGACAAGTAAACCTATTAGCTTGTCATTAGTCTCAGATAGAGAGCAAAAACATATTAAAGGGACTTTTTCTTCGTCTGACCCTTGTTTCACCTGCACCTATGTAATATTCAGACCAAGAAGACTGTTAATACTGCAGTAAAGTGTTTTATCATCATGACTAGTGGGCTGACACATTTACAGGGTGAGCAAGTGAAGCTTTCGGGGTCACTCATCCTGGTAAAAGCAGTTAATAACTAAATTATAGAGTCCTGCGAACATCAAAGAGAAAAAGTGTGCATTTCCTAAGATTTTGATTAAGATTTCACCAGTTCAATGTTTGCTGAGAAGACATGGACAGTTAAATCTTGATTAATATCATGTATTAATGGCCCATTAAAAGTAAAAAGATATGTTTCTTAAATTTACACTGTGTCTAAGTATTGTTTTTGCATTGAGCTCATCAGTACAGTACATTTTCACAGATTTTAAATGCTAAAGCTGTTGTCTTAAGATGTACAGTAGCTATCCTGTTAGAAAGTAGCTACATGACTTTGTGTTCCTAAGGGAGAAGTGAAGCAACCTAACCAGTGGGGTCAAGGAGAGACTATAACATCCCATAACTATTTTTCTCATCAAACACAATTCATTTACGCGTGTCTTGAGAGTGGTTTGTTAATCCAACAGGAGCTGAATAGGAGGTTTAGCATTCCAGAGGTTTTGGAAACTTGTTTGTTCATTTGTCACACTAAAAGAATTTGCTGCTTTCGTTCGGAATATGAAGCATCTAGGTCTTTTAAGAAAATATAGACCAAAAATGTAATTTATGTAATCTATGACTCAGCCTCATGTTGTTCCAGGCCTGTGTGACTTTCTTTCCATGAAATTCTAGTTACGTCAACTGAAGCCTTCACAACAGATACAATATCACCATGAAAGTATCATAAAAGTGGTGAGTTAACACTCATGGCACTGAAGGGAGTTTAGCAGTGGATTCTGCTGATGCTGTTCGGCATCAGATCATATGGAATACAGCAGACAATTCAAATTAACCTATTTTATTTTATATTTATCATGCATTTATGCCATTTTTGTGAAGCTTGATCAGAGTATTCTTTAGACGTTCTGCTTTTAAGTTCCACATTAGAAATAAAGTCATATGCAACACATGGTGAGTAAATGATCAAAGAATTTTAATTTCCGGGTAAAATGCCCTTTTTAAGGAAATCATTAAATAATTTAGTCAGAACCTATGATGCTTTTAAACACAGAAATATATATATATGGCCACTTTAGGAGCACATTCCCGTTACGCTTACAATTGCAAATTCAACATAAATTCCTTGGAATGTTTCCTCATAGCAGGAGGAAGTTTTGATTTATTGGTCTAACAGTATTTGCCTGCCTTGCAAATTATCTTGCATGAGTTCCTTATTACCCATTTCCCCTTACCAGTTTGTTTGATCAGACTATAGTTGCGGTTGTGTCTGTTCACTGATTTCGCAGAAGGCCTCTGTGCAATCACAGTTTCACAACTCCTTTAGACATAAATCCATTCATTAATCTTGATTTAGATATAATTGACTGCCCACAATTCATTTTGACATCCAGCAAACTCCTTAAAGTAACCCTTCATGCAGTTTGACGTCTTACCTCAGTTTGATTTAACTGAATATATGACCCTTCTTCCATTTTCTGCAGTTGTTCGAAATCACAGTTCCTATGAAGTATGGGGCCAAGCCAGTCACCATAAGCTTCGCCAACCACACTTCCTGCAGCTGTTTGTCAAAGCAGGATTTGTACCGACAGCAGCACTCAATAATTCGAAGAGCCTTACCAGAGTAAGTGTTCACACTCCTTCACATCTCCCTAAGCGCTATTTTTAAAGTGTGATGAAGATTTTTGATAATTTGATGAAAGGTTTTGATGTGTTAAGTCTACTATTCTTTTATTTCTCTATTGAAATGAATAAATGAATGAATACAATACTACACTATTAACATCAGACCTAATTTTCCATTAAAACTTTGGTAATGTTACGGCACCTTAAAGGGATTGTTCACCCAAAAATTCTGTCACTGAATACTCGCCCTCATGTTGTTCCAAATACGTAAGACCTTCAAAAGGCATCTGACCTTCCCATAGACAGCAATGATCTTTACATGATCAAAGTCTAGAAATGTAGTCCAAGTGACACTACAGCTGTAATTTAATTTTTTTTTTTTTGTGCACAAAAAAAAAAAAAAAAAAACTTAATTCAACAATTTGCCATGTGGACATGTTTTCCATATTGTTTGCACTTTGATCTGAACGAAAAAACAATGTATTGATGCAGCTGATATGCTGTTTATGTTCAGTGGATACTCTTCAAAATGACACCTGGGTCTTCAAGGGAGACAAATTGTTGGTCCCGCTTTATATTAGGTGGCCTTAACTACTATGTAGTCACATCAGAAAATAAGTAGAATGTACTTATTGTGTTCCTATTGTATTGTAAAACACTTCTGCTGCTACTGGGGTGGGATACGGGTAAGGTTAGGCATAGGTTTGGTGGTTTGCGTAGGTCAAGGTGTAAAGGATGGGTCAACAGTGTAATTACAAATGTAATTACAGAAATGAATAAGAGATGTAATTTTAAGAGATGTAAAAAAGGTATTTTTAGAGAGGTCATGCATCAGAAATTTTTGGGTAACCTAATCCTAATAAATACTGTATAAATCTGTAATCTAATAAATATAAAA
>JAUMHR010000042.1:7402635-7412775 GCA_032361145.1 Enteromius fasciolatus | reverse complement strand
ACAGTACAGTGTTATTAGAAATATGAAACTTCCTTCTATATGTTCTATATGTTTCCTAAAATAAAATATACTGTGTTCAGTTGGGAAAAATTGTTTTTTTACCCAGAAATTTAAATATAACATTGTAGAGCAGTAATTACAAAACCTTGGACAAAAATATCACGGTATCACGGTAATCATACTGTCAGAATCTTAAACCGGCCCATGCCTACTTCAGACATTCTTATATTCTGGAGTATTTGGCTCAGATTCGGTTGTTGGCAGTCTGAACTGCAAAGAAGCTTAGATTTTTATAAACCAGGTTTAATCCCCATGGAATGCACCTTCAAAGTGCATTAAATGGTTTAATCAGACATACGAGTTGCACAGTGTTGTCTCATTGTCTTCACACAGAGAATTGTGAAATATTCAATAGGTGCATGAATGAGAAATATATGTATTTGTTGCCATTGTTGTCTCCTGCATCTAGTGGGATGGTCAAAACTGGCAAATTTTCCTACCTGCTCTCATAGGATAAACGTACCTTGGTGCACGTTTTAGCGAGACGTGAAATACTGCTTGAGGCAGCAAAACTCTGACACATTTTATTTGATTAATAAAGAGTAACTGTCATGCAATTAATTGAAGAATATCATGTTATCATGAAAATATTAATATGCTGGGATATTTGAAAACAGATACTTTTGAACATTAGCATCATGCATATCCTGCTTCATATTTTTATTATGTTGATATTGGTGGGTTTTACATACCTATAATCAACGTAATTAAAATTTGCCCGGGATCACAAAACCCACGCAAAACGTGCAGTAAGGCACATAAAAATGTGCACAGAGGTACATATTTTATCAGAGCAAGTTGTAATTTTAAGTTTCCTATTCTCTATTTTCTTTCCGCACTGGCTAGACATGCACAATATATTAGTACTTATTAGTATTTATTTGTTTCAGGAACATTAGATATTTAAATTTGAATTGTATGCATAGGATAACATTTTCCATCATCTAATTATCATTTAATCATGTAATAGCGCTGTTGAATATTTAGCGAATCTCCAAATGAATATCCATTTTAATGTTGTATATTTTAGTGTTGTGATGCCTAAATTAATGTTTAGCATTTAAGATGATGATGATTACTATTATTAGTTTTAATATATTTTATTTAGCATTTATTTATTTTATTAAATATTTTACTAAGACAATCTATGCAGACTAAATAGTCTAGAATTTTAATTTTGGCTATTTATTTGTATTGGTTATAACATGAAAATAATTATTGGCTTCAGTATCAGCCAGAGATATTGACTGTTTTCTGTCATTACTATAACAAGTGAGGCAGACTGTTTTTTGACTACAACCAAACAGATCATATTTCATCATTTGCAAATGTCAATGTAGACAGTCAATCTTAAAGATCAGATGTGAAACCAAATTCAGAATCATGTGCAGTGTGAACAAACCCTTAATGACAAACAGTTCTACATGGGTAATATATCACCCATGCCGTCTCGGTGGAAAAGCAGTGATTTCATGGACAGCCAGACAGGAGGGCTGATCTATGTATGAGCATGGTCCTTCGCTGGACCTGATCCAGCCTTGGGTCATGCTAACTGGTCCTGACCTCTCACCTTTTAGCCAAGGGAGGTTAATGATAGTGGACCTGTAACTGGAGCTGTTACATCCGAGTCAGTTCTCAGCAGGTTGTGAGACTGAACACACAAACACACACTTGCACACAGTCACACATATCTTCCAGTGCAAAGGTTGAGGGCAGACCGTGAAGTCTCGTGTCTCTCTGATCTAAAGGGGAAACCCACATCTGAGGCTGGTTTTTGGCTGGATAACTCTGAAGCCAAATCTGCCTGGGGACCTGACATTATGCCCAAGCCACTTAAACTCACAAAAACAGAGAGGAGGAGGAGAAAGTGCAGGGTGGCAAAGACAAAGGGAGGGAGAAAGAGAGGTGACAGAGTAATAAATAGCTTGGGTCTGAATGGCCCCAACCTGATCATTCACTTCCATACCTTTTTTTTTTTCTTTCTGAAACAAATTTGCTCTCCAAGGACTTGTACATGAATGGTATTTCCTTTAGGATCGACTTAGAGAGAGGGGGGTCTTTAGGTCTAAATTTGACTTTGTGATTGGCTAAGTTCAAAGTTAACCCACAGTATAATCTAAATTTGGTTCTAGGCGTAAAATATTCTGTCAGTGCAATGTCCATATGGCAGAAATGAACAATTCTTAGATTGTACAAATCAGGCAGTTAGTTAATGTTATTTAAGCTGAAACAGTGAACATGTTAAAGCAATGGTTCAGTAATGTGATCTTGATGATAACAATATTTGAAAGAATTTTTTGTTAGTTCAGAGTTGACGTCATCTAAAGTTCTCACAAGGGGTTGGCATTATTTCTTCACAGGTGTTAGGGTGATCTAAACCTTAATGATAGGCGGTATCCAAACTCTATTTACATCCTGACGTTGAAACAGAAACCCAAAAGGAGAATTAATAAAGTTGCTGTTCGTAATATTTCAAACAAAGATAATCATGTACATTTGATCTGATATAACCACGGCCGGATCAATGCACAGGCTTTATATGGCTTCAGCCTAGGGGCCCCCACCTCCCAGGGAGCCCCCAATTGGTCAAAAGAAAGAAAAAACTTAATATCCATTGGATTAAAATAAACATTTAAATAAGCGGACGCTGATTGGGTGAGGCAAATCCGCATTCAGTATATAAATGTTAGACGCACGTCACTCACGCCACAGTTGAACAACGATATTAACAGAGACGAATGATATAGGCATATACAATTTGTGACCGAAAATAAGAGGGGTGGGGGGGTGCCTACAGCAACCCTGTAGCCTAGGGGCCCCTGGCCATGTTAATCCGGCCCTGGATATAACTATTGTACAAGGTTATAAGAAGTTATAAGAAGTTATATTTTTAATATATTTTTTCGAATACAACCTCAGCTTTTTTTTACATTTGTGTTTGAATTATATCTAGTGAAATTAATAATTTAACTGACAATAGTAATAACAATTGACATGTCAAAGATGTCTGAGGCCATTTTTTTTTTGTGTTTAGGCTAAACACTTTTTAACATGTTAGTTATCAGATCTGTCCCTATGCTGAAAATATGCACAGGCTGTTTATTTAAATATGAAAGAAAGCCATTAAACACACCATTCTTTGTTTGTAGTTTTTCCCAGAATTCTTGCCAGCTTCTCATCATAGTAAGCCACTACATGACATTTTTAGTGGATGGAGTCTTTCTAGGGGTCAGGAAAAGCATTGCTCTTGGCCTTTCAGCTTCACTGGACTGTACGGACTGTGGCAGTTTAACTACAGAGTGTTACTCTTACTTCAGTTTCTTAGATTTATTGATGTACTAATAATAATTTAAAAATATCGTGTAATAGAATCTGTTTTATGGCTTGACTTCCAACATCGATAGTCAAATAATCTACGGATGAAGCCGTAATTAAAACTAAATCTCTTTGGACCGCACATTGTTGAAGTTGCCTTACAGCTGTGGATACATGTAAATGCATTGCAGATGTTTAAAACCATATGCATATACGCTGATTACACTGAATGCAAATGGAAAAGATGCCTTGAAATTCAAAGAGGCTTTAGAAATGACCTCCTCACACAGTTTAATAGAACAGTACTCTCCTCGATGAGTTGCTCCGTATCATTTTTCTTGCCTGCAGGCATTATCAAATCCCAGACGATTTGCAGTCCACACTTAATGGAAAAGCAAAGCAATGCTTCACGCCAGTGTCGATCCACTCTTAGTGTAACACTCACTTTCCAATTCTGGAGATTCATATCACTTCACAAAAGAGAAGCCAGAGTAAAGTTTATCTTGGGTGAAGCTTCTGATTTCACTGCCCAGTAGCTGCAGCCTGGACTTAAAATCTGAGGCCATGAGAAGATAGATGGGTAATGAAGCAGACAAGAAGATGAGTTTGAGCTCGAGTTTGGATGCTTATAGTAGGCAGTGCTGAAGTTCAAAAATAAATTAAATGGGGGGAAAAAAAGGATGTGTCAGTGGGTGGTTGATCTTATTATGAATTGATGTATTGATTTAGACATTTATATTTTTTTTAATTTCAAAGTTTTATTTATTTATTTATAACAAAATGCACTTCTCCTTTGAATTTTCTTTAATTTATTCTTACTGTTTTTGGGAAGAAGAGGCATGTGTAATATGTTTTTTTAAATTAAAAGTTTGAGAAATCGCACTGGATTGCAGAAATGAATCACAATACTTACAGTATATTGCACAATATTAAAAGAAAAACAATAGCTATATTGGGGCCTGTATATAGGAAAGTATTGCCGGTTTCTGGCAAATTCCACTTCTACGTGGAATAGATCCTGCAACATCTATAACTTTATAAAGTAAAAATCAGTTTCATTGCTTTCAAAATGTGCTTGTGTCACAAGTGTCCTTCCACCGTGTGCCATTTTTGATTACTTGCACTTACTATTTTCATGAAAAAAAAAGTCCTGTTTGAAATAATATTGCTTCACTTGTTTTTGTTACATATGCATCATTCTAAAAATTCAACCCAGCTCTGGGTAAAATGTGGACAGAACCAGCGATTGGGTTGTTTTGAAACAATAAAGTTTTGTTTGTTCCTCAAGAACATTTTGAGTTCTTAAAATATATTGCAGTTTTTGTGGCATGTGAATATGCCATTTGTAAGAATCCGGTCTGTACTGTTCATATAGTATGCTTCATTCAGTAAGACCTCCATGCCAACTACACCATGTGCTACTGGTTAGCAGGACAGCAAGGGACTGTGATAGCATCACTCCCTCCTTCCTTCTGTCTGAAACAACTCTGAATCTTACATCCTGTTGACAGACTGCCAGAGTCATTTCAAAGAACACGGTGTAAAATGTTGTGCATTTCAGGACAGTTCCTTTACTTAAGAAACAGTCAGTGTTGAAATTGAAATATATTTGTAGAAAGTGAGGTCATCTTTGTCCTCTTTGAAAGTTTTTATTATTGAATCAAAGAATGCAAACAGGCTAATTTGCAATGAGGTTAAGACACACAGCCTGTGATCAAAAGAGATGTGTCTGCAATTTTACCACACTCATGAATAGAAATTAGTTTCTATAGTTATAGTTAAGTCAGCAGCTAGCTTTTTTATGCGATTCAGCGCTCGTTGAATTGTTATTTTGCCTTTTTTTGTGGATTTTTTAAACCCACGCTACCGTCTGTCTCCTTGCTAATCACTTATTTCCTCCACAGATGTCATGTGGCAAATAAAACATGCCCAAAGAATCACAGCTGGAGCAATCGCTTATGCAGATGTGTACCACTGCCCGACACCCTCTTCTCAAAACCACATTCTGGTAAGTGCTAATGCGCATGTTTACAGTCTTAAAATGCAATGCTTTGGATGTGCGCCTGAGCATGACTGTATAAAAAGGGAAACAAACATATGCCGAAAGAGGGACTTGAACAATAATCGTAATTTTAATTGAATTCATTCAGCAATACATAACTTGGAACATAACTTGGCAGGCAATCACCACTACAGAAATATATCCGTTTACAAGAAAAAAAGTTTGTAGAATTATTATATTAATGGTTTGGCATGCTGATTTAAGTCTGTATTCTCAGATATCATGAGTCATGCTTAAATTATTTGAAGCAGTTTAGCATGTTATGGAAAATTGTGCTTTGCATGTAATCAGTGTTCATTCCAACTTTTGTTCTTGAGCGAAACCGATTTCTATTGGGCAAATCCTTTGGCCACCTTAGAAGAAAGCTAAATTATAACAGTCAAATCAAGTCACCTTTATTTATATAGCGCTTTTAACAATACAGACTGTGTAGTAGCAGCTTTACAGTAACAGATAGGAAAACAGTTTGTCAAGGCAATAGGGATCCACCTATTAAACACAGTTCGGAGAGAGGCCTCTTTAGTGTCAACTTTACAAAGAAATTATGTATACAATCTAAAGCGGTTACATTTTTGCAGTATCTAAAGCATAAATAAGAATGAATGAATTATTAACAAATAGATTAGCTTCAGTTGCATTTAGAACAGCATATGTATTTATTCATTTATTAATTTTTAGATAACTGTAATTGGTATTAATATGCTGTTCTAAATGCAGTAACTAAAGCAGGAATTTATTTATTTTATTTTTATTTAAAAAAAAAATGGTATTAATATGCCATTCTAAAATGCAATAACTATAGCTAAATGCAAATGAATAAATAAATAAATATGCTATTTAAGTGCGGTAATAAAATTAGAAATTGTATTTATTTCATGCATTTTATTTATAGAAATACAATCAAACAAGAATTTGGAACTAATGTCAAAACGTGCAGTAACTAAAATGAGTGAACGTATTTATTTGGTCATTTATTAATTAAATATTTATTTGTAATTAAATAAATAAACAAACAAATATGCTGTTCTTGGAAAGAATGGTGACAGTGCAACCTTGGTGTCCACTCTGGAAATAGTTTGTCAAGAAGGCAGAGCGAAACTCTGCAATCAACACCCCTGACTACATGTCAACCAAACAAAGCCTACAAAAACACAGTTGAGTTTCTGCAGAGGAAAGCTGCCATAATAGCTGCTTTCAGCTTTGTGGCAATTGTTCAAGCCAAACAAAAACATCCCAGCAAAGTGTGCTCAGAAAAAACGGGATAATTGCTCATTCTCACCCTCCTATCTGATCTCAAACCTGACGTCTGGTTCAAGTGGAGCATGATGTAAATCAGGCTCAGAGTGATGGTAGTGACATACTTGTCATCCTTACGCTTAGCAAATATGACAGTTCAAACCTGATGCAGATACAGCAGTCTGTTGGTTTATGCACACAGCATAAGAATGCATAAGCTGTGCAGTCAGAAGACCCTAAAGCTAAAATAGGCATAAATACATGTTTGAGTGCAGATAAAAACAGCTGCACACATATTGGGGCACTATACTGAATTTGAAAAGACAGGTTGATTTGGTGTGGATGGTTATGTTGCTATTGCATGCTGGCCAATTCTGTTAACTGTCATAGAGAAATGAAATAATAGATTTGCGTTCGGCTACACTGTAGCGGCTGGGGAGAGAAACAGGTGAAATGAATCTTTGCTAAAGCAGACACACTAGTTGGAATGTGTCGGGATTGTTGTTCTTTTCACTTGCTTCTTGGAAATGTCCCACATTACCTTTAACTTGGCTCAGTCTGTGACAGAAAAGCTTTAAACTGCAAACTGTAATAGCACATTATCTTACGGGTCAGCTTACTTTGACTACTAACAGCATTACGCATCCACCTCTTTCCAGTTTCAAACATATAAATGCTTAAAGGTAGCAAGAGCTTCTTTCAGCGTGAGGTTGCGTAAGATGAACTGATTCTGTACTGACATAAAAGGTCATTTTTCACCACTTGTACTTTCTCTCTCTATACCTCCTCTCCAAGTCTGTTCTGTACGTTCTTTGAGGCACATAAACATAGCTGAAATGCTCTGAGAGCAGTTATGTGGCTTGACCATGACAGAGCACCATTGCAAAAACACTGATTGCTGTCAGAGCGAGCAACTTTGGCTGGATTTAGTTTGGTGCTTGTGAAGCAGCATTTTCTTTTCTTCTTCTTCTTTCTTTTCAACTTCCTTCTCAGATATGTGGCTTGATTGTTCAAGTGTTAATGATAAACAAGGGTGCACAAGATAAAGAATAAATATATATGGTTTTTTTATAACTTTCATATTTTCTGAAGATGTTTACATCTATTGATTTTAAAAGCTTAAACGTAATGATAAAATTACTTCCACTTTGTATAAATATAATATTTAAGTATATTCTGAAGGTAACAATATACTTATTTATATAATATATTAATTTAATTTTGCAATAAAATTAAAATAAAAAAAACATTATATTAAAAAAAGGCATATTAGTTGCAAGTATGAAATTCACAAAAACGTATTCACTGGTCCAGCCATGCTATTTTAACTTCCTTATGATGATAGGAGCGGTTTTATCGAACCATTTTACACAGGATTCAAACCTTAGCTTTGATGCTGTAGTACGTGAGCTACTGAGCAACTTGAGAACTCATACATACAGTATGAGGCTGTATATGTGATGACAACAGTTAAATGTTTCCATTTTCAAATCGTGCAGGTTGTTAACGTTTTGAAGACATAACATAACATTTTGCAACTAATTGTGTGAAAATTAGCATTTATTGATTCAAATAAAAATGTACCTGCAAATCATACTTTTGTGTGAAAAGGAATAAAAGTTATGCGAGTTGTACTGCCTCTAGTGTGCATTTCAACTGGAAACTGCAGCGATTTGTATGTATAGGCAGGTTTTTTCAGTTTTGAGTCTACAGTAGGTTACCCAAATCTTTGGTGCCCAAGAAAGCATCTGATCTACTCAAGTCCTGTGAAGCAAATTATATAACCAACCTCACTTAGCCTAAAATTTATCCATCAGAGTAAGTGTTTTAGAACAACTAATCTAAATCCAACACCTGCAAAAATGTGCTTTCAGTGTTATTTTAACCAATATAAATGCTGACATGAATCTCAATTATGGTAAGTGAGGTAAACCCCATATCTCTCACAGGGAATACATTGTGTGAAATCATATACGTGAGCTGAATCCAGTGACATATTTTAAAAAAATAAATAAAAAAATCCCTCTGTGTTGTGAAAGAAGTTTTTTTAAATGTGGGTTTTTCCAACAAAACCAGACCAATATGGTACCTTTCCAGTGAAAACCCAATATAGTTTTTTTATTTACTGTAACTGAGCAGTTTCCCAAGAGAAATGTCTTGAAAAGGCAACAGCAAACCACACTACAAAAATACCATTCACACGCCATGAATGTGACAACTTAAAATCATTCTGGTTAAAATAATATAACATTTTGTCTATTTTGCAAGGTTCTCTGCATGCAGTATACAGGCTGTTTATAAACTCCTTCTACATAAGTTTGATTCTTCATAATATACGATTAGCTTACGATTGTGATTAGCTTCATCATTAGAAAACACAAACTCTTGTTACAGGAATTCACTTTCTCTCTTCAGCCAAGTTCTTAAGTCATTTTGTACACTACAAAACAAAGGAAGAAATACAGTGTAGTATAGTTGAATTAGCCACCGAATGTAATGTTTTCATCAAGTTATAAAGAAAAACATCTGTTTTGGCCTTTCGGGGTAGCATAAGAATGCTGAGTATAAAGCTTGTGTTGCTAAACGGTTTATCATGTTTGACAAATGTGCATGCTGGACATTGTTCTTTACTTGTGTAACGCTCTGGGAGTAAGCCAGACATTCCATAGCATTGACAAAATATTTCCACACAAATGTAAAAATAAGTCATAAGATAAAATAAGGACTTTATTTCTCATCTTCTCTGCATCTGTAGACATGGATCAAGACTTCTGCGGCCCCGACAAAGAGCTGGACGAGGAGACTTGTCAGTGTGTTTGCCGAAAAGAGCTGCGGACGGCGGGCTGTGGACCGCACCGCTACCTGGACAAGAACACCTGTCAGTGTGTGTGTAAAGCGAAGCTCTCTTCCTGCAGGCCTCAGTATAGCTTCAACAGGGACACTTGCCAATGCATCTGCACCAAGGTGTGTCCTAGTAGTCAGCCACTCAACCGCACCAAATGTGCGTGTGAATGCACAGAGACCCCTAACAAGTGCTTCTTAAAAGGAAGGCGGTTCCATTCGCCCACGTGCAGGTGAGAAAGTGTTTGCTGTCGTTTGTTAGATGTAAAATGATTGTCTTTTCAGATACTGAGTGTGTCTTTCTGAGGGACAAAACGTTGAGTAAATGTTTCTGGTTCTGCCTCACTCTAATACATAAATAATGTTGACAGGGCAGCCATTACAATTCCTTTTCATTTTAGTTATCATTTGGATATTGTAAATACATTTAAATGTAATTTGCCCAATCATTTGCCATTTTTATGTGATTGTATCCTCAAAAATCCATGCACTGTTATATATGGAAGCAGGGAGTGAGGTTAATTTATTAGCATTATTTAATGCATTTCTTAACATGAACAAACAATAAGTGTAAGTGTAATCCCTCTATGCACCACTATGTTAGCATTTAGCCTAGCTCCATTTAT
>JAUMHR010000042.1:7376884-7392090 GCA_032361145.1 Enteromius fasciolatus | reverse complement strand
CATACAATGTGATTTTCGTATTTTTCTTTTTTTAGACTGTCTCTTACAGTGGAAATGCACCTATGCTGAAAATTGTAGACCCCTCCATGATTTGTAAGTAAGAGAACTTGCAAAATCACAGGGTGATCAAATACGTATTGACCTCACTGTGTATATATACAGAAAAGGATTTAATCTTGAACCCAAGAGGATACAGAACACTACTATTGCAAAGCAGAGAAACTTTTGTTGTCAAAATACATAAGTAATGTTGTATAGGTGTTATTTCAGCTTTAACCAAAAGCAGGATTATGTTTTCTCATTGAATTCTGGAGGGGATAATGATTTTTAAACCACATATTCATCAAGCAGTTCAGGGGATTTTAGATTTATAGTGAACATCACCTTATGTGAAGACATTATGATGAAACTCTTTGAATGTTTTAAATATTGGCCAAACCACACCAGCCATAATAATCTTAAGTGTCAACAGTAATTTATGTTTTAGTTCAATCAAAGTCTACTAGTATGTCACTGAAAGTACATACCAAAATTAAATCCAGCTTCTAAGGTGAAATGAAAATTCCTCTCTCATATTTCGCCCTTTTCCCGGCAATCATTTTTTATCGTACATTTTTATCATTACCTTGACATTCATCCAAACACTGTTACTCAAAAGTTCAATTTCAGGATTAAGTTTAAACGTATCAATTTTATTTTTATTTTTTTGCACAAAACAGTTTGTTGTCAGCTTGTCTCCTAGATACTTTAAGACAAAAACAAGAGTCTTGACTGGGTCCAAGAAACTCTTTCAAGGATGGCCAAAATCCTCAAAGGAGGGAAGGAAATGGTGTCAATTGCCCTGCTCTCCAGATTGTCAGATAGTCTTCATGCCATTGCGACCCGTTCACACCATATATTACATCATAGCATCCATTATTTACTATCATGCACTCTTCCTGCTATAGAAATTGAACACGACTTATGACCTTTTTAAGGGGCGAGGCAGGAGCCACTGAGAATCCCATTATATGCGTTAGCTTGTGTTTCAGCAGATGGGTGTGTGCTGGATTGGACCTACAACAATAAAAAAGGGGAGAGCTTCTAATAAAGCAAGTCTGTGAATTAACAGTCATTTTACAGCATACAAATCAAATCATGTAGAGCCTGCATCATAATGTCTTTGTGTATGGTAGAATCTACAGTGCTATTATAATCAGCCCTAAGCTTGGAAATTATGAGATTTTAAATAAACCGGTTCAATGACAACATTTATAAAATCACATGTTCCTCTGACATGAATCAGAGTTTATGAATAAAGTGTTTGAATGAATGATTTCATCCATAAAAACTGTGGCTGCATCTGAATATGCATAGTTATAGTATAGCTAAAACAGTATTATGTCCAAATTCACAATTTTCATAAAAGAGTTTTGCAAAAATTACTTCAATAAAAGTCTAATTTACACTTTACTGTCCCATGAGGCCATGAGAGAGTATACAATGATGGAACTGACACAGGTGGATTACAAATTTTTACAAATTATTTACTTGCTACAAATTAATTGAAGTATATACTTAATATATACTACACGTGTATCCAAAGTATTCAAAATAAGTACCCACTCATTTCGAACACAGCCATTCTCTTGTGTCATCCCTGAATGAAATATTGCTTTTAAGCAAATCAGTTGAATGAATGATTCAATGACTTATAAATCAGGATTTTTGAACAAATCGTTTGAACAAATGAACTCACTCATAAAACCACTCATAGAGCTAATTGTCAACCAACAATTCCCACCAATAATGGACGGAATGACTGTAACAGAAAGTCACTGGTTGCTTGATTGCTTAAACAATCAAACTCAAGGTAACTTGTGTGAGTGTGTGTGTGTGTGTGTGTACATGTGCAAACATAACAAGATATATACACATATATGTTTTTTGCATTTCTCCATATATAATATTTAATGCGGCACTGCAGAAACAGGAGTTCCGGCTTTATCATGTAGGAAACTAAAGCTTTGAGTTTAGCAAATATCCTCACTCTGCTGAGATGTTGCTGAAGCACAATATGTGTACTTCCTACGAAAGGTCTAGAGTCTTAGCAAAGAAACAGTGATTCCAGTGATTCAGATAGCCCTGCTCCTCAAATCTGTTTTCCTGAAGATCCTTTGCACTCTGTACTCTCCCCTCAAGACAAAAGACGAACAGCCAAAACGTTGAACAGAGAAAACAAACGCAGTATAATCTGAAACACTGACACATGCAAGAGTGGAACCGCTAGCAAGAACACACAATAATCTATTCCAAGCAAGGAATTTGTTATTTCATTTACAATGGCTATACCTGCCTGCTTGTGTTTCAATGTTAAACGAATCATACAAGTGGAATGTGTAGCACAGAGGCTAAAAAAAGAGAGTTGTTTAAACAAACCACAAAAACATCACACCATCAGAGGGATGAATTCTGTCTGTCTAGGAAATGACACAAAGCAGAATTCCTTAAATGCCACAGACAGACATCAGCCCAAAATAACGGCGAATATTACAATTGCACTGAGAAATAGAGGAAGAGCATATGGAGACAAAGCACGATTCACACAAACAGCATCTGTGGCATTCTGTTTGAAGGACTTTAACACAATGTGTCCCTGCTTACTCAAGTCCCTGTGCTCCGGTGGTGCTGCCTGCCACCTGACTCCAGAACAGGAACAAACCGCCACAGAATCTGTTATTAATTCCTGTTTACACAGTCCACTTCCATAAATACTTGAATTGTGAATTGTTCATGTTGGAAAGAATCTGTGTGGTATTATGGGACTGGGGGACCATGCAAATTAAGAAATGATTATTATGTGTTAATATTATAAAGAAAGAGTTCATCATGAAAGAAATCAGCTGAACATTTACTCAACCTCAGGTCATCCAAGATGTAAATAAGACGTAATTGTTTCTTTATCAGAACAGTTTCGGAGACATTTAGTGTTACGTCACTTGCTCCCCAGTGGATCCTCTTTAGTGAATGTGTGCAGGCAGAATGAGAGCATATATATATATTTAAAATAAATTATTCTTTTTACTTCTCCAAATGTTTTGCTGTTAATTTAATTCCATTTAACTGGTGTGATAGTTATTGAATGGCACTATTTTAGCTAACTTCCTAAGCATTAACGTAATTTTAGCTGATTTTTCAAACCACATTAATGCTGTAAAACACATGAAAGCACAATTGGTTTAAATTAAGAGTGCAGATTTTACATTTGTGAAGGTTTTTTTTATTTCTCTGGAGAGTTATGCAAACAAATGTTACAGTAGGACAGGAAGTAGTCAAAAATACTCAGTGTATTTGAAATAAGCAAAGCTTATAACCTTACTTTTGTATGTGTTAATGTGAATCAAAATCTTAATTCTGTCATCATTAAAAAAGTAAAGATAATCAAATATCTTTAATGCTTCAAAATGACAAAAAGCATGAAAGAATCAGTTTCAATATTTAAAATATATCTGAAGGCATTTGATCGTTTTGTGGTGAATCAGATTTTTCAGTTTATAAAACCTGTGGCCTTCTTCTATGCTAGCTCCCCTCTCTGATTTGACATGCCTCGTTTTTTAAGAGACAGGGACAAGTTCCAGCTATGTGATCATTTGGTTTTATTATAGCATAAAATCCCTCTTATTCACTACAATCAGCTCATTTTAGTATCTTATTTTGTGAAAATGTCCAGAACATTCTCTTTTGGGCCAAATGGCTCACACGAATGATGGTACATTTCCTCTTATTATTCACTCCATGTGTACTAGCAAAATAGCTTGAATGGCTAAAATTATTTCTATTACGTATGTTGAGAAATTGGATTTTAGGTACAACTATTTGGCCTATTTCCTTTCACCTGCTCTCGCTGAATAAGAAACCTTGATCTTTTGTTTCTTTTGTGTGATACAATGTTGCCCTCACAGGAATGAGACGGCCAGTTGTACAGTGGCTTCCTTCTGTTTCTTTCTTTCTGACTCTAAATAAAACTCGACTATATTATCAAACAATGAAAATGCTGTCATGCCGCTGATTGGAAGAACAAGTGTTATCATGCCATTTGAATGTGATCACACGGTTGTTTTTATGCAATTTATTTCAAACTACTTTTTTGGGGTGAGTGATACATTTTAGACAGCTAAGAAAGCAGGGAATAGCATTTTTCGTTAATTTGGGCTGATGAGAGAAGTTTTTCCACATTAGCTTTAGTAAGTTTTGTGCAAATGACAAACGATGTGATTTTAGATTGAAGTGAACACACATGAAAATATTAGAATGATTTACACCACACCTGAATTTTGTATGAAAAAAAGGAAGAATGTTAAAACACTTCCATAGAAACCGTGTATGTTTCTGGCACAATATCACAAGTATTTTATGCTTTGGTGTATTGAAACTGCGGCCGCCTTGGTTAGTGTGTATCCAATTAAACCACTGTAACGGGCACAGTGAATCGTTCAAGTGCTGCCATCTGGTGACTGAATCTGGAACTGTTCTTGATCTCCCCAAAATATTTCATGTAATCTGAGGAGCTTTGCGCCATTACAACCAAAATTTCAAATATCAAGTAAAAGACCATTAGAGAGTATTTTTATGCAGTTTAGTCACTTTAAAACACCTGGTTGTATTTTCAAATAAGTTTAATGAGGTTTATTAGGTGGTTAAAGTGTGTTTGGTTAGAGTTGGAATCAAATTCTGCATGTAAGTGGCTCTCTGAACAGAACTGGATATATTACATCCCACTAAATATATTAATTAATTAGGGCTTGGTGGTATGATGGGTGGGGCCTAGGCTAAATGTCATAAAATGTAATAAACCATAAATGGAAACAGAATATTTTGTGTAGGCTTATATATGGGCCCCAGTTGATGTCACACAGACTATTTTATATTTAATATTTAAATATTTACTATTTTAAAACCTATTTCCTGGGCCTTAAATGTGGTATGTCCAAAACTATAAACTTATCTCAATCCTTACCCCTAAACCTACCCCTACCCAAAAATTTGTAAGCTGATAAACAAGGTTAGAAGCACCTAACCCTGATCATAAGATTAAAACAGATGTTTCCAGAAAAAAAATCTCAATCAATTCTGATTGGTTAATTAGAATGTTGATGCAGGAACATCTTGTACTTGCTGAAATCACGGTCACCATGCAGTTCTCTCACTGAAAAAGAGTGATAAATTATAATAATGTAAAAATTCAGACACTATTAACCCAGAAATGAACAGTAATAGACTATACGAGGGTCTCACAGCTGGAAGGATCAACACTGATTGTTTGGTTTAATACTAAAAAATATGAATATTTACAACTTTGTCCACATGTTAAATATATATATATATTTGTTATATATACATGTTCTGCGTAACAGGTGCCAGATTGTTCACAGAGCTTAATCAGCGGAATATATTAATCAGCACAAAATGGTCAGTTAAATTGAGATCTGGAGAGTTTGGAAAAATTCAACTATTAAAGTTTCTGCAGTGTGTCAGCGAACATTATGCTACTGAAAGAGTCCACTGCCATCAGGGAACACCAATGCCTTAAGGGGCTTGTACTGAGCTCTGGGACATAGGAAAGTAATTTCCAAAAGTAACTGTAATTTATTATGAATAGAATATTTCAATATAAAATATTCAGATTTTATAAATTGATTTAAATAAAACTGCAACATTAAAAATTAAAAAATAATAAAAAAAATGTTTTTTAAGGTTTAATTGGCACAGTTGTGTGTTTTATTAGTTGATGTTGCATTCAACGTGTATTTAAAAAATCAACAACAACAACAGATTGAATTCTCTTTATCAGAGCTTGATACATTTTGCTAAAAGCATGTGATCTTTGACGTCTTTATTTATCTTAAAACCAAGTTTCACAACCGCTTCAGTATCTGGTTCAAACCTCAGCATCACATAATATTACAATATAATGACTTAGTATTGTGTTTTTTTCCCCAATATTGTAATGTATACAAAAAAAATTATGCATTTTATTTAAAGGTGCCTTTCTAATGAAGCTCCTTTGACAGAAGTTGCCCATACAAGGAGTTCTGCACTTCATGACACCATATCTACTCATCATTTGTCTAAAATGTTTTTTTGAAACTTCAGCCATGCATCTTTAGCATGAGTATCAGAATAACTACTAATTTATTTACCGGTAAATCGAAAGCTTCACCTTGCGGCTCGGCTCCTTCTTCACCACGACAGACCGGTACATCGACCGCATTACTGCAGAAGCTGCACCAATCCGTCTGTCGATCTCGCGCTCCATCCTTCACTCACTCGTGAACAAGACCCCAAGATACTTAAACTCCTCCACCTGGGGCAGGCATTCCCCACCAACCTGGAGGGAACAGGCCACCCTTTTCCGGCTGAGAACCATGGCCTCAGATTTGGAGGTGCTGATTCTCATCCCAGCCGCTTCACACTCAGCTGCAAACCGCCCCAGTGCCCGCTGTAGGTCTTGGTTCGAAGAAGCCAAGTATTCTTTCTTTGTATTGGTCTTAATTAAAGGGGTCATACAAAGTCAATTTCCCTAAAGCTAATATGATTATTTAAGGTCTTAATGGAAAGTTTGTAATATAGTTTGTTTTTAAAATTTCTCAAAGATAGTGTAAAAAAACGCTAATTTTACCCTGTCATAAACAGCTCTTTTGAAATCACTCTGTTCTGCGTACTTCCCCTTTAAATCCTAACAAGCTTCGCTGACTCCACCCCTCTTTTCCGAGGCACTCTCGGGAGGATCTTTTTTTATAACATTGTTATTGAAGGCGATTTGCAAAGATTCAATAAAAAACATTATACTCACTGCTTCGGTAGGTGAGGCTGGATCATGAATGATTAATGCGAACAAAAACGCATTACGGTTGATCAAGGTCACTTTTCCCTGCAGATCCAAACTTAACGTTAATCCTCCACGTCTTCAGTCACTCAGATGTCTGGGGTAAATGACTGCTCTGTTCATTAACACATTCAACAACAAAACACCTCAATCTCTTAGGGGTCATGCTTGTCTCTGCGTCTCGGTCTGTTGACTACATTATGTTTGTATAGAACAAACATTTTCATAATTATTGGATATAATTACTGTGGAACAAAATTAGTCTTATACTACAAAACTAGATTTGATCATATTGCCCACCATTATTTGTAATTATTATTTTCGTAACCCCCTTAAACAACAGTCACTCCTTAAAACAATTTGTCAACTTTTATTAAAACCCGTACAGAGTACAACATTTACAAATATGATTTGGGATGGACTGGAACAGCTCAGTAGCTCTTTGCCGTTTCGTATGTTTCAGGGAAGGCGAGACTCTTATGTCCTGATCCCATGACCAATGGCAGGATTCCAGCATTTGGCACCACATTCCATGAGAGAGTAAGGGTGATGTTCTTATTCGCCCTGTAACAGGGAAAAACAGACGAGAGAGACTTTTATACCTTTAAAAAGAGTAGTTCACACAAAGAAGAAATGCGTATAAGACTTTCTTTGCAGACAATTCTAATCAGAGTTGTATTAAATGTTTTCCTTACTCTTCCAAGCTTCAGAATAGGATTATGTGGGTGTTTTTAAAGTTTCAGAAATAGTGAATTAAAGCACATCCATGCATAGTGAACATAAAAAAGGGCCTCCTTTTAATGTTTTATATATGGATATTTTTAAAAATGCATGGATTCACTACAAGAAAAAACAACACCCACCTACTGCCATTCTAAAGTTTCGAAGAGCCAGGATCATTATTAATATAACTTTGATTGGATTCGTCTGAAAGAAGAAAGTCATATACACCTAGGACACTTTGAGAGTGAGATCATAGGCTAATTTTCATTTTTGGGCGAACTAACCCTTTAAGCAGTTCATGTCAAATATCTTGAGTCCAAACAAGGTTGACACACAATGTCAATATTCATTCAAATGAAATGGAGTGTAAAATTTTCGCCAGAGAATTGCAAATTAAATATACATACTTACACATATGGTTAATTCATCTAATTAATTGCACATCCATACTGGCTGTACCTCCTCATTTAAAGTCATTATTGTAAAAAGACATTAGATTATTACATGGATTTGAAAAAACCTGACTATTGAAATGTGGTCGAAATTTGAGTCTGAAATTATAAAAATTTTAAAGCCTCAATATGAAACTACAATTATCAGTAGGTGGCAACAAATCACTAAATTAGTCATTCACTCATTCAAACAAACAGAAATTCACTCAGAAACAAAGCGAGTGACTGTTGTTAGGGTGCTTCTCAAATTGAAGGCTGCACACTAATTAGGACGTGTTCTTCAGAGTACGTTCTTTCTAGGCTAGAGTGCTGCTCAGCATTAAACACTAGAATGAGATGAACTAGTAAGAGCACATGGCTGTACAAAATTAAAAAAAAATCTTTATTAAATTAAAATTATTAAATGTTTGTTACTTACACATTTCACACCTGTCCTAAACTGAATTCTTTCTGGTTTTCTTTCTTCAGTAAACTGTCAAGAGTTCTCAATGTCTCTGTGAAACCCTGTCCATTAACTGCAAGTTTAGGAGTATCTCCTGATGATGGTTATTATAGCAAGCGTCTATATTATGCCAATATTATTACTTTTGCCTCATTGGTAGCCAAAATGAGAATACTGTTACATTGGAAATCCTGATGCCCTCCTGATAATTGTTCTTGGTTGAATGACTTGACAGACTTAATGTCTTTTCTACATTTAGAAAAGGTTTAACACTCCATTAAAGACACTGTTAATTAGTTTTATTAAATGTGGAATCCTATGCTTTCCTTTAAGCCATGTATGTGTTGTTATTTAAGAATAACGAAAGAATAAGAATCTGTGAGTAAAAAAAATAAAAATTCTTAAATAAATAATGAAAGAAAAAGGAACTAACCTTAGACCATTCCCATCATCAAAGAAGAAGTACTTGGATTTAACATCCTTCAGGTTTAGTTTGATGTTGTCACCTCTCAAGACAATCTTGTCCCATAGCACCACCTGGTTCAGTGTCTAATATGGAATAAAGACTCTTTAATGATATGAAAATCACAAACAGGTCTGAAATATTACAATCAAATACTTGTAAACATAACAGTCAATTATATTTGCCAGACTGAAGCGGTCAAGACTTACATTGCTTTTGGTTGAATATTCAGCAGTTAGGTAAATAAAGAGCTCCTTTACATTCCAGTCAAATATTGGCTGCAGATGTTAAAAAGTGGTTAAGGCAAATGATGTAAATCTATTTCTTGGTGTATCCAAAGTGGCACATACCACAAAAACGTGCATTTACAAAGACTGATGAATGTGCACTGATGTGACAAATGCATTTACACAGGAATTACATTTGCAGAAATAATGTTTCATTTAAAACAGTGAATAGAGACTTTTACATTATATCACAAACCTTAAACTGTTAGATACAGAACTAAAAAAAAAGGTAATAACAACTTTTCTTCTCAGAATTACAAGTTTCTTTCAGAAGCTTCACAATTATTATTATAATTTTATCTCATGGCAGAAACAGGCTTCCATAGAAACTATAGCATGCAGTAATGGTTTAAAATGTTTTATTCACTTCTGCATCTACATGACTGTATATGTCTGGCAAAGCAGCAGTCTTTTCCATCAAAAGGATATTAGCAGAAAGGTCAAATGTCACAAAGCCCAAGTCACTCCTCTCTCGTGGTCCTGTAAAGTCGTCTACATTTTTACTGAGAAAAACAAACAAACAAACAAAAAAAAGTCAAAGGATGAGTAGATTGCGAAAGTGAGTAAAGTGCTTCTCTGCTTAAATGAAAGCAACAATATGAACCTACAGATTTAAAATGTCTATAAGCAAATAAAGTAATAGTATACTATAAACGCCAACAGGGAATCTTGAAATACATAGGCCAAGCGTTCACTCTCTCAATTGCAGATACACACACAATATTGTTGAATAAAACCATAAAACTCTACATATTAATTTCATTTGCATAGCTGATGTGCTGCACTGCTATTGGCCGCCAGGTCAGCAGCATCTACCAGTGGCATATGCTGCAAATCAACTGATCCTGAATGGACGGTGTTGCCTCGTGTATATCAGATATATTTTTATTGACATTACCACTGATTTGATATCGATTCTGTGCACGCAGACTCAGAAACTGTGCAGTGTACTTACATCATGACTTTGGATACGTGTATATCCACCGGTACGCTTCTGTCTTTGAAGGCTGTGGTGATAAAGCATCCGAAAGTGAGAGCTGCCATCACGCTGAGAGAGAAGGCGAAGAGCGAGTTTGCCCTCGACAATACCGTATTCATGATTCAGTCTAGTTCTGATCAAACTAAAACAATACAACGCAAAACAAAGATATATTGAAATGCTCCGAGCAGAGGTTCAGAGCAGGAAGTGAGGCGTTTCAAATGATTATTCGGAAGCAAGACCGACTTCCTGTGTCATTTTGAAAAGTACATACTGACATCTAGGGGTCAGGAAGTGGAATTGCATCAACAATCTGACAGCAATTTTTCTTTGTATTGTGTGAAGTGTACAACGGTAGTAACATTTTATCTTTACACACCTAGTTGCTCAAAAGGTTAAGGAGACACATCACAGAAATATGTTTAGGATTTACCCTGTTAACAATTTTAAAGCCAACAGAAAATATTTAACGTTGAGGTCGACATGTGTTTTATTTTTTTTTTTTCATGAAACACTCGATCAGCTATTCTTTTACTGAGCTTGCTTCTTAATTATGGTTTGATATTCATAGTCGGTAATTGATAAATATGGAACAATTATTTAATTAGTTTTGCAAGATATCTTCCTTTTTTAAGTGTGATTTAAATTTTCTTTTTCAGATATTGGCAAACTTTCTTTTATTGGCAAAATACATGCAAATGGAAAAATGTAAGCCATCCTTTAATATTTTTCTTTGTGAGTTTGAGAAAATGTTTCAGAGCTTTAAGCACTTTAAAAATGTAAATAGAAAGTGGAAATGCCTTATGTTGTTGGATGTTCCCTTATGCCTTATGTACAATTTTCAAAGGAAAGAGAAAAGAAGTATACAGTAGGCTATATATGGAATACAAAAATTTATACCAGAGTGTATACATAAACTCAAATAACCCGACTATTTGTGTATGCAGAATTTACTCAAAATTTAAATCAAAGTATATAAATTTGTTCATAATAGGATTTTATGAGAAGCCAACTCACCTGTTATAATGTTTATTAGTAAAGTATCCTTAGAAATGTTAATATCTCCTATGAACATTTCACAGAACCATTTACGTAAATTACTGTATTAATACTTGTTACAATATGATAAAACTCAGATGATGCTTAATCTGACTTTTCTGTTATTGGATTAACCAATAGGCATTTGTTATAGGCCAATAGGCATATTTTTTTAAATAATAAAGTAATTTGAGGACATTTCTCTATATCAACAATGTTATACAATACAAATAGCGTAAGAAAACAAAGCTGTCGCTATGTATCATCAGCCAAACATCCCAACAAATGATAACACCTATTGTTATGCCTCAGTCAAGTGGCCCATTTTCCACTAGCTAAAAGTACAGCTGCCTTATCTCATGTCTACTCTGGGTCCAGCTGCCTTGGGGAATAACTGGGCCGGCCTGGCATATGATCCCCAACAACACATCCCTGGATCCCATTCCAAAACATTCACCGTCACTGAGCAGCAGCAATGACTGGGATTTTGGAGGAGCGGCCATTCGGCTCGCAGTATACCAACGTCTATCTCTCGATTTTTGTCCTTTTTTGCTTCAAATTATTTCTTAAGATCAGTTTAAACATACTGACCCACTTCTATGTGGTAAAAGGAAACCGTAAGGAGGCAGCCCGGATCGCAGCTGAGTTCTATGATTTTGGCCAAGGGCACAGTAAGTACACAATGGGACATATTGAGGCTATATATTTTGGAGCATGTTCTAAGTAAGACATGCTCCAAAGGTCTTTATGTCTTTTTGTAAGGTACATAAAACTTTAACTGATTGTATAGGGGGCGTGAAAGAAAAAGCTTCTGCAGCATGGCCTATTTGTAACACTGGGGAAATTGGGTCGGTGACACTGAGTTGAGGAAAATTATTTTTTTCACAGCATTTTCAAATGATTGTGTTAACTCTACGCAATTTCAAAAAAGCAATAGCCATTTAAACTTTTTCAAATGTAAAATGTTTGGTGCAATGCACTATTGCATCCATCATATTTATTAATTAATGTATATAATTTGACTGAAGTCTAAAATGTAGTGATATTGTCTGTGGAAACGATCCTCTTTGTATGATTCGCACTCCTTTTTTGCCTTTATTATTCCTTACTATGACCTTAAATACACATGCAAATATACATGATGTAATACGCTTACTGAGATGAATGCTTGAATGATCAGTTTTATCCGCAACCTGCTTGGCTTCTGACAACAACAGGCAGAGCAACAGACAACTAAAATGACGTGTGACTTGACATTCAGATAATTTAAAACAATTCTACATTAGTTCTATTTCAATTTAGATAAATGTTAAGAGAGTACAAGGGTAAAATCCATTTAGAATTCTGATTCTATTACTAGCTGCTTCCATCGGAATAACAGTGGCAGTGTTCTGTCTTAACCTGAGATATACTGTAAATAGTTTTACTGACACGGATTTGAATATTTATCTCATGAATATTAAGGACGTTGTGTTACGTGCGCCCAGTAGTCGTAATCGCAGTACGTGGGCGTTTATTTTTCTACTATGGCAAAGGCTCGGCTTATGAATATTAATTACGTTACGTGACCAGAACATAAATATATAACAAGCAACGTCAATGTGACCTTATTAATATTCATAAGATGAACCAGACTGAGACCTGAAACAACAAGCAGAGCAGCCAATCAAAAAGAGTCGCTGGTCACAGTCGCTCTACCCCGTGTAAGAGGAGGACTCATAGCTGATGCAAACATGCCTGAAGTTCCCTGCAGAGAATCCGAGTACTCAGATAATACCCTTAAGAAAAGAAAGCGAGAGGACGTCGACGATTTTTCTGAGAAAAAGAAATCGCGCTGGGGTGTTTTGATTAGTCAAGGTGAGTTGTCGACACGTGTAAATAAATGTGCCTTTATATTGCGCCCTTCTGTCACCTTGCAGTAATGCATTTGTATACGGGTGGACCTATGCTTGTGTCTAAAATGACAAATAATAGTTTAGGTAATGTTATATAAATAATATAAACATACAGTAATATGACATTTCCGATATTGTTAATGTCATAATTATTGTTTTACGTTTAGCCTATGCATTAATAATATGTTTTCATGATTAAAAAATAAGAAAATTGAATGGAAAATAATAGTAATAATCAGTGGACTGAGGATGGATATTAACTACATAATCGCCACAGTGTCAGTCAGAAGCACGCGCACCTGCAAGCAGAATTTTTAATAGAGCAGAGCGATGAGTGAAGCTATAAACAGTACTGCGGATAGTCATGCAAAGCTGATTTGCGCTTAAAGTTAATTTATTGTTTGCAGTGACTGATGAAAAAAAAAAACATTTTGTTCCAAAGCATGGTTAGTGTTTCCTGTATCACAAAACTCAAACACAAACTGGCTAGCTATTTACAGACTAGGCAGCAGCAGCAGTAAATAGCCTATAGGAACACAAAAATAGCACGCACTATGTAATGTGTTTATGATGTTGTTTGCATTGCCTCGTAGTTAATAGTTAAGGTAATGATCTGTCTGAGTGTGTGATAGGTTCTGGAAGTAAAAGTCTATCTGCTTTTATTATATTATTTTAAAGTTTAGTCTAGTTGGTAACATTTGAACGCTCTTAGCAAGGCCATGAGAATTCAAGTAATCACAGTATAGGCTATTCTGTGTTTGGACTCCTTCTGTATTATGCTTTAGACTTGGTCTTTTACCCTATAATGCGTAGGGGGAGGGATTCCTTTATGTCATTGCAGTGTGCCACAGAATAATACTGTCATTGACTTGTAACTTTGCTACTTAAAATAAGCACGGAAGACAAGTGGACAAGTGGACCTAGTCTCCATGGAGCCCAGCTGTAGTCACATGAACGGAACAGGATCTGAAATATTCATGAAAGCTTTCACAGAGTCTCAATAAAGACTTGTTTTCTGCTAAACAGCCAGCACTCATACTGAGCAGTGCTGGTTTCTCTACCCTAAATTGTCACTATCGAAGTCATTTTAACTAATGAATTTTTATATGGCCTAATGACCAAGAAAACACAAAACTGCATCGTTAAAATGATACTAGCATCTAGTAATCTAGTATAATCATAACTGACTGAAGCACAGCTGTGATCTACATTTCCACATGTCAGTGTGGAATCTCAGTGGCAGTAACTTCTCTCAGCTAAGCTAAAAAGAGATGACGGCTGCTTTTTTTGCGCCTCAAGATGACAGCCGTCCTTTCACTTACAGGCTATGGCGTATTCGTATCAATGGCTAGATGTGCCGTGGGGCGACGGAGACCTGGGTACGTAACAGAACCTATTGCTCTTAGGCCTTGTTCTGTGCCTACAGTGGCAGTAGCAGAAGGCAGTTGTCGTATGTTGTTGTGGCTAGATTGAGCTTCTGCTATATATAGATCTCCTGAGTCCACTGTGAAGAGATACATACCTACGGTATGAGCTGCTGGTACTATGAATTAAATAGTAAATTAAATAATAGAATTGTGGTTCTGACTGAATTTAACATGTCTGAAGACTGGTAGCTGTGTTGTTGCTTATGTGGTCAGTAGGTTAATGCAGTTGTTTAATTGAGGAATATTCAAAATGCAGATTGGGGACACCCAGTAGGTTGTAGGGAGGTGTTCTATGTAATATTTGAAAAAATAAATAAAAAACTGTATATTTTACCAAACTACTTTTTATTATTAGAATTATTTGTAGGGATGTTGATGGTAACTTGTTAACTCAAATATTTATAAAATTTGTTTTTAACAAATTGCTTTGAAATAATTTTGCGAAGGACTTTACAAATAAATCTAAATTGAAAATCCACTATACAATTTGTTTATAGCCTGGCTTCCGCGACTTTTAAGCTAATAGGAGCTTAGTCTGGCAAAGCTACCTTACACTGTAAAAAATTTGCTGTAGAAATTACAGTATTACTGGCAGCTGTTCGCCAGTAACTTACTGTAGATTTAAATTTATGTTA
>JAUMHR010000042.1:7339203-7354926 GCA_032361145.1 Enteromius fasciolatus | reverse complement strand
AAATAAATATTTAAAATTTATATATACCACATATTTGACTATGAGCGTAATGGCATAACTTTGATCTCATCATTTTATTATAATTAATTAAGGTGCATGTAAGCATAGATATTGTGATGAGGTGCTCAAATACAGTATACAGAAGCAATAAATGGTAAACATGAAAACACGTACATTTCTTTGCTGGTGGGGAATTTAAAACATGGAGTGCATGGAAGCCAGTTTTCTTCAGTTTGAAGTTGTCCAGAGGAGTTGCTCTTGATACGTTCCATATTCTCAGCACGCCAACTTGAGAATCTTGAGAATTCAATATAATTAAACAAAGATTTTTTTAGTGGTGCAACTATGCAAAGATAGTATTAAGTGCTCCATTTCAAACTACTCCCCTTCTGTTTTATGTTAATGTAAATGTAATTAATAATTAAATGAGAGTTCTAAAATCAGATCAAAGCTGGCCTATTAAGCTAAAACTACTATTTCCCACTGGCTCTTCTGTGCGTACAGTATTTATCTTACCCCCTGTGATAAACATGCCAGGGGCACTGGGCACCCAGGCCAGGCACTGCACAGAGGCAGCGGCACTGGGAAAACTAAAGGTTGTGATGCAGGATAGAGATTCAGAGTCCAGCAGTCTGATGCCATTGTGCATGTTGGCCACCAGCAGGTAGTCTGTGCTGAGAGGGTCCCACTCTAGAGCTGTGACGGGGTCCTCTTCATCTGTGCCTTCTAATGACTCGGGACGCAGCACATGCTTCTGATTCTTTGAGCCTAAAGTAATATAATTAAAGAATTTCAAGTAATTTTGCATGTTAATAAAAATGAAAACTCTGTCCATTTACTCATCTTCATGTTAGTCCAGACCTGTATGACTTTCTTTTTTATCACTGTGGCTGCCTTTGGTGTGAAAATTTGGTCATTCTTTTTGACCACAAAAATGTTCCATAGAAGAAAGAAATGGATAAAGGTTTGGAATTACATGTTTTTAGTATTAACATAAAAAAACCCAACATGAACAGTCATGCTACCTGGCTGAAAGATGGACAGACTGCCATCAGTGTGTCCAAATACCACTTTTCCCTTCTTCAGTGGATGCCAGCGGAATAGACAGATATCCGAGAGGAAACTGTGAGCTTCCTTGTGCACTGTGACTCCTGAGTCTGGTCCAGAGATGGTCCATATGTACAGAGGACCCCGGTGGGATACAAATGCAACACTCTCACCTGCATTCCAGCACCAGCTTAGAGAAGCTGGGATACCTGAAAAACACCCATTTAGGAACTCACATAAATCAATCATAATCAGAAACAGTCATTTTGAGTGATGTCTTGGAGCACACATGCTGTCAGGTGGAATATGTGTTGTGAGGAAGCATGCATTTCTTTGAAAGTGTGTTGGTACCTTTGGTGTTGTCAAGCCGTGTAACTGCCTTTTGCTCAGCTACGTTCCAGATGATGAGCAGGTTATCAGCGCTAGCACTGGCAAACACCTCAGGGTTGTGTGGACACCATGATATAGCTGTGATTGTCTTCTTGTGTTCAGACATGATTGCTCGCAGTTTAAACTCATTATATCTGTGATCAAGCTAGAAGGACAGACTTCAATCAATACCACTCAAAAAAAAAAGAACAATCCCAATTTCAAAATTTAAAAGTCACATTAGACTACAATTTTAGGTTGTTAAAGAGTTCACCCAATTTTCAGCTGAAAATTCTAATTTTAAATATTTTTTAAATTTTAATTTTTGGGTGATGAAAGAGTAATTTTTTCTACTAACAGTCTATGGTTTATTTCAGTTTGTATTTCATTAAATTTGCACTTACCTGGTACACATATATAGCAAGCGTGGCACAATACGCAAACCTGTCCCCACTGGCTGCACACACATCTTTGTTCCAGGGCTGGCATCCAGCGGCCAACAGGCCGACCTGCTTCACCTGTGACATCTTTACCTGGACGAAGAGATGCCAGTAACAACAATGAAGATCTGTGACATATCCATTGGTCTCAGCAATAAAAAAATAAATAAAAAAAAACCCACATTAAAATTATGATGGCAAAATAGTTGATTCCCCAATTCTGAATAGCCCTAGAGTCAGGGTCGACTGCAGAACAGGAATCAGCACTCAGTTTTGACTCTCTTGCTCTGTCCAAAATTGCTCATTGTTCACTCATTCCCTATATAGTGCATGACAGCAGACTGTACCAGGCCACCAAAGAGTGAGGAATTTATACATTGATGTATTAAAGTCCTTAAGCACCCGGCATTTTTCTCACACATTTTAAACTACCGTACATACATACCTCTCGGCAAGCTTTATAGTTTTACTAATGTTATATAATAAATCAATTCATTTGGGCATTTAATACCATCACCTGACCATTATTATCATCAAAGAATAAGTCAAATAACTCAATCTGTTGGTGATATATGTCAGACTTCTCCATTTAGTCCTTCAATTACAACCAATTGAATACAACCTCTATCCAATCAACAACCAATGAACAGAACAAAGTCCCCGCCCAACATTTTTATTTCTGTTTGGATAATCCATTCCACTAATCTCTCATAGCTACCATTTCATAGCAAATTAACATTAATCTGGCTGTAATATTTAAATAGCAGCTCATAATACCTGGCCTCACTCTGTTGCTCCATTTGGGCCCATTCGTGTTCAACTTTCACATGCATGTCTGTATTCTGTTCCATTCCTGAGCTGCGTCTGTCTGTTTTTGAGCGCAAGTGCATGTCCTGAGAGAAGCTTAGGGTGACACTGGTAAAAACAACCCTCATCACTGTCTCTGTGTCATTCCCCTTTCTCTGCTTCACATTTGAAGGGATAAAGATGGCTAAAAGACGCAGCTCCTACCTTTGGTTCATTGTGATATCTGCTGAACCAGCACAGGCTTTCCATGTCTGCTATCTTCTCGCCCTTCACAGAAGCAAAGCTGAATGGGACTCTGCGTTAGCGACTACAAGAAAAAGAGCTGCTTCAATAGTCTGTGTGCGACTGTTGCCCACTGTGCGAATGCATGTGTTTGGAGAAATGGGGAAAGAGGAAGAGAGAAAGAGAACATGCTCATTGACTGGTGCAGGCTGCTCGTGTGGGAGAGGTGGCTGGAGACGAGAGCGACGGAACAGCTCCCGCCGGTAGCCAGGCAACAGCAAGATCCCTTCATTTAAACTCCCTCACTTCCCCCCCTCCCCGACATACGCACAACCACAAACCTCATCTCACCCCTGCCCAGCCTTCTTAAAGGTGTTTTTTCGTTTGCTCGTCATGATTAACACGGTCCTCTAAACTGTCCAGCATGACACATGCACAAACTCACACAGCCCACACTGCACACACAGCAGAGCATTTTGTTCCAGGTGACATAAAAATAAGCCTAATTAAAACTAATTTAAAGGGCCTCCATTTAAACCAAAATGCAAATGTCAAAATGGCCTTTCTTAAGTGGCTTGTTTTGACAGGCAGGCATAGGTTGCCTTTATGTGCTATAGGAAATTTCCTGCTTTCCACTTCTGTAGTCATAATTATAAGTTCAATGTATAGCTTCCTGTCTGTGGTCAAACATGCATAAGCCAAATCTCCATAACATCTCCATTTTGGACAGCACATTACATCTGCAATTCTGTATTAGACTTGACAATTGTAACTGTGTGGGAGTCAAAGGGACAGTCACAAGCCTCCTGGGTTTCATCCAAAATATCTTTAATTGTATTACAAAGAAAAACTTAAATTTTCATTTTGGGGTGGAGTAAAACTTTAACCCTTCGGAACCACTTTCGCTTTTCATGATGGATGGATGGATGGATGGATGCATTTTTTGGGGGGTTTCAAAATCTCGACTCACAATCACTGGCATTATAAAGCCAGGACTTTTTTTTGTTCTATCTTACTCTGATTGTATTCGTCTGAAAATAGAAAGTCATATACACCTAGGATGGATTGAGTAAATCTTGGGAGTAATCATTTTCATGTTTGGGTGAACTATCCCTTTAAGGTCAGGACAAAGCAATGTAGCTGCTGTGGTAGTAAATAAATAAACAAATAAATAAAAAACAATAAAAATACCAGTCACTACAGCAATCGTTCTTTACTCTGCCAAATTTACAATTAATTTTTGACTTGAAAACTATGAAAATTCAGAGAGCATGTGAAGGCAGCAATAATGAGATGCCTGGGAGACAGGAGATTAAATAATGGGTGATCTTTAAGAAATGTGTTTGTGTGCTCGTCTATGACTCTGACCTCAGGCCTCCAAATGCCACAGAGATCGTGATCAGCAGAAGTTTGGCACTGTTAGTGATGTCACCCCCTCAACACCTCCTACCCCTTCGGCTGGGCTGCGGGGGGAGAGTGTGAGTGAAATGCAGACGGAGCAAAACACACACACACACACACACACAGGGAGAGCGAGAGATAGGCCAATCATGAAACCGTTTCCTTGGTGATGAAGACTTTAACTCCAAGAGGCGGTTGAGATGAAGTGGCAGGAGCTCTGCTGGAGAGAGCGAGAGTGCCAGCCAGAATCAAACATCCTACACCTGGGTAACACATGCACCTTATCGACGTACAGCCTACGTTTGTTCCTACACCACCTACATAAGCTTGTCGCGTCGACTCGCACACTTCCGTGAGTAACTTTTGTGAGTCAGACATGGTCCATATATCTTACACTGAAAAACATTTAGAACATTGCAAGCATTTAAAAAAAAATCTTCTAGATACAATTTCTGACATCATATCACACAAACATAAAGTCCTTGAGAAAATTGCCTCATGGCAATTTCTTCCCCTGACAATGTATTTCCATACAAATAGCACTGAAATGAGATCTGTAATAACATTTGCATAATTTAGATAGCTCTGTAAGTACCTCTCTTTCATCACGAACATAGGAATACCTACATGCTTATCTTTGTTTACTTCTGCCTGAGCACAAATCCGAAGAGATCAGGGCACATGCAAAGAACTGGAACTGAACAAACAGACTACTGCATAAATGAAGCAAACATTGTTGTTTTGTGTGTTTTTTAAATAAAGCACTGCAGCCTGTTCTCTGAAGAATTTGCTTTCTATATTGTGACAATACTGTGACCACAGAAATCCCATTGCATGTCACAGATAGCCGTTAATTCAATGCAAGACAGACACAGATCATTATCCTACCCTCCATATAAATCTATGAAAAGACCACATTGTCCAGGCTATTACTGTGTGATAGTAAAACAAAGAACTCAAAAACCATGTCTGCAGGTTGGAGATTGTCACTATCGTCCCAGTCACAGATCCATTTATAAAAGATTTCATATGTTTTTATTTATTTCATAACTTTTTTACATATCACAAAATACTTCTAAATTCAACATTGCACACTTAGTTATAAAATATATGATATGGAAAAAAAAAAAAAGGTCCAAAAATGTATTTAATGTACTGAACAAATTATTTTAAATATTTATCTTGACTACACCTTGGGGCCCAAAGAGAAAAAAAAAAATAAATAAATAAATTATATATATATATATATATATATATTCACCTCAAATATTGTTTTTGTCTGTTACTATTTGTTCTGTAACAGTATTTGTCTGTTACTAAAATAAATGTACAATCACCTTTAACAAAGTGAAAATTTGACATCATCACATTTATGTCACAGCTTCAATGATGCACATTAGCTGTATAATATTTTTTTTTATTATTATATATAATTAGTGTATGTTCGAGTTCAAAAACATTCAAAAGGTTGCAGATTTATGTGGCTAATGATAGTCATATATTTGGAGGCTTGAGATTTTCACTTCATGGTGATTAATTGTATATATATATATATGTATACTATTTTTCAAACATTACCAGCAATGTTCTCATAAATCAGACACAGCACCAAACAGGTGTTTGTGCTTTTTTTTCCCTATTGAGTGTTTTAACAGAAAATAACATCAAAAGGCCCTATAGCCCTGCTACCCTATCATAAAAATAGATAGAAGAGAATAGCAGCTATGTCTCTCATTGTTTGCGGCACCAAACAAAAGCACCAAAGCTTTTCATAAGACAGCACTATGTGCTGAATGCAGCTGAAGCTCGTATCTGATCTACATAAAATTTATATTAAAAAAATGTTTACATTTAGAAGGTAAATAAACCAATAGATCCATACTGCTTGAAGAAAGTGATCATATTACAAATCTGTTTTGTTTAAATGAATGTGTGTGAAACGTTTCATAAATTTTGCAAACTATACAAAGAAATTGACTTAAAGCAAGCTTTGTTTTATTTGCATAATAAAGCTCAATATAAAACTGAACTAGTGTCATGCTATTGCTATCACAATCCTACATGGGGCCTTACGTATAGGTTTTTTGCATTCACCATTTTCTCTCTAGAATCAAATACTCATCAGCCTAACCACATGTGCCATGTCTTCAATTACTTAATCTGCAAATCTTTTCCTCCAAACACCCCGTAGAGGCTAGGATATAAGATCCCCCAGGGAGAGTTTAATCACTGCTGAATCTAACTTAAATGATGGCACACTTTCCTACCTTAGAATCAAGTGACTTCACACATGCTAACTATAACATGAATCGTGCATGAGGTCTCATAACTTGTCAAATGAATATCTGTGCTGATCTGCATGGCTGCAAGTCCAAATTTTACCTGTCTCAAAGAGCGCTGGTCATTAGTCCTGCTTGTCTACACGTCTTGGCAAGAGAAAGCTGATTATGTATCTCATTTCTCACTGTGTCTAATCTGCCCTGCACTGTCTGCTCAGCTGCTCAAAATCATAATGAAATCTGTGATGAGGCTCTGATATGCTTTACCAGATCTCTATCAGCACTAATAGAGCCTCTGGTGCATTCCCTCAATCACAGTTCATCTGGAGTTCTTCTAAATCACCTTCAGAAAAGTTACAGAACAATACATAATCAGAATGAACTATACTGAAAAATCTCTGTAAATGTATTTTAACAGAAACCCTCTCAAAAGGACATGAAACACAATTCTATGTCCTTCACTGTACTATTGTTTTCCTTCTTGTTCTTTCTTTTTTTTTCCAAAGCAACAATTATGGACAATGCTGGTCACGGTCCTGTCCATATGAACGGGGTTGACAAAGTATTTTTTTTTTTTTTAAAAAAGCAGCGCGTGTTTCCAAACGTCTCGTTTTGAGGAGATTAGGCGAATACACTCGAATATTGCGTTGAAAACGGAAGTGAAACATGTGAGCATAAATAATGAAGATCGCTTACCTCTCTGTGTGTCAGTGGACAGCGACCTGGTGCTGAGATTAGGTGTATCGCTGACGGACAAACACTTGGTTTATGGAGTTTGTTAACGCTGCTTCCGATTCACTGCGACGATTGGTCAATTCGAAACATGACGTCACACGCAGTCCCAGTTTTAGAACGCTGATTGGTCATTTGCCTAATCAATCAACGCAAATCATAGCCCAAATCCATGTAATCTTCACTCGGGGAGGTACTCAGGTGCTTTCTTGTATTTGTAGTCCAAACGGTTGGCCACCTCTTGTAGGAAAAATTAAATAAGGAATTTATTATTTTCAGTTTATAATTTGGCGACCGTTCGTTCACGTTGATTGCTCGTGACTAGCATATCCGACTGTGAAGGCTGCGTATAGGGAGAGAACTCGATGCATTATTTATCCGACAGCCTTTTCACACAGAGATTCAGTTTCATTAGCGGACTTTCACCCCTCGCTCGCTGCACACATTGACAATTGTAACAGATAACATTAATAAACCATTACATTTTGCATAAAGATGCAATATTCTGGTCGCGTGTAAACGGCATGTCATCATTTACTGCAGATAAAAGACATAATGTGCAAATATTAAGAGGATAATTCGTTCATTCAAGAGTGTATAATATCATATTGCGAGTGCAACTCCTCTATTCTACCAGCAGAGAGCATTGCTAACCTTATTCATATTATTTTGTGAACCATTGCACGCCACAGAAGGGTGTGTTCGGAGTAAAAACTGAATAAGAAGCAGGTACTGTCGAATAAAAAGGTGAAAAAAATTAGTCTTTACACCGTACCTGCCTGCCATGAAGAACCCAGAACTGTCACCTGGAAAATTGTACAAAAAAAATAAATAAATAAATAAACAAAATCATAGAAACATAATAGAAATTTCTAATGTAACTATGTTCACGTTATACTCAGCTCTATTGATATTTAAACGATATGAGTTATCGTTACCACCACAACAACATTTCAATGACCTCCCCGCTATGAAACCGTTGACCCCTTTTCATGTTGCAGGAAATAAATGGAACTACACACAGAAACAAACAAATTAATTAAAAGTTATATCTATTTTTATAGTAAATTATCTTCTCGCACATTTTATTAATGCCAGAGAATACGAGAAAATAATTTTTATTTATTCATTTATTTTTGTTTTTTGTTTTTGTAAGTATTGTCTTCCATGTAACCCAGCAGTAAAACTTCATTATTATAATTTGATTATTATATTTATTATTATTGAAATATTATTACGCTGCTATTATAATTTATTATTTACGAGACTTAAACAAAGTAGGTTAATCTCAGGTATAAAACATAAAATATAATGTAATAAAAAAAATATCAGAATTCTTTTGAATTAGCTTTAACGTGCTAAAAAATTTTTTTAGATCATGAAATGTATCAAACAATTGTCATTGATAAGTTTTCTCCGCCCGTTAGTGAGTGTGACGCGCTAACTCAACCGCCTCATTAATCGGTCGCTCTTCCAGCCTTCAGTGTCAAACTCTTCAACTGTGGACTTTTTCAGCGTTGCCAAGCTCTTAGTCTCAAACATGGGTAAGTCACTGCATTGTCATTTTAAGTGAGGTCGAGAAAACGACTTTTGAAAAGTCGCTGAGATGAGCTGACTGAGGTGTGTGAAGTAACAGTTACGACCACTCGGTAGATGCGATTGAACTGTTTTGATTCAACGAGTTCACACCGACAGTTTTCTAATAAACGTAAATACATTAAAGTATTAGCCTAGCTCATGGAAACAATGTGGTGTTTGTAATAACTTACATTGTCATTGTGTTTCTAACTTAAAGATGACGTGAGGGAGAATGACAGCTTCAGTCACCATTCACTTTTATTGCATCTTTTCTCCATACGTTAAAAGTGAATGATGTCTGCCATTCATCTTCTGTTGTGCTCCACAGTAGGTGATAGAACAACGATGATGTTAAATGTCAGGCAAGCTATTATTTTTCAGAAAATGACAGACAAAGCAACATTATAGGAAGATCAAATTAGGCTTGTCTCTCTTGCATTTTGCGGTTTAATATGTAAGAAGTGTATACTGTAAGTAAGCAAGCATGCCTTTCTCTATTGATACCGATTTAAGTAGGCTAAGTTGCTCAAGCTCATAATCAGATTATAGCGATTGTACCTGGTGCAGATAATAAGAAAAAAACTGTGCCTTTTAATGTCAGGCAGTCTATGAGTTTGCAGCAACATTACAAACTACTACCAAATGGTTAACAGACAGGTGTTCCTTAACTTATTTGTGACAAGATGATTTCCAGTGACTGGGAAAACCTGAGGTCCCAGCATCCTGTTGTTTTTTTCCCCTCCCTTCAGATGCTATTCAAACATGACAGAGGAAGAGGCTGTTTATTGTCAGGAAAGCTCATCTAAAGTACAGGAAATGTTCACATAAACTATGGAACAGCTGAAAGCAGAGGTGCAGAAGTTCATGGTTACCTCACTAATCAAATGCACCTTGTGCATGATGTGCAGCACTACTGACCACCTGCTACAGAATCAATCAGAGCTCTTTAAATCCCTTAGCTCTGCTTCAGAGCACAAATTGAATGGATTCTTTCTAGGCACAAAACAGTTTGTTCTTATGTGTATTTTAGATCTGGGTCTTGGCATCTGAAAGGCACTGCTGTTCTGGGGCTCTCACTCCATGCCCTGTTTACCAGTTATAGTTGGAATATGAAAAATGACAACACTCGTTTGTGCTGAAGAAAGACGGACTTTGTTGAAGCTCTCATTCATGGTGCATGTTGATGGTCTGTCCCCTCTGTATTCTGTCTAATATATGCACAGAGTCACATGAGGGATAAATAGCCACATTATGTCTCTCTGTTAGCCGCCTCCAAGCATTCTCCTCTTGTGTGGGGGGCCTTTGATAATCCTGACAAGCACCTCTGTTTTTGTGAGACCGCCCTCCCCTCTCACTGTCCCGTCCTCGCTCTTCTTTCTCTGGCTGTTGGTTGGTCTAATGAGCAGAACATGGGTTTGGGTTTATGGGGTTCAGGGACTTAAAACTGGAATGCTGTCTCCTAGGCCACAGCCGTGTCCTACTACAGATGTCCATTTAAAAGGTCAGCCAGTGCCTCTGGCATGTGCATGTGTTTCTGTGAGAGGGTACAAGTGCAATGTGTGCCACAGCCACACTGATATATGTTAAATGGAGAAAGCGGCAGATACCCAAGTCTGTATTTTTGCCCATATGTTAATGAAGTGGGAGCTCCATATGTCGTGAATGTATATCGTCTGCGTGGCACAGCTGTTCACTTGCTGTGGCGAAACGCTTAAACAGCACTGTGACATAAGTGAAGGAAAAAAATTATTGAAAGAATATATTAAAAACTCATACAGTGACTTGAATACATCTTTTCTCATAAACATTTCTTTTATAGTTACACCATATAGCATTTTATGAGGCTTTAAAGTTTTCTTGAAAACAAGTTTTTCTTTTTCAAAACTATTTGAACCTACGTGAATACATTTTTAAGAACTTGTAACATTTTATATATATATATAAATATATATAAAATTGTCTTTATCTTGACACTCGTATGTAATTGACAGAGTTAATTAAAAGCAACGTGCTAATGAAAATGAACAGAAATTGCTATGTGCTTAATTTAACTCTTAATTTAAGCTGATACAATGTATGCTATATTTACTCAACTGGCATTCTATTCGCTGCTTAAACACCAATTCACTTAAAAACAGTAACATTTACAAAATACAATTACAAATAAAAAAATAAAAAAAATCAATCTCACTAGGAGCAACTAAATAACTAGACTACACAGAGGAACAGTATCCTTAGAATCACTTCCACAGCAGTTTTTTCAGATATGAATGATAAAACATTTTTATTTTTACGTGTTTGAGAAGGTAAGTGCAGATGTGCATAATAAACATACATTATCATCCTAATATAGTTGCCATAGTTTTGTTCTTGGTGTGAACTGGCCTTAAGACCTGGAAAATACATTGTTCCATATAAGGCAAGTGACTTTTCCCACCATTTCCTGTATGGAATGACAAAGTGAAAATTTCAAAAACAGACAATATATCCTCAAAGCGGGCCAAATCGGCAAAAATCCTGGCCCGTATCCTACATATTTTCCTTTCTTTACCCTCTTCTGAGACGTGCCGTTTAACATTTCCAAAGGAATAATAAACAGTCCTCAGAAGATATGGGAGTTCAGTTAGGCCTGAACCACCCTCACATTTCCCTGTTTTCATTCCCCCTTCTGAGACCATTTTCATTTATTCTGGTAGAAAACAAATCTGCTGGCTCATGCAATCACAGCAGTGGATCTTGAGGCTGTGAGTGATTTCTCAAGCACGGTAAGAACCTTCCACTTGAAATCGACCCACTGGTAGTTTAAGAGGAAACTCTAGATTTGTCCCTGAGCAGTATTAAAACACCATGATCTCAAACCACAAATAGAAAATTTAGGGAATGTGTTTGTTAAAATGTTAATAAATAGCCTGGTTACAAGCTCAGACCTGCAAATTAATTTGGCTTTTTATTGTGTCCTAATAGACATTTATTCTAAAACCATTACCTCTGAGGAGAACATTAGATAAAAAGGCGTACATTTATTGATCCCTGAGGAGAAATGTAGGCAACTTAAGTCATTTTAAGAACTTTAGACACTTAGGCAACTATGTTAGTGTCTAAACCAGTAAAATAATAGGAGACATATCATGGCCTGCGGTGAATTGCCACTGTCTGTAAGTCTAGTGATGCAAAGCCTTTAGTGGAAACTAGACCCTGGAGCAGTATCAACTGCTGATGGGAAATACAGACATCTGTGCTGGGAGCACATAAGTCTTCTGCTCAGTAGTATTTTTGTTAGTCTGCTCACTGATTTTAGTCTGTGTCCAGAAGCTAAATCATATTTCAATGGGATGAAGATGACCGCTTTTCCATGGTGCAGAGTTTAGTCCAATGTATTTTTCCTTTTAATGTATCATATTGTTCTATGTAGCTTCTGGTTCTTGGTATTTCTAATGCTTTGGGTGTAGCCAAGTCCAATTGTGTTGTGACCAGGACTCTATTCAATCCCCTGTGGAATCCATGCAATGTGACGCAACCGACCTGACCTTTCAGTACAATAGCTACTGTAGCAACGCTCAGGGTCAGTTAAGCAACAAACACAATGGCACATGTCGAAACAAAGGCTTCAAGTCTTGAGTCAGTGTTCTCTTTTAACTTTCTTTCAGTATATTCAGTAAATCACAGAAAGTAGTTTTTCGAAAATTTAAAAATGCACAGTATCCTGTGATGTGCAGGTTTAAAAAAAGGTTGGTGTAGGGCAACAGCACATACAGTTTGCTCAGTATAAAAACCCTTATGCCTTTGAAATGTCCCCACTTTTCACAAAAACAAATATGTATGTGTGTATTAGCACTTGGTAAAAAAAATACTGATTTCTTAATTTTATTTATCGATTCTCATTTTTACTAAATGATATTGATTATATAACAACAATTGATTGTTCTAGTCTGTTTGCAGTTAATGAACACAACATCGTAGTATACCTCCCATCTAAATAATCGCAATAAGCTTTGTGCTTTGTTATTTTTGATATTTGTGATTGTTTACTGATCCTCTTTTTGGTCTGTCAGACTTTTAACAGAAGTGATAAAATCAGTCTTTATTTAATTTCATTGACATCAGACTTGAAGGATCTGTGATAAAGGAAACTATTTATAGTGATTTTTTTCATCTTTGTTATGTCCCATAATGTTGTAGGAAGTTTTTTTCTTCTTCTATCTGACTGGTTTTGACTGTTACCACTGTTAGATCCTGTGATTGGACATCAGGTCTTCCCTGCATGTCAACTTGAATACAACACCCATCTTTGAACCAATCAGGCATCCTCAGTCTACTGTGAGGACTCGTTTTATACTGTAAGGAGAGCGTTTATACTTTTGCCATCCTTTTCGAGTTTCTGATGTAATTATGATTTGATAGTTTACCTTTAGTTATTTCTGATTGCTCCCTTTTCTCTAAATGTTGTATTTGCTCAATTGTCCTGTGATTTGACTCTGGCTCTTTGCACAATTGTACTGATTTGATTGGCACTTTCTCTTCAAGAGAAACAGTGTTAAGACGAGGTTAGTATGTAATGTGAGCTATACCAAAGCAACATGTAAAATATCACTAGATTTTTGGGTTAGTCAGCGTAGTTAGTTGGTGTTTATACACTAAAGATTTATTTTTGTTTTCTATTTCTTTGTTTAGTTTAGTGTTAAATTAGTTGGAGTTAGTATGCGTTTTGTTTTATTCATTTCTTTGCTTTGAGCTTCACTCACATCACTGTTAAGTTTTATTTCAGTGTTGTGTATAATTTGTAAATATCATCTTTCTTTGACGTTTTGGTCATCACTGTTAATATGAAAAGCAATCGGTGTTTGTTTTGGTCGTCCTCACTTAAGTTTTTCTAATAAACATTTTCAGTTTCAATTTTATCCTTCACATATCTCATTCCTTTAGTGACAGACAGCCTCCCTAATTCTAAAAACATCTTTGATTTTTCTTAATTAGTTTAATCTTGTGTTGACTTCCTGATTTCCTAGACACAGTCAAACCATAACAATCATATAAAACATATATATAATTTCAGAAGACTGAATATAACACAGCCAAATGGAATACTATTATGGTGCCTTTATTTTTTGTCTAAACGTTCTTAGTAAACATTGACAAAAGTATTATTATTAGTGTTTATTATTTATTGTAGTGAAAATTTCGTTTTGAATTCTCAAATTTTAGAATGTCCGTCTCTCTTTCTCTTTCTCTAACACTTTGCTGCTCTCTTTGCTCTAGCAGACTTGCGGGTTTTGAGGTGTGTAGGTGGAATTCAGAACAATAGCTAGGTTTATAAGTAGCATGCTGTCAAACTCCTTGTCTGTTTCACAAGCCTTGTCAGCAAGTTACCATGAATTACAGTCTTTGCCCTTTCCTTTCTGCCAGACAAAAAGATTATGTCTTTATTTATTTTAAATGTCAGATTACTACTTTCAATCTTGCATTGTATGTGGCTGTTCACATTCACAGTGTGCGCTAGGGAGTTGTGCCACACAGCATTAGAATGTTTCTTGACTCTTAATAGAATGTTATCACACTAATACAGTCTCTTAATCTGTAGTTCAATATGTTGAATAGCTTACATGTAAAGCATAGGGCATTCATGAGCATAGGAATGTTTCGTTTTTTTTTTCTTATCCGTCCTCTTCTTGTCTTGTACTTTAATGAAAGGTTTTGATCCACTTTGAATGTTGACTACTTTATGTATATAAATGTTTAATTACGTGTCATTCCGGGACCTTTTATGGGTTGTGTTTGATTGCACACACAGATTACAGAAATCAATGGTAGTGAGAACGAAGCAAGTTTAACGAACCGGGAACACATTACCTGTGTATTTTCCAGAATCTCTGTTCGAAAGTGGCTCGAGAGGAACCCCATTCTTCTTTTTTAGAAATGTTGCTCCAGACTCTGTGAATGGAAATTTACTACAATGGAAAAAACTGTTTTCAATCACTTTTACACTTTTCCGAGGTCAAAAATCTTGAGGGGGGCCATGCAATATTTCTCTTTGGGGGCCTTGGGGCCAGAACGTTTGAGAACAACATTCAGAGATTGTAAATTCAGAGATTTATAAGGACTTAACAGGTTCTTTGTATGGCAATGGTGCACCTCAACCACCCCAAGGAACCAAAATGAATTAATTTAAAGTTAAAGTTAAAAAAAGAATCTTAAAAACAAGCATCTGAAAAATCTTAGCGTAGTTGCAAAATATTGAGAATCATATGCTCTGTAAAGAACATTTGTGCTCTGTAAGAATCTTTTTATTTGAACGAAAGATTAAACGCTCAGCTATATATTTTTTTTTTTGTATTTTCATGCTGCATGTGTAGCATTATAGCCTTTTAACTAATTTAGGATTTGATTATAACAGTACATGTGTCATTTGACATCGCTTTAATCAACATCACTCTGATTGGTGCAGTGTCAGTTGTAGATAACAACACCAGTTACACCAAGAACAAATGGGATGATTTACTATAATTTTCAGATCATTTGCTGATCTGGTCAAACAAGATAAGTGAGACAGAGTGAGAGAAATATGAGGGGTAGCATCCTTTTGTCGACCCATTCCTATTTCTGCTCTTCACAGCCCACCTGGGAGTGGGCAGTATGAACAGAATCTTCATGGTATGAGTAATTTTATAACAAGGTCAATATACAGCATCTCAAAGACAGTTCTGATCTAGGTGCAACACAAACAGTTTCATTTCAACACTTCAAACATTAACATTGTAAAATAGTTTAATCCTCTTAGGGCTGCAGCTATCGAATATTTTAGTAATCGAGTATTCTACAGAAAATGTCATCGAATAATCGAGTAATCGGAT
>JAUMHR010000042.1:7304656-7325145 GCA_032361145.1 Enteromius fasciolatus | reverse complement strand
CCAATGTAAATGGTCATGAAAATAAAGAAAACACATTGAATGAGAAGGTGTGTCCAAACTTTTGGCCTGTACTGTACCTAATAGAGTACATTTTTTACACAAATGGCCTTGATTTAAATTTCTTTGGAAGTTCTACACCATCCTTTATCATCATCATTGGCAAATATGGAGAGCAAAGCAATGCTATTGGTTGTTGCACACTTGCTGTTATAGCAGTAATGGACTGATTCTTACTCTTGTTCCCAGGGTGCTCTGAATGCTGCCTCAAATGCCTGAGTGGGATTCCCTACGCCTCTCTGATCGCAACCATCCTGCTGTACGCTGGGGTGGCGCTCTTCTGTGGCTGTGGTCATGAGGCTCTCTCTGGAACAGTCACCATCCTGCAGACCTATTTTGATGTTGTCCGGTCGCCTGTTGATGCCCTGGATGTCTTTACCATGTGAGTGCCACAATAACAAAGTCAGAATAAAAAAAAAAAGAACACTCAGTCAGGCTGTGCTCTCTGTTGACCACAATTTATGCGCCATTTTAGTAGCAACCTATTCCAAAAGTACTGTGCATGAATCCAATTTGATTTTGGTCATCAGTTCTTAATAACGTAATTCTAACTGAAACCTGATCAAAAATGACTGACATACAAAAATGTGCTCATAACTTTAAATGAGAAATTTAGTATGATATGTTATTACCTAATGTTGGATTCAGTAATTTTATCAGCTTTTCTTGTTGTTAAACATTTATTTTCTTTCAATTAGCACAAGTTTTGTGTTTCTTTTGGAAATAATTAATTGCATCAAAGGCCGCACTGATTTGATCTTATGCACCTGTGTTAAGGTGATAATGAAGACTGGCCATTTTTTAATGGTAACATGAAATTAGGTAAAGATTTTCAGCACAGCACAAGGATTTCTTAATAGGACAATAAAGAATAAGTCCTGTGTGATATATCTACACCCTTAAAAATAAAGGTGCTTCAGGCTGCCTTTTTGTCTGAATGGTTCCATAAAGAACCTTTAACATCTGAAGAACCTTTATGTATCACAAAAGGTTCTTTGATGCAAAAGAACGTACTTTAGATAATAAAAGGAGTTTCTACAAGGTGTTATTTTAAAATATATTTTCCCACACACATATTTCTAAAGAACAGTGACACACACCGAAATATAAGATCTACCATGTTCGGTTTTGGCATCGGCCCCATTTAGAGAATTAAGTGTTCTGAAATCGCACCAGATCAGCCAAGCACACCTGCTCACCGGAACTCCACTGGTGGGAAGGAAAGCAGGATGGAGGAGAGAACAGAAGAAACGAGTGGGTGGAGTAAGGAATAGTGGCAGTGAAGCAGCATTTTTCAGCCATTTTATCTTATTTTACCAAATGCTTTGAAATAAGACTGCATTATTGAATTTAATCTACACACAAAATTAAGTGGATTAGGGCTTCACAAAAAACTTTGACACCAGTATACCAAATGTTATCTTATTGAATTACCACTGAGTGCAAGATAAGCACGGATCCTCTTTTTATATGGAAATGACTAATTATTCTTGTTTTACTTCCTCAGGATTGACATTTTTAAGTATGTGATCTATGGCGTGGCAGCAGCCTTCTTCGTCTATGGTATTCTGCTGATGGTGGAGGGATTTTTCACCACTGGGGCCATTCGGGATCTCTATGGGGACTTTAAGATCACCACCTGTGGGCGCTGTGTCAGTGCTTGGGTAAGATCAACTACCCATTTCAAAAGAACTAATGCACAAGCAGGAGAGCATGTTAAGTGATGTGCTGTAATGCAAAAAAGCAATTATCTTGAAATTATGAATATTACACAGAATATTACATTAAACTATATTTACTTAACTATTATTATTATTTTTACATTACACAAGTTTGGCTTGTTTAAAAAAAAAAAAAGTTTGCACTAAAGGAAATCACATACACAAACAGAAAAGATTCGGTTATTAACTAGATCATGTGAACTTTGTTTATCTTCAGAAACACAGATTCCTATATTTTTATAATATCTGAGAGCTTTCTGACTATTGACTGCTATTTTATTAAACAAATACGGTCACTTTTTGACGCATATTCACTAGATGCATTATTTCATTCAATTAATGCTGAACAACTGACAGTCACATGGACTATTTTAACGATGACCTTACTGCCTTTCTGGGACTTGAACATGTCAGTTGCATTGCTGTCTATGCAGGGTCAGAAAGCTCTCAGATCTTTTCAAAAATATCTTAATTTGTGTTTAAAATGTTCTTACAGGTGTGGAACAACATGAGAATGAGTAATTAATGACATTTTTGGTTTGGGTGAAATATCCCTATACAGTTTTAATTACTATGCATGCATTTATGCCACCTCTGAGTAGAATTATACAGTCTGTGTAAAGACACTTCATAATCACTTCTATGCCACATTTGCAGTATAAATTTGGCAGAATTCATTTATGTTAAATTAATTCCATATGGTATAGTGTGGAAGTACTTGAAAGTTGTCAAAAAAATATCTCTTCCTCTCTTCTTCAGTTCATCATGCTTACTTATATCTTTATGCTGGCTTGGCTGGGAGTTACAGCCTTCACCTCCCTGCCAGTCTTCATGTACTTCAACATCTGGAACACCTGTCAGAACATCACACAGGTGGAAAGTTCCAACCTTTGCTTCGACCTGCGTCAGTTTGGTGCGTAGCTCATCTCAGGAGTCATTTCCCATGTTCTATGCATACTGGTGCAAACAAAATACTTAGCCAGCAAAATAAAATATGGATCTATGGGCAAGAACGCTGCCTAGGATTTTCTAGTCAGATTCAAGCGCATCTGGGTTACTAAATAAGTCAATAAATCAGCAGTGAATGCCAAGTTTAGCTGTAGGGCTGTCTGAGATTACTTAAAACAACTATTTTGCAGTTTATTGCCAGTTTTAGTGCAGAAATGACTGAATGTACTGTAACAGCCAAAATGTATTACAAACTCAAGAGCAGAGGATACATATTACCAAAACACCATGGTGTATCATTACTGCTGGAATCACCATTAAACCAGCATTGTAACATAAAAGACCGTTTAAATCACCACTACTGATCTGTTGTACACCCTTTTGCCATAATGAGTATGTATAAGTATGATTACAACTGAACACTAAATGCCAGCTTTGACATACTTAATTTTCATATATGCATGTACTGTCATTGCATTATTAATAAATCTTCCATTAACACATCTTACTTTATTTGAATCGCAGGAATTGTGCCCATTGGTGATGAGAAAAGACTGTGCATTGCTTCTGAGAACTTCATGAAGATGTGTGAATCTAATGAGGTCAGTTGGCAGTTCTGAAGCAGGGCCTGTTTTATCCTGAATGATGGCCTTCATCTAAATTCAGTCCGCCATTACAGTCAGCGACCTTTCGCATAAAAGAATCGTTGGGAGCGAGAGAGAGAAAAAATATGAATAAATTGTGAACCTTTCCATGCTTTTAAGTATTTGCAGATCCTTGGATGGACAATATCCATATGCTTTCACAATATTGTTAAGTAAAAATGTCAAAGTAGAGTTTATAATTTTCGATCATTTTGAAGATATAGGGCCAGATTTACAGCTTTACAGGACACACAGTGAAAAATTTGTGATGCCCTTACAGAAAAACCACACAAACTTGTGAAATATTTGAAACAACATAAAAAAATGTAAATGTTTGAAACTCATGTGAACACATCACATACTGTCCACACGTCCACATTTGTTCACATGGGTTTTACATATTTACACATTAATCCTTTCCAAAACCATGTGTCATGTGCATTTCACGCGTGATTTTAATGTGATTGAGCACATGAAGCTCACGTCTTTCTGAAAAGGGTGAAAAGGTGTGGGTTATTTTAACCTTATTGCATATGCACTTGTAGGAGTTTTCCTATGAGGCACAACATTTATGGAGAGCAATTCATTAATGCAGTGTGATCTTCCAAGACTTGTCGCAGTCAGCTGACCAGTATTTGCGCCATTATTTATTTGTTTAGTAAATCTGGCCCTGGATTTATCTGCACTTCTTGATGATTTGTCACTGAAAACCATCCACGTTTCTCCTCTTCAGAGTCTTTTTTTGTCTCTTTCTCCAGCTGGATCTGACATTCCACTTATTTGTCTGCGCACTTGCGGGGGCTGGAGCAGCCGTTATCGCCATGGTGAGCTTTTCCATTGCTGTCTCTTACTTTCAATTTTGCTTTCTTAATTGCTTTTTCTGCGTTGTATGAATTTTCTCTGAATCTACATTTCCTTTCAGGGCAATAAATGAAATATAGATTTGATTTATGAGTTTCATTCATTTTTAGAATGCAGTGACACCTGCAAGGGAGGTAATATGAAATCTAAGCTCAACAAGTATGTTTTAGACATCAAGGACTTGCTCAGAATTGCAGTCTAAAGGCTCGTCGAAAATGCAAAAGACATCCAAGGCCTCTTGTAAAATAGTGAGCGAGAAAAGAGAGAAGGAGACAGAGAGAGGGAGAGGAACACTCATCATCGAAAATGCAGGAGGTGTTGTTGCCATGGAAACAGAAGAGGAGAGGGAAGGAAGGAGAGAAGCTTGTTTGGAACGGCGATAAGTGATTGTGAGACACCATTTTCTGTGAGGCAGCTTTTCTACCCTTTGGTTTGAAGCTGTTATCATTGGTTAATATGTGGAAGATAAAAATAATAGCATCAAATTAATTTGATGCAGTCAATACACTGTGCATTGTGGTTTTGTCTTCGGCTTAAGCTTCCTTGAAAAAGCACAATGCGTTTGTTCTCTGCAAAGGCAACAGTCTGGCATCATTTATGCCAGTTAATTGCATTCCAAAATGGTTTGGAAATGAGAAAACAGCTTGGACATTAAGTACTTGGAAACAAAGAGTCTATAGAATTGGATCATAATTTGTGCTCTTTTGATTATATAATTACATCATACCTTTCAGGGAACATTGCTGCATACTTGCAGCTTGCAGATTTGTGCAGCAATAATGCCACCCATTGGTGCACAGAAGAACTTCAGCAAAAAAGAAGTGGCCGCAATGAAACCGCAGAAGCCATTTTTATCCTGGAAGTGCATTAATTATGCAATCATTTTCAGAAACATCCAAATTTAATGGCATAGTTTATCCAAAAATTGGCATCAGTCTATTCTGTTGTTCTAAAGATTGAATGATTCACAGACGTTTCATACATTGAAAGTAACTGGTGACCAAATGCTCCAAAAATGCACCAAGGCATTGTAAGTCTTTGATTTTAGTTATGGTTCTCATTTATATGCTTTAAAAATGCACATGAATATGGAATACATTTGCTGCATCGCAGTTGGTTATGAAGACCAACAAGAACCAATGTCAAATAATGTCAAACCTAGTGTGGTTTCTTTAAATGCACATATTAAAATATACAAGAGCATAAATTAATACAATTTCCCCCAGTTTCACATACAAGGCTTAAGCTAGTCCCAGATTAAATTGCATGTTTGAGCTGTCTCAGATGAAGATATCTTGCTTTGACATATCTTAAAACGCACACCTGTTAAGATGCACACCTGTAATATTTTCTTATAAAGGCATTTTTGTAAAAGCTGCTTAAAAATCTTAATTAAACTAATGCCTAGTCCTGGCTTAAGCTAAGCCCCGTTTGTGAAACCGGGCCTTTAAGTGCAAGGACAAGATTATCAGTAAGATGTCTGGAGCTTGACATCCCTTGTTCACCGTTTACTTTCACTGCCCTTTCAGCGTAGATACCACAGAAGCAAGAATATCATGCAGGTTTGAGGGTGAACAACAAAGCAGCAAGTAACTTTCTTCCTTTCTCTTTTTCAATGATCTGGCTACTGTGATAGGTGGTGGCGGTGTCTGTCCTCATCCGTAACCACGTCATTCTGACGTCTAAGAGCACGGGGAGGTACTGCACGCGTTTCTGAAGCCAGCTCCGGTCTGGGGTGTCCCTTCCCACATCCCGACACACTCTCGGTCCACCAAGAGCCCCACCACCATCACCCACTACAGCGACTATAATATATAATAATGGCGTCCCTTAATTGGCTTGATTAAAATAACACCCAGGCTCTTCCGTTTTGCAATATCATTTCAGTCCCTGTCCTTTTCCCACCTCCCCAAGTTAACCCACCAGTTACAAGCGATAACGTGTAAATGAAATAACCTGGCTTATATTCAGCTGGAACTGGACACCATGCCATCTGATGGGGGAAATAACTGATCTAGTTGCTCTCCAGCCTAAACTGGGCCACTAAACGCCCTCAAAGTCTTTTTGGGTAAAGATGGCTCATCAGCACTAACACTAACCCTCCCCTCTAACCCTTGTGTTGCTGTAGGTGCACTACCTGATGGTGCTGTCGGCTAACTGGGCTTACGTGAAGGACGCATGCCGGATGCAGAAATACGAGGACATCAAATCCAAGGAGGAGCAGGAGCTTCATGATATCCACTCCACTCGCTCTAAAGAGCGTCTGAACGCATACACATAAAGCATGCGCTCTTGCGCACACATATAAATATGTATACACACACACACACAAACACACACAAGCATGCCCTTCCCCTCCCTAAAGACATATATAAACTAAACTTAACTACGTCTAATTTCCATGGTTTCGGGATCAGATGGGATGGGGAGGTAACTGTAACACTTGCTATGTACGGGTGTGAACCAGAATGTTGGTCTAGGGACGTGCTTATCGTCTCCATTGCAACGTCTCTGACTACCCAGGATTTAGATTTTCGTTTTGTAGTCTTTGTTCTGATTTCATTTCTCCTCTACCTCCCTTTTTCCGTCAACGTGTTTGAGAGCACAACCTGATAAATGAACTAAGTTGAGTGACTTCTCTTTTGTACCACATACTTTTAGGTTTCATTGGGTCTTGTTAGGGGGATTGGGATTAGCCAAAGGGATTACAGAACACTTTTCACCTTTTTGTATTACACGCCGATGATTTACGCTCACCCTATAAACGGCTAGTCATGATTTAGATTTTCTTTAGACTTTTTAAAAACCAAAATGTGACCAAACTTGTAACTTATGATTTACAGGTTAATCGCTCCAGCTGCCGCACTTATAGCAGACAGCACAAACAATGTACAGATTCTTTTTCCAACAAATTCAGTTTTGGAGTGCCAGGGATTTAAAAAAAAAAAAAAAGTACCTTAAAGTGACTTTTACTGCTATACTGTAGCTTGGCCTAACTGTATATGCTAGCTGTGCACAGTATTAACGGAAGGTGTGACACTGGTGCTTAGTAACGTTTGTTAAGCTTTGACAGAGATGGCTGCTGATTGGAAAAGAAGGACGTCTCAAATCAGCTAGAGCAGTCAAGTAGGATTTGCCTTGGGAGACTCTACGGATATTTGTTTTCTCTCATTCATTGCAAGCCATACTCTCACATGCAAATAACATTTTCAGGTGTTTTATTGCTTAGTTTTAGCTTTAACTTTTTAAATGCAAGTACTCAAACAAAAACAGGTTTTTCTGTCATTCCTCTGAACTGTATATATCTCTTTAAATGTATACGCATTTCATGACGGTTTCTGAAACCCATCTCGGCAGTCAGTGTTAGGTGATATTCTTGGGATCATCGTCCATATCGGAGAAGTATAAATCTAAGTGGAAAAGTTGATTGCAACGACTCTGCCAAACACTGGAAAGTTAAAGAAGGTATTTACATGACATTCGAACACGTTTCGAATTAAAGTAGGAAGGATACGGGATGTACAAGCATGTGTTACTCAAAACTCAGCGTTTTGGCTCAGTCTTGCCGACTTCAGTTGCCCTACTTTTTGCAGTAAAGTACTTTTGTCGGTGTCTCAAAAAAACAAAACTAAAAAAACAAGCTAGTTTTTGTGCACTTATGAACCATCGTGAGTTTTTTGGTGTAAGTGCATTTGGAATCAGCGCTGAGTCCCTGTACTCCTATTAGTCATGCAGCTTTTTTAAAACCACAAAAGAAACTTGTATTAGGTAAAAAGTACATAAATAGTTGTTATTTGTGGCATGGTTATGCATCCAATGGTAATAGTTTTAACTAACTCAAAAGGAAAAAAAAAATGCTTTATTTTGATTTTTACACTTATGACTGTCTTGCTGGGGTCGATTATATTTTTTTCTAAATGTGCAGTATTACAGTTGCTACGCTAACAATATTAAGCTAAATATCTTATTAGGTTGTAGTGTTTGAGTTTTGTCCTTTCTAGTTCGTGATGATTTTTCCGAACCATGTCTTAAACCTATTCTTGTTATGATGTTGCGTATCCAGTATTACCCTGACATTGCTTTCAGCTTTATCCACATACTGTACTAGTTTTTTGTACTTTCACTGAGAATGCTTTGTAGCAGGCAGTAAAATTAACTGGTTTTGTACATAAATGTGCCAACAGCTTGACAGTGGCTTTTTTTTCTTTTTAAACTGTAGGAACAAACTTGCTTGCGTAAATAAAGACACTTGTGTACTTGTTAATTTGTTTCAATTGTTCATGTTTGTTGTGTATTTTTGATATGTGCTTTTTTTTTTTTGAGTCATGCAAGCTCATATGAAGCCTGTTATTATAGCATAATAATAGTCCATAGTTAAAATGCATTGATTTTTAAAGCACATAGGAAATACATGCTCGCAAGAGTCTAAAAACAAGCCTGACAACAGCAATAGCATTTTAGCAAACCAAACTTTAACCAAAATTGTAAATCTTAACATTCATTTATAAATCATTTAAGGTTCATTCATAAAGTTTATGCAACAAAAAAATGATCAGCAATTTAAGCAACAAACAGTGTCTTAATAACATCCAACAGGAAAAGGTTAATATGGCAGTAGGATGAGGACGATATTTAGAGGAAACAAGAATCAGCGGGTGGAAGACATCTTTCAGGTACTTAGCTGAAAACATTTCATCATGTCAAATACTAACTGGGTTTAAGCTTTAATTAAAATACCATTTATATTGTAAATCAACATTATTATAAAAAACAATTAAATATGAATATATGCACGAATAAAGAAAAAAGAGACCACTGCAATTTACTCCTAAATCATTATCTCTCTGAGTATGACAAGCATTCCATGCCAGTCTTTGTTCAATTTCTACACAAACATACTTCATTCTGTTTAATGAGGTTCTTATTTGGGGAACACCTGAATCCAATCCTATTTAACGGGGAAAGTTATAGAGAGCACCGCTGTATCCAACACTCTCCTCTTGCAATGTGTCCAGTTGGATGGTAAAAAAGTGCTAGAAGTCTTTCAAAAGTAATTGGAAATTTAAAAATAACCACTGAACATGCCAAAAACTGTGAAAAGAAAGGTTTTGAGTCAAGAAAAAAAGGGCGCAATCCTAGCTTTACTGGCACAAGGATTCAGTGAGTGCCATGTTGCTTCTATCCTTAATATTTCAAAGACGACAGTTCACAAAAACAAGGTAAAGCAACAGACACTAGGAACAACAAAGCTACAGCCTGGAAGAGGCCAAAAATGGGTCAGTAACAAGCGAGATGAGCGCAAACTCATTTGAATATCAATCAAGAACCGTAGGCTGACTTCAAGTGACCTTCAACAACAGTGGCAAACTGAGACTGGGGTGAAGTGCACGGCAAGAACGGTTCGAAACATGCAGGGCTGAAGTCATGCAAAGCCAGAAAAAAAACCTTAATCAGTGAAAAACAAAGAAGAGCCAGGCTGAAGTTTGCAAAAGACCACAGGAATTGGACTGTAGTGGACTGGAGTAAGGTAATCTTTTCCTTTGAGTCCAATTTTCAGCTTTGGCCAACATCCAGGTGTATTATGGTTAGACAGAGACCTGGAGAGGCCGACAACCCACAGTGTATTGCACCAACTGTAAAATATAGAGGAGGGTCAGTGCTGATCTCGGGGTGCTTCAGCAAGGCTGAAATTGGACAGATTTTTCTTTGTGAAGGGTGCATGAATCAAGCCAAGTACAGAGCTGTTCTAGAAGAACATTTGCTCCCTTCTGCCAAGATGATGATCTGCAACTCGGAGGATTGGATTTTTCAACAAGACAATGCACCATGCCATACAGCCAGAGCAATCAGAGTCTGGATGGAAGATCACCAGATCAAGACCCTGTCACGGCCAGCCCAATCTCCAGATTTGAACCCTATTGAAAACCTCTTGAATGTCGTCAAGAGGAAGATGGATGGTCACAAACCATCAAGAAAGCTGAGCTGTTTGCCTTTTTACAGAAAGAGTGGTATAAAGTTACCCAACAGCAATGTGAAAAACTGGTGGAGAGCATGCCAACCCGCATGAAAGCTGTAATTGCATATCAGGGCTATTCCACCAAATACTGACTTCTTAATGTTATATAGCCAAAGCATTTTTTGTTTACAATTTATTTGCATTTTGTTTTATTTGAGTTATTAAAGCTCTACAAATACTGCATGATCTTGGCTTATTTTCATGTGTTGTCATTTCCTTTTAATATATACTCTACTAGTTCTATACTAGTTCTATTAGGAATTTAGGAGAAATACTGTCAGCAGTTCACAAATCAAACAAAACCGTTACATGCACCTGTAAGAAAAAACCCCATAAGAAACTGAACTGCAGTGGTGCTCTTATTTATTTTTTTCTTTCTCAGAGCTGTATGTGAACATAAAAGCAAAATAAAAAATTATATACATTGAATACAGATTTTATTCCAAACTTCATATCTATTTACTCCATTTAAAACGTACAAATTTGTTTCATCATCACTTGCTCACCAATGGATTCTCTGCAGTGAGAATAAGAGTCACAGCTGATGAAAAAATGACAATAACATATACGCACATGACTCCACTCCATCGATTCAAATTTGTGAAGTGCAATCCATTGGTGAGCAAGTAATGTAATGCTTGTAAAACTCTACAAATCTATTCTGATAAATAAATTCATCTATCTTTGGTTGCTCGATAGCGAGTACAGCAAATTTTAAATTGTGGGTAAACTATTCCTTTAACATGGGGTTTTCATTATGTTTTGTTTGAGCTTTCTTCATGCACTGAACGGTTATCCGTAAAGTCACTAAGAGCCTGCATTACAGTTGCTTGCCAATAGGTGACAGTGACGTTCTAAAAACAAAATCCATTTTTGTGACCTATTGAGTGAAACCGGTGACATTTTACCTCACTACTGATGATATATACAAATGGTACCATATACAAATCAAATAAACAAAATCTATTCTTTCAGTGTTCTTACAAAAGAATGTTTGCCATGATATGGATAAGATTTGAACTGCTATCAGTCTCTTTGCGATTCATATCTCACATCAACAACACACCTTGCCAAACGTTTCTTACAGAGGAAGCCACAGCTTTGCAGCTTTTAAAATGTGCATTTACCTCTGCAATACACTAAACATGCTGTCACACACTTTGCGCCTGGCCATACAGCATTACACATCAGCCAGAACACACCAATCTCTACGCTCCTAACCCAGTCTAACCCCAGTCTTACAAGGAAAAAGGTAGGCTACAGAACACAGTCGACCTCAAAGATTCATAAATGTGCTCTCGCTTAATCAGGGTTGGAGATAAACTCTGCAGGACTCCGGTCCTCCAGGATCGAGTCTGGTGACCCATGGTTTACTTTTTCTATAACGTAACCTTAACATTCTTGCCTGGAACCTCATGACACCCAACACAGATGTGATTTGTCAAGATAAAATGCTTTCACTGTCACCGTGACTCTTACAGATGCTCAGTCACAAACAGCACATTGTGACTGTAATTTGTCATTTCAGGTCTATTTGACTTAGTAACTGCTATGCCGTGTTCTTCATAGCAGCAGCACGTACAGGTCATACTGAGCACTTTACAACATTAAAGAATCAAGTGTGTATTTGCTTGTCAAAGCAGCTTTGCTTGACTTCCCATCAACTGATACTAAAAGCAATTGTTCTAGGCCACATATATGTTGTCATTTCACTTCAATCCAGAGTGTAATATCTAAAATAAAAAAAGATTCTTGTGTTGGATTGTGTAATGGGCATAAACATGAACATGAGTGAACATGTCACATTTATGAAGTGCCTGAGGTGCATCATGTCCCGCTGTTAGAATAGCCTTCACTTCAGTCATTTTATGACAACAAGAACAGAAAGACATAGGTTTCCAGTTATTAAAGAGGAAAAAATACAGTATACGATCTGCAACTAAAGCCAACAGGATCTTTAGTGCTGCCTGGCGAAAGTAGGAGAAAAATGGCTGCTATTGTAGGGTACTTCACCTGTCAGAGGAGAATCACTTTTACTGCAGTAGCGGGAGTCTTTCCCTATGGACAACCCAAAACACTCAATAAGATTCTGAGAAGGTACTACATTTGGATAAGAACTTACATTATGATGATTAATGCCACATATGCGATTTCAGATGCAGACAATATTTTATTTTTTTTTGTAAATGTAATAAACCAGTAGACGTGGACGGCGCATTACACGTAGCAATTGTTTTTTTTGTGAAGAGAGCCATTGTAGAAATGTTCTGTTGTAATTTAATCAGATTAGGGTCATATTTACCAGTAATTCATGTGATCATATGATCTCAACATGACAAAGGCAACCCAGAGTGTAATATAAAGCAATTTTTTTTTTTTAGTTATTTAAGGGTTCACTTCTTCTACTTTATTTATTTCTATGTTTATTTATTAGGAAACAATAATTTCAAATTTAGTAACATGCAGAATGCAAAAATGAAAAACTTTGCTGTTGGTACTTAATCCATGAGTATTTGTCAGATAAATGGCAAATTTCTTTTACACATGCTTCATGTATACGTCAGAACCAGAAAACCAGCCTATTCGTTTTCTGCAGTGTTAATGGTGTCAGATACTCATCTTCACATCACTTGTTTTTTTTTACTGCTGTTTGATAAATATTGCAAATACAAGGGCCTATCGTTTTAGACTTTTAGTAGAACACAGCTTAAAACGTCCTGGAACACATACACACACACACTGGTGAATCCTTATAGTTTGGTTGTTTTTAAAATGACAGTGTTAAAACCAAAGCTATATTTTTGATTTACTGGCCAGTTTGACTGACTAATGTACTGTGGAAATTTCTTCCAATTTCAATGAACAATCAGACATAATCAAGCATTAGAACAGGTTGTAATTAGACCACTATAAGGTATAATTGTGTAAGATCCCATAAATCTTGCATCTCTTCTGGGCATTTTGCTTCATTAGTGCTTAGATTGATTAGATTCATCCCTCAAGTCATAAGACATATGTACTGAGCCAGGAGAGGAGACGTGTGTAGTGTTCCAATGCATCACCGGTGAGCAGCAGGACAGAGAATAATATGTGTTGGCATTCCTAATTAGCACATTCAGTTGAAACTGAGATTGCCAGCAGTCCCTGTTGGTTTTATAGAACTAACCCGGGATCCAGTTCTACAATCCAAGTGATTTCTAATGGAATGTTGAAGAGCGCTGCATAGGCTAGTTTAGATTCTACAAAGCTAACCTCAACGTGGTAGTTCAAGGACCTGATATAAAACTACCCTTACTAAACAAAACCACATACAATATACTGAAATATATGAAATAATGCAGTAATGCAATAGGCTAGTTTAGTTTATTTTGAATACTAAATCTGTTTTTTGAGAGTGAGATGAATTAATGCACATTCACATTTAGTCTAGAACTACACTGCATTCACACGTCGCACACAACGCCTCTGTATTTCTGATTTTCAGGAGACTTGTCGGTCAATAAATAAGAAAACAACATTGAAAAGTAATGCGTTACTTTACTAATTACTTCTAATGCTTTCCCCCCAACCCTGCCAATTAGACAATACATCATGTACAGAAGTGCTGATGTCTGTTGTCGACAGTGGTCAACATATTGTATCAGTACCCATGGCTTTGTATGGGAAATACTCAGTAGGACATTAACTGTAGTCCAGCAGTGTGGCCATGTGCCTCCAAAGTTCCCTGAAGAGATGGGATATCAGCGGTTTGCTGCCTGCCATGTGGCTGGCACAGATGGAGCCGAGCCATTCTTCCCATCAGGGAAAGCAAAGAATAAGGACTTCCGGCTTGCACCACAACCCTCGGGTGAAGCTTGAGCGATGGGCACCTAGAGGCTGTGATTCTCAAACTTAAACTTTAATGAAGCCATTTCCATTCACAAACGTACTATACTTATAAACAATGCTCTTATTAAATAGAGGTATGGTTTTTATGGTTAGGCCTCAATTACCAATGAGTAGATTAGACCTAAAAGGACGCCCTCATCAGACATCCCTGCACAATGTTCCCCATGATGACGGCCCTGCTTATAAATCAGGAAACTAAATGTCTGCTGATTCATTCTCAAATGCATTATTCATAATTTCATATGTCCGTATTTAAAATCTCTTATAAAACATTGTGTGGAAATTTATAAATATGTATCAATGATAAACACAATTGCTGTGAGGCAAGCAATATAAAAATTTTGCTTTGTATTTTACATTTCTGCCTCAGGTTTGTCATGCATAAAACATAACAGAATATGAATCCGTTTTTTCATTTTGAACAATAATTGCCTTTCTGAGGGGAGCGACCTCTCATGACACATAGTAGCCCTCTCCTGAGCCCAAGACTTCACTGTAATTGAGGCCAGTTTCCTGTCTTATTGAGGATTAATGTTGAACCACAGCCAAGCTTCGCACATCTTGTCTCTGTCTCCAATTTTATTTTAGTACATTTCAAAGCCCAACCCTTCTTTTTGACAGTGCATGGATTAGCGCTCTGGTTTATGGAAGGGAGACTGTTATTTTTAATACCCTGCCTGTTGCTAGGCTGGCCTGTAAGCATTGATACAATGTTCTGCTTGAGTTGCAGCATGGTTAATTGAGGAGAAAGTGGCCCCGTTAATGCTAATGACCACAGCCACAGATAAATCGAGAGAGGGAGTGAGTGAGAAAGACAGATAAGCCTGGAAGGAAATGATGAGGACAGAGAAAGAACAAGCGGAGGACCCGCATTAAAGCTCACCAGTCTTTTCATCATATTTATTTTCGCTTGTCTTGTAAAAAAAAGCTGACACCCAGACTACACAACTGACTTGGTAAATTTTACAATCTCATAGCTGTATAAACGGAATGCACAAAAAAATGGAGCCATCTCTCGTTGAGAGGAATCTAAATGTGTTTTCAATTAGCCCACACATTCAATTACATTATTAATTTCGATAAAAGAAGAGCAATCAAAGTGCTCCTCGTAAAAGAAGAATGTATGTACCGCTTACAGCAGAAAACAATTATCTCTCAAGCACTTTATCAGTCTCCCACTTTTTTATTATTACATAAGTGCACAATTATCATTTTAAGTATTGGTTTGCAGGGTTTTTATTTATTTATTTGCATTTCTTAAAGTCACATATTGCACAAATGATCCAATCAAAAGGTAATAAAACTGTTCCAGTTTTTCAAATGGTCAAAAAATGTTCAAAATGTCCAACAAGTTGTAAATACAAATTGGCTAATAAATATGAATAAATAGTCATTTAACTTAAAAATAGTTACAAACACCAGCTATTAGCAAATGACTAAAGAATTAAACAAATGATAAAAAAACAAATGCAAAATAATTGTGAATTATATTAAATTGAACTTTTACTTATAAAATGCATCAAAATTTATGAATAGATTGACTAGTCAGTTTTACATTTCAGTGCTTTCCCCATGATTAATGGAATGTGGCTATTCACTCCAATATATACATTTAAAAATACTTTTGTTAAATTAATATTTATTAAGCAGTACAACACTAATATTGAAAATAATAAGAAATGTTTCTTGAGTAGCACATCAGCATATTAGAATGATTACTAAAGGATTGTGTGACACTGAAGACTGAAGTAATTGTTGCCGTTCAAAAATTCAGCCATTACAGAAATACACTACACTTAAATTGAATATATAAATCAAAATGCACCTTTTTTGTTTTTGACAAAATAAATGCAGCCTTATTTAAAAATAAATTAAGTGGTGGACATTCCAAACTTTTGTACGGTAGTGTACCTTTCACATTATTAGAAATTGTGATAAAGTGCCCATCTATTAGCAGTATTGTTTTTTACATTGCATAATAATAATGGGTATTTTATGATGAGGTTACAGTCTTCCTCTATGCTGGCCCTGAGTGTGCAGATGCCAGAGTTAGTAAGAGCGAATGTGTTCTGACAGGATGGAACACAGACACTCTGCAGGTAGCTGCCACGGGCCACATGGCCTGACAAATGCCACATCAGACAACACGGGAATAAGAAGAGGTAATGCAGAAAAGAGCCAGAAGAAAGAGGGAGAATTAGAGAAAAAACTTGGCTCTATTCCTCTCTTGCTGTGGTGAACATCACTGTTTATTACATGTGACAGGACACTTTTGTGTGTGTATGTAAACCATAGGCTGAAACAGTGTTTTGCCCCCAAGCAAAATTAAGAAGAATCGACTGGTTCATGTCACCTTATTATGGAGATTTACCACTAGGCGCCACTCGCTCAAGGAAGGAAATGCTAATTGCGCTGTCTGAGTAAGATTTGAAGTAGTAAAGATAAATGAAGGTCAAGAGATGTTTGGATTGATATTTTGTGGACAGTAAAAAAGGTAATCAATTCATAAAGAGTCCAGCAAAATACTTTGATCAACTTTACTCTGACTTCAGTATACTGCAAAAATAAAACAACATAAATAATTTGTTTATAATAACAATGATTTTGATGTAAGTTGATGGCTCTAAATTGCACAGCATGTAAAAGATACCTGAAATTACATATACGTGTACACAGTCCTAAATCATCTTCTTTTTTCATATATATGCTTTTGAATGTTAGAATCACACATAGCTTCATATCTATAAGTTTTCAGAGATGGTACTGTAGGTTCGTTCGGAAGTTCATGTAGTATGGAGCTATGATTCAAATATGCATATAAGGAAGTTTGAATGGCACGGTTGCATCAACAAATGCATTTTTATATCAGTTTTATTTTTTTTAACACTATCGGGTAGGTTTAGGGTTGGTTTGGTGAAGGGCATAGGCTATTTCCAAAACAATAGAGCACGATAGTACCAGTGTTCACCCCTTGAACCTGTGTTTTAGCAACATTTCTTTTGAAAACTGCAGTGATATGTACTTATTGGTACATATTTCATGTCTCGCCTACGTTTATGCCATGAGACGAGGTTTAATTTTTTCCGGTACTACTTCCAAAACATACTTTTGACCAACAAATACACAACCGTGTCCTGTAGCACCTACACTCTTTGTTCAATACATGCAAGACGAATGTTATGTGTGAATTAAACAAACGCATAACTCCATAAAACACTACCTGTGCAGTTTTCTTTTTGAACTCTCAACTCTCAAACTCAAATCAATAGGCCTTTGTAAGCTAAATATTGATAGGAAAGTTGTTGTTATTGTCTCTCAAACTGTCTTCCAGTTTTGTCGACAGGTGAATAAACTCTCACATAATAAGCCACAAATATCGTCCCACCCGGGAATCATGCCAGGAACATCAGCCTGAGCCATAGCCGCATCTTAACAAGTAAGATCTTTCCTTAGATCACCAAAACATTCCCCTTGGAAATATGAGATCAAATGTATTTTCACAGAGTTAGGTTACAAACTACCTCAGCAGTTAGCCTTGCAGCTGAGTGAGAGAGGGTTACGTGAGGCTAGGTGAAGACTAGAGGAGTGACAGAAATGCTAATGGAGAACCGAGGCCAGAGTGTGTGTGTGATTGTGTGATTATCATGCAGACCGACAGAGTGGATGGGCACACACCTCAGCACAGCAATCAGCTGCCAGGCCTCACCACATTTCAAACTGAATTCTGCTCGGAGAGAAAACGACAGAATGGAGAGGGAGAAGAAGAACGAAACTGGCCAAAAGAGAGAAAAGTGCAACAGAACACGTTTGAATCTGCTTTAAAAATATGTTTGCAGGAATGCCAGCCAGATGGACTGAAATAGCTAATGTAGAGCATCTGTTGCAATTAAGGTTCAATCCATGATTTCAAACGGGCCGGTTATATAAGCCTGTTTAAAAAAAGGTTACGGCGAGAAAGCTTGTACACCCCGAGCACAAAACTATGCAAACAATCTTTAGTGACCCTGAGCTGATGAGCAACTATGACACACTGTTTATTGGCTTCTTTAGACGCATTTACAATACGCTCCCAGTCATGTCAACTCGCAGACATCAAAGTTTTATGATGTTCGTTACTTTCCCCAAATTCCCTATGGCCATGAATAGTCATGATTCTTAAAAATGAGCGTGGTATAAGAATAAAGCTGGAAGGCACGTGGCTGGAGGTTCAGGCGTTCATTATAGAAAGTCTTTGGTTACAGTATGTTGTTTTTCATTGGTTGTCGGAGTTGAGTGCATGGGATCATTCGGAATTAATGAGGGTGAATGACAAAAGGCTGGGAGGAAAAGACAAGACATCCCTGCACATGCGTACCTTACATTTAGATTAGCATGATTTACCACCAACTTCATTAAAGTGACATTGACGGCTTGAGGGAAATTCTGAATAGGATGCGGATGTGTACATTTCAATGTAAACTTGCCTGCCGTGTGATATACTTCAGAGTGTACTGTATGTTACAGTCAGCTCTTGCATGCACTTCAAAAAATCATTTCTTTTATCTGAATTTTTGTCTTGTTTCGTTGGTAAAAACAGCCTTAAAACAAAATACATTTTCTTAATTGGGTAGGATATTTGTACTTTGAATTTATCTTTAATTAATTGTATTTTCTTACCCACTGGGCCATTTTTTATTCTTTTAATAATCATAAACCTCACTAAATCTTGTAAATTAATGCTTAAAACAGGAAACAATTTGCAAATGGGATCAGGCATTTTGCATACAAATATGTAACAAAATGACGCACGTACTAATGCGTCACTGGATTCTAGAATCCCAAGTTGTTCGCTATATGTTTTTAAAAGAAATGAGGCCATGTTGATGTGAACAGATGCAGTGAATTGATGAAGGTTTATGATGTTTGAGATACCAGCAAGCAAGTTTTGTCCTGAGGGCAAATCCAGTGAACCCACTACACAATCAACCATATTGTGCAGGATGTAATAGAAAATGAATGTGACTCAAGCAATTTTGAAAACAGATGTCAACTGGTGCAACTTTCAAATGAGCAGAAAGTTAAACTTCAGCACATGGATGAAAAAGCAGGAAATAAAGACACACGTTGTAATATAAAATAATATTATATAATAACCATGATTAGCCATGATTTAGCACCAGTATGGAGTATTAGCTCAGCCTGTTTAGTGTTGTTTTCATTTGGTGAACCTTACTTTCTAATAATTTAGGTTGAACCTTTTTGTGGTTATTTAAAATGTAATCATAGTATGCATTAATTAATTTATTTTGTTCATTCATTGTTGCACCATGTAGAAATTGCAAATGCGATGCAGATGAGAAGAAATAAAGTAGAAGGTCATAAAACAGGCACTTCTAATCATCACAAGAGAAAAATTACCATCGTAAATGATTCTCTAATTACTTTGAGTAAACACATTTATTTTAATTCTCTGAGTGTATTAAATTTATTTAGCTGTACAGTGCATAAGGACTGAGTGCACTGCCACTGATAGACAGGAGCATTGACCCTTATGTTATGTTACATTTACCATTTGCTACAGTTAAGTGACAGATGGAATCATGTCAATACAGATGACTATGCAATGTCTACCAGGACTTAAATGTCCAACTCCCATAGGCTGACAAGAGAAATAAGTAAATGTCAATGAATGTACACGAGAATTAGATTTTACTTTTTCAAAATGTTAGGGCAGTTTTCAGACTCAAGAGGAGGTCGGGGCATATTAGTTCCAGTCATATGAATGGCTAAAGGTAGTGGGTTTGACATTATTCTAACCTCTTCCTCTCAGGGGCATTGAACAGATTTACATATTCCAAGACTGTTTGAGTGTTCAGATTGTGTAGTATGTGCATGTACTGTTAAATTCTCTTGGGTGGAAGTTCAGCTCATTTGTTTACATTTATCTTTATGAAGAACATTTGGTATTGTTTATCCAGGAAGGGTTTTTTTTCCCATGTACTAAATAAAAAACAGATAATAATAATAATAATAATAATAATAATAAATCATGAAATAATGTTTATAGTTGTTAAACGTTTTAAGAAATTAGATTCTCAAATATTCTGATATATTCAGTAAAAAAAAATACACAATTTTGCCTCTCAGATAAATGTAATTTGTTTAAATGATGTTTGGATGTTTTTATTAGATTACTGATTAAAATATTAATCTATTTATATTTCCCTTCTTCCATTTTGTCAGAAAACTCTCAAAATGGTATCAACTTCTAACTTAGATTTATTTGTTTGGATGTGTGTGTGTGTGTGTGTGTGTGTGTGTGTGTGTGTGTTTTATAAGACGAGAAGAAAGAATGAGGACAGGCTAGGCAAAAAA
>JAUMHR010000042.1:7271668-7281954 GCA_032361145.1 Enteromius fasciolatus | reverse complement strand
GATTGCACTATATCGTAACAGTGGTGTATCGTAATCGCATCGCATCGCTAACTACTTCATGTATCTTTCATGTATCGCATCGTTGGCTATGCATCGAGATGCATATCGCATCGGCCTCAGTTATGGAGATGCACATCCCTAATATATATATATATAATTCCTTTACTGTTCACGTAAAGACGAATAGTGGTTTAGTAATAAAGGTATTTTTACAGAAAGTCTTCTAAATGCAGAAATACTTTAACAATGCCACAGTATGTCCCTAGGGTACAGTAAAGGGTTAATATGGGTCCTGAACCTGGATGTCCAGTGTTTTACTCTAAACATAAATCAGCAAACATCCCCTGGAGGATAGTGACAGATTTGAGATTGAAATGCCAGCAACTGAATGATTTAAAAAAAAAAAACACAAATTACACAAATTGGGAAAAGAGGTGGGAGGCAGCTACATTTACAGCCTTTTGCTGGTAGGCTGACACGATCCCATTAATGAGGACATATCAAAGGATGCATAGGCTTCATTTGGTCTTTCTGTCCAATATGCTGTGAAAAACTGAATAAGCCCTTCTAAATCTGTAGAACCAATGGGATCACTTACAGGCCAACTTCCAGCGTAGATTACAAGGTTGTGAGACTCGCTCATTCTCCAGATTTTATTTTTTCATCTGCGATGCTGAAATTGGAACCTGTCAATACGCGCTCATTTTTTTTAAGAGCCTCTATTTTAGGAGTATTGTGTGGGATTAGAGTGGCTCCTAGAAGCAGAGAGAACAGCAGAAGAAAAATAACAGAGGTGAAATGGGGCTTCTTGAGGAAAAGGGGCCCTTAGCAATGCTTTTATTGCTGCAAAAAAGCCTCTCACATTTTCTTTCCTTGCTAACAACCTCTGTGTCAAGAGCCAAGAGAGGTGCTCAGGCCCACTCCTGCAAGCTTTAGAATCAACAAGGAAATACACAAACATAAGTGCATGAACAGCTTAATTTCAAGAAAAATCTATTTACTTTTTCATGAGCATTCACTGTTTGCAGCTTCCTCCTGCACTAAAGGGATGGTTCACCCAAAATAAAACTTCTGCCATCACTTTTTTTGTCTTCTGTGGAAAGATTTTTCAAGTATTGTCCATACCATAAATGCCACTGGTGTCCAAAACTTTATTGACAATTGAAAAGAGCCATTAAAGAGCCATGAATCCATAAAAGAGCATTTTAAAACAACTTTGTTTCTTGTCAGTTGTGTACAATTAAAGGGAACTGTATACTGATAAGCCATATCATTAAAACCACCTGCCTAAATTTGTGTAGGTCCTCCTTCTGCTGCCAAAAGAGCTCATTGAATTGAGATCTGGGGAACTTGGACAGTTTTCGCAGCATGGCATGGAGCAATATTGTTCTAAAAGAGGGCACCGCCATCATGGAGAATCACTGCCATTAAGGTGTGCATGTGGTCTCCAACAATCTTTACACAGGTGACCATTTCAACGGAATTAATTTCTTCTGTCAGTGGTTATAAGATTATTTGCGGATTAGAGCATATACGTTGCATTCCTAATGAAATGGTTGACAGGAAGGCCATTTTATCTGATAAATTAGGGTGTTTGCTCCATTTGTTACACACTGAATAGAACACAATATGTCAAGCCGAATAAACCCCCCTATGCTGGATAACTTTTATGCTTTTCTCATGCCTGCTGTGGCACTGTGGTAATTAATAGTGTAACCAGTCTCCATCTCACATCCCACTGGCTGGGCTTTGTCACAGAGGTCAGTCTCTCTACACTTCTCATGCAGCCATCACTGAATGAGAACCATTAAGATTCATAGCAGTCTGAATAGACAATAAAGTTCAATTGCTCACAGGAGATGGAAAGCTTGAAAATGGTGGAACACATGCATGATAAGTCAGAGTCGTTCTTCTCTACATTCAGCCTGAGGCACCTGTGGCAAGATTGAACTGAAATTATAATGAATCTACTCTGCTTTACGGAGACTAGGTGTCTTTGAAGTCTATCTGCTCAGGTCGACAAAGAACATTCAGTAAAGGTTATTTCCATAAATACAAAGATTCTATCCTACATGCTAGCATAACAAAATATCTGAAGCTGCTCTATTATAAGGTGGCTCTATTATCGGATCTTGACGAGGTGAGATGATCTGCTAGATACCTGTGACAGCTGGTGAGTGATCCCAGAAACCTCTATCTGATGTTTGCTACTGTAGTTATAAGAAAAATTTGCTGGCATCTGTGATTTGAATCCAAAATAATTTTCAGAAAATTATTTAAACCTTTTTTTTTTTCTTTTTAAATCAACTGCAACATTTTAATGGGAACATGCAAGAAATGTAATCTTACAGTTACCTTGCCATCATATGGAGATGTACAATGTAAACATTCAACCAAATTATTTAAAACCTTTAGAAAATGAAATGTTAAATAAAGAAGTAAATAAAACAAAGTATGACTCCAACAATAATTTACTCCGAAATAACTTACAATAAATAAAAAGTCGTATTCATAGAATGTAAGGTAATATGTTGATCATTATTATGGAAATAATTCTATATGCATTTTATGTTTTATATAAAAGCAACAAACGCTAGACTAGAGAGTTCACCTGCAACAATTTGCAAAATTTTTGTATGCAGCATCAAGGATAGATGCTCAGTAAAGTCCAAAGTGGGAGAGAAAAAGAAGAGAAAGGCTGCAACTCTGCTGTACGTATTGCTCTGTGTGACATTACTTGTTTAAAATCACATGTGGTTTTAAAAATGGAACCCATCTTGCATTGAAAATGTAAATATTTCAAAAGATCACGATGATAAATTTATTATGCAACCACATCAGTTAACCTTAGATGGAGATGGAGGTTTTAACTGTGGTATCATTTATTATAAATATCACTCTGGTTGTTGAGTGCTAAAGTAACAAATTGGGAAGAATAAGAAACTTATTAAAAATGGCTGTATACAGTGGGGCAAAAAAGTATTTAGTCAGCCACCCTTTGCAGTGTCACAGTCTGAATACTTATGACCATGTGATATTTCAGCTTTTCTTTTTTAATAAATCTTCAAAAATGTCAACAGTTTTGTGTTTTTCTGTCAATATGGGATTCTGTGTGTACATTAATGAGGAAAAAAAAAAACTAAAGATAAAACTAAAATAAAACAAAGACTGAAAAATGTAAGGGGGTCTGAATACTTTGCATACCCACTGTACAGTACATCTCTTTTAAGGAATAGTTCAGCCAAAAATGTATATTTCATCATTAATGATTTTTTACTGTAAACTATTGCTTCTGGTAAAAAAATGCAATACTTTGTCCAAAACAAAACAAAGTCTTTAATTGTTGATGTTAAGGAAAGGCGACTCATTTGTTTCACAAATGATGTTAATTGATGGACTGGAGCCGTGTGGATTACTTGAGAATATGGTCATATTTTTTTCAGCTGTTTGGACACTCATTCTGTCAGCAACCATTTTCAAAGCACAAACTACCATTAATGGCAATGTGGTAAAATCTATTTGAAAGTGTGTCTGAACCATGTGCAAAGGCAACAGTTTCATCGCACAAGAGGAAAGTTAAGATTCCTGTTAAACATTTACAACTCCATAGATCAAAGATATGAGTCCTTATTTGTCATCACATTAAAAAATTAATGAATAAGGAATCTTCAGTCTAAAACATGCTGAATATGGTAAATAAACTTGCTGGACCAAACAAAACACCATGCTAAACATTGATAGCCTATTTTCTCAGAAAATGGGTACCTCCGTGGTATTAACAAGAAATATATTTAGGCTATTCTGTAACAATGTGATTATTTTCCACTTTAAAAACACTGCATATTTCTTTCTGCTGACATTCACACTGCAGGCATATAACTATATAACTTTCCCACATGGACGGATAATTTCAGCAGATGCTACTCAGTAATCCTCTCCAGAGCAATCCAGATATCTGCCATGGTTGTTCTGTATTGTATATCTGATCCTTCTGTCACTGTCAACATTCCAGGATTTGTAACAGAATAAGCTCTTTGGGGCTCAAATACAGACACCAATACACCCCTACCTTCTAAAAAACACAGCATAATTGGTTAGCTAGTGATGGGTAGACAAAAAAAAAAAAAAAAACACGTATAATATGAAAGAAATTCAGCAAGAGATTTTTTTATATAAAAGATCAAATCAAAATTGGAATTGCGTGTTCATGTCTTGAATCATATATATACTGGTGTACTCTTAAGCACATAAACACATTTAAAATGTACAGTCTTTCTCTTCCTGGAAAATGGACTAAAATTATTGATGACACACAGAAGCGTTGTTAAATTTACAATAGATCACCTAGTAACCACTTAGATGTCTTAGTGCAGTAGCTTTGAAATCAATTATTTATTTGATAGATCAAGATGAGTCATGGGAGCAATGATCTTTAACTACCTGATTAGTTACAGAATAAATAAACACGGTTTAATATGTCAGAGAAAAAGTGGTACATAAACATCATCTCTCATGGCAATAAATCACCTACAGTATAATATGTTGTAATAATAATGTTTTTTTTAATGCACTAAATATTTATCACTTTTTTCACACTAATAAAGCCCTCTGTGCATCACTTAACATTAGGCAATACAATAGATATTTTCTGCAACAAGGGTATCTTAAAAGAAGTGGCAAAAAAGTGGCAGCTTTTCTCTAAATGTATAAAAAGAGAGATAAAGATAAAGTACAGCCACGCTTTAGTTAAATTAGCCCTAACACATGAGGGCAAGACAGAAACCTGGTACTAATGTTATAGACAATGAATTAGAATTAAAATGAAACTTTTAAATCAAAGTGGAGCCAGCAATACCACCAACCTCACCTCTGGTTTACCACGTCTGAGTAAATCAATCTGAAGCTGGCATGTTCAGTCAGACTGTCCCAACGTTTGATGGAGACCTGAGAGAACCCGAGAGGTTGCGATATAGTCTCCCAAGAGAAATAACAGACCTTTTAGCCCATGGCTGCAAGCATCCGCACGTGCTGGTACATGCTATCACGTACACCGTTCACCCCATTTCAACCAACACAGCGCTGCAAAGAGATACCGAGTCCGACAAATGGAAAGACCATGCAGCTAAACTACCATACGGAGTCACTGTTTGCCAAATTCTGCTTCGTAGCACTGAATAAACGAAGCCTGCACAGACCCCTCTATCTTTATTATCAGTAAATAAAGAGGAAACTGTATGGAAAATGCAAAATTAATAAGGCTGCCAGGTGTCTGGAAGATTTAGTGCTAAGTGTGATAAGCCATTTCAAGGACTGTCAGCTGGATCTCCACTGCAAGCCTATCGTGTGAAATCACATTAAAAACCTTTTCACTGACATTATGGCATGGAAGATCTCTAAACTTTCAATTACTGCCCCCAGTGCTCCCGCCACCTCTGTGATTTCACAACCCACTCGGCTTTTCTCCAGAAGCCCAGCTGATCTGGATGCAGGTGGGGTTGAGATTGATTGAGCTACTGGTGGGAGACATAATGAGTTGGGCGGCAGATGCTGGTGATCAGACTGGGCTGTAAATTGCTTTGACAGATTTGGATTGCTGCAATGAACCTCAGGTAAACGGCTACTGAGAGATGGTCCATTTTGATGCTCTTGTCTCCTAGTGGCAAAGCACCAGCACTTATTGGTCTTCCTCAAGTGTTTGTGTCTAAATCCCTTTTAGGCTCCATTCCAGCATGACAGGACTCTAAGAGCACAGTGATTCATCGTTTAAATCTTCACCTCAAAGTTTAGGCAACTGTGCGGCTTTCTTATCATTAGCAGATTTATCCACAACAAACAACCTGCAATCTCTCACCTATCTGTTTTCCTCTTGAACTGCTCCTCTTTGAAGCCTCAGAGGGCACAGTTGGTTGCTAATCTTGTTTCAGCGAGCTGACAAAAGCTATTGTTTCTTGCACAGACGCAATCACGAGCCAAGACGTTTCCCTTTTTCACACAGCACTGAAAGGCGCAATCTGTTCATGAAGAAATGCCACAGCAATATGTCAGGATGCTAAAGAGTTTGGTGGAAAAAAATCTAATTTCGCTAAACGGCTTATGGTGAGCACCTTCAAATTCACAGATGACGAAATGAATAAAAAGAAATAAAGAGTTAAAAGATTTTTAAACACACACCACAGTGGCATCAATTCAATAAAAGTCTATTTGTCACGCCACGTTCAGATGGCATTATCCAGCTTAACAATAGCATTTGACACTATCAATTCAATTATGTACACAAAGCCAAATAGAGAAAATCTAAATAAAAAATAACCTGATGGATTATAGGCAAATGCAGAAATAATAATAAATACATGTACATGATATACAGAGTCATGAAAACTTCTACCTGGTCTCATGGCATAAACGTACCTTGGGGCACTTTTTAGAGAAACACAAAGTATGTACCAATAAGTACATATCAGTTTTGCATTTGTTAAGACTGAGCAGCAGCAGTCACAAATGCATTAATTACTTAATAATGAAACATTCGCAAACTTCTTCCTGTCACAAAAGATGACTGAAGCTTAACATTAAAGCATCATATAATATATGGGATACAGTAGCTGAAAATATACAGTGCAAGTACACATACAAATACAACATAACTCTCTCAAATAATGTTTCTTGAAACGATTATCTAGAATCCACAATCTCATGCATTGCCCAACGCTATTTTATATATCTCAGACTTGAGTCATTGAGAGAAAGCTGCTTGAGAAAATTGGATCTATCTCTGAGTTGTCCTAATACAAGGCAAGAAATGGGGGATATACTTGATGGTAGATGGCTAAAGGTGCGTCACATTTACTTCTGTTCTGCAATTCTTCCCAGCAGTTATCCAGTCATTCAAATCAAATTTCACAAGAATGGAAAAGATTCCACACACAGATTCTGCAAATATGCAACGACAAACAGAAAGCTACATAATTTGAAAGTGGCTTCATATATCATCACAGTATTCACAACCATAACCAACATTTTTGCTAGTGTGACCACATCAAGGAATGATTCACCAAAAAATGAACATTTGTTTCTTTCTCAACACTTTTGCTTATTAATGGAAAGCATCACAATAATTCATAAATAATCCACACCACAGTAGTCCATCAATTATCATTTTGTGAAGTAATTGTAATACACAAATCTGTCATTATGCTTTAATAATGGATTTGTTTTGAACATGCTGTTTCTATAGACTGTTGTGCGTATTACTTGTTGATTATTCTTACAGGAAAATCCCAGTAAAGCACCTTTTTCTCACAATAAATTTCTAACATAGCTCTGGGACTCACACAGGCACTACAGAACTCTTCTTCTCTAGCCTCACAGCAATGAACTCAACTTACTGCTCGGACTGTGGTAGTTATTTCGGACACCAAGCACACTAGCCAGAGAGTCTGTGGAATACAGCAGGTCAGTTAAGGCATGTCACTGTCAACAACAGAATGGACTAAACAAGGGAAGAGGATTGAAAAGCGAGGCCACCTTTATATTTGCATAATTTGTGTGACAGCCACTAGATTATTTAGCTACATTTATACACATTTCAACATGCTAATTCTTGCCTTGAATAACCCTACAAGATAACAGTTTATCAGCTTTGACAAAGGGAGAACAATACAAATGGCTAATATTCTGACATTTGTTTATCATTCAGTATTTCCCCCTCTGTTTTGTGTTTTATAAGTGTTTTTCTATTATTCCATTTTAAGCTTTAAATGTGCTGACAGTGTGTTGTCTGTTTAAATCAACCTGGTCTCATAAAAATCTGTACCTCTGCTCACTTCTTGTGCAATACTGTTTTTACGTTCCTTACTGTACGTTGTGCCGCTGTTTCAAAGTGAAATGTCACAGTGACACTAAAACACAGGCTTAATATGTGAACCCTGGCATGTTTTTATTATGTTGATATAGGTACATTTTGCGGTGTTTTTATTACAGTATGTTAAATATCTGGGGACTGTTGCGAAAGTTAATGTTCTATTAGCTCTATAAGTGAACTTGTGCATTTAGTGTGGATGTGTATACAGAGAATGGTTCCTTTTCATCATGGAGAGCAGTAAATACTATTTTATTCATAGAAGCCTTTTACATGCTGCTTAGGAACCCATAGCATGTTAATAGCATTTCAGGTTATGAAAATTTCATCACCAGAGTATAATCTAGTAAAAGGTTAGAATGTGTTTGAATTGAGAATATGCTAAAGCCTTCCACATAAAAAGCATGTTTGAAATTAATCTACAATGCACATGTGTTGGTGCTATGTATAAAATAAATTTAACCCACACAGTCCAGTTTTGGGATAGAAAACGAACCTTCTAAAAACGCCTTTTCAATGCCTACAACAAACAACAGACATCAAAGTGGAAACCATTCATTTCCAATGGAGACTCACAAACAGGTTGCATGGGGTTCAAACTTTTTGTGAACCTCACTCATCGTTGAAAATTTTAACTATGAAGTATATAAAAAAGATTTTTATTTTTTTTGTAAATCCAATTTTTTTTAACTGCCTAAAGTGAGTTTTAGATTAAGTGGTCTTCCATGAATCATGTGAATAGTATGTTTGATGTTTTTCCTTGGCATTTCTTTCCGGCTACTATAGTTTTCATATATGTATGTACTGGTACTTCCTAATTGGTTGAGGTTAAGATTTAGCACATTTAAACTGAAAGCACTTGATAAATACAACTAATAATAAATAATAACTTAACATTAAACATAAACATCTGATTTTTGACCAAGATGGCTTTTAGATCTGAACTGTTCATGTGGTTTTACTGGAGTAATTTTAGTTGTGTATATATTAATCGGAGCACCAGTGATTTTTTAAATTAGTTGCCCTGAATGTACGCAGTGTACAGGACTTCATATTATTTACGTTTACTCTTACACAAGCTGCTTAATTTAAATCTTCCCACGCTGATTACATTTGCAACCAGGTAGTCTTTTCCCTAAGGAAATAAAAAGAAGCTGAACTCACTTAAACTCCAGCATCTAGCAGCTTAATTGGCTGTACTCTTGTAGTCCAGAAGAATCTGTAGCAGCCAAAGAAATCCTGTACTTTGCTGGAGAGGTGATGTGTTGACGTGCTGTGAATACACTGGCACCGTGGAGCAGCTGGAGTTGTGCGGATTGTAGAAAAAAAGCCTGCAGCAAATATTTTAAATTGCATTAAAGGATATTGAACAGTACATGTTGACCGCTTTTATTATTTACCGTATCTAATTACCTAAATTAAAATGATCCCTTAAAATATAATTTCCTGCAAATGCAATAACCAAAGTCTACATTAGCTCACCTAATGTATTATTCATTTGGAAGTGTATAAATTAACATTTTTATTTGTACAACAATAATTTTTTTTCAGTGGCAGTCTATTTAACTTTCTCTCAAAAATATAACCAATAGGCTTAAAAAATACCAATACAGTAGGGCAATCTGACAGTATTTTCATCTAATGTATTTAAGTACTTTTATATTTTTTCTTGTTAAAATCTGAAGGCTCTGATCATTTATTGTCATTTTGATTATTTTTTTATGTCGTCTCATTTGGCAAAAACTACATTTTGGATTCATAATTTATCCTGTTTTGGCATTAATTAGACAGGGGCGGTCCATATTTACTAAATTGTCCTTTTTTTTGACACGATCACTAATACAGTCTATTTTGTCTAGTCTTTAAAAGCCAAACATTAACTGCCAAACTAAGCTAGGCAGATGTATACTTTAGCAAGTCATTTCTTATTTATGAGAGACACTTTTAGAACAACATGAATAATGCACAGAGAAGCCTTTAAATGATACTTTAAATGAGAATGATATGCTGCTTCAAATTCTTCAAGCACTCTGACTGGAGTTTTTGTACATACTGAGATATTGAGATGTCAATGTATACTAAATAAGTCCTCAAAAAGTGTTCATTTGATCATAGTTAATATTCGAAAATGAATCATATAGAGTAGTATTTGTAGCGGCTTTTATTCTTTTATGCTGGTAAATAATCATTTAGAGATCAACTGTGAAAAGAACCTTATGAGAATTTAATAACTTCTGGCAATTTTCCTGGATGAGAAGTTGGTAAATTACTAGGACCGGGACTCGATTTAAAAAAATTAATCCAATTAATTAGAGGCTTTGTAATTAATTGATCGAAATTAATCGCATTTTAATCGCATACAAATATTTGACCTGAGAACAGTGAGAAGTAAGTTTTTTCATATGGATTTTTAGTATACCATTGAATA
>JAUMHR010000042.1:7239232-7255617 GCA_032361145.1 Enteromius fasciolatus | reverse complement strand
TTTCTTCTTAGCAGCAAATAAAGAAGTGTTTTGGAAAAGTCAGCCTTGGATGGTATTTATTGATTAATTAAAACTTCCACTCGTTTTTAAACGCTTCGTGAACGTACCCTTATGTTACATTTAATGCTAAAGTATCGTTAATGCCAATAAAAACATTATTTTAGTGTGTTAGAGCAGAAAGATGCAGCTCTGGTTAAACAGCTGGATGTTGGGTTGAAGGGAAATGCCTAACGTTACCTGAATGCCGTGGGGATCGTGTGTAATGTGTGTGTTTCTGTTTCTCGTCTGTTTGGGGGTGGGAGGAGCAGACAGTGGGTTCCCTGTGCCGTCGTTTGCGCTGCCTTGATGAAAGTAGCATTGAAAACATTAAATTTTACACAGTTTATTCTCTCTCGCTTATTTTTTTTTTCCTGAATCGTTCGGTTCGTATGTGTACCAAACCGAAAGCCTCGTACCGAACGGTTCAAAACGGTTACGCGTATCGTTCCACCCCTACCCTAGACCTCACTTTTCATGAAAAAAGCCAGGATATTTCAGATTTGACAATATGAGACAGGATAAGAGGTAAACCGGTACATCAACATTATATAATGTAATTAAATGCATGGTAAGTCATGAAATATATGGGCATCATTATGCAATGCAATTATTGTCACAATAAATGTAAAAACACAAAGCCAGTTTTTAGCTTTAAAATGTTCTTTAATCGGCGGCGATAGCCTCGTGGGCAGCGTGCTGACATTTAGCGGCGTTGCGCTTCGGGCTTTACGAGTTCGAGTCCCAGCTTGAGGACCTTTGCCGATTCCGCCAACTATCTCTCTACCCCTTCACTCCCCGTCAACGTTGATCTATCCTATCGAATAAAGGCAAAAAACGTCTACAAAAACAAACAACAACAAAAATGTAATAATGCAAGTGGTACAGTAGAAAGTCACATATCTATAAAATGTTATACAACTGCTTATTCTGGTTCTCAAATCCTATTTGTTGAGAGCCTTTTTTGGAGGTGTGATATTAGTGATAACAGATCTTCCCATTTCACCATTTGAAATTTTAAATGTATACAACAGAAGACACCATAGAGTGTGTGTGTGTGTGCATGTGAGAGAAAGATGGCCTGTGCGTGAACTGTTAACGGTTCATTTTAACCATATGTTATTTCTGTCACTGATTTGTCAGTGCACTGAGGTAGAATGCAATCTGCGGATGTCAGTTTTCTGCCTCCACACATGGACATTCACGCCATCCCCTCAATCCCCTTCGATCGGCTCCAACATGAGCATCCTCTGTGACTGCTTCGCTCTGTTGACCACCATTGATGCTTCATTGGCCTGTGGTTTCCATGGTAACTGTCTTAAGGCCTCTGTTGGTATTGGTGGGAGGGAATGTGAAGTGTCAAGGACAATATATCCAGGACTGCTGGAAACCAGTTAGACACTTAGACCCAGAGGTGACTCCTTCAAGGGGTTGCAAAAGAAAATCCATGGCTGATGGCTTTCTCTGATAGGGATGGTTTTGCCTAGACCAGGGTTTTAGGCGGAGAGAGAGAAAGAGCGATGCTGCTGAAAGCTTGGTTCTTTCTGTTGAGAAGGATGTTGGTAATTGGAGTTTGCAGTTCACCTACAGCTCCTGGGAGCAACTCTTGACACTCTTGACTTCACAATTCTGCATAGTCAGGAAGACCCACCACCAAGATACAATGCTCATAACCAGAGGCTTTTACACAGATGCAGAATTTGCTGTCAGTTTCTGAAGCAACATCAGTATTGGTTAAGGCCATTCCACACCAAGCTATCATCAAAGAACTAGTGGCAACTAAAGTCGACTGTGTTGGTGCCTGTGTCTGGGCCAAAAAGTTAGCGCTTGAACAAACCCCAAATATATAGCCAGCGGCCAATTAGCATTAAGAGTTCTGCAGCTGCATGAGAGGAAATAATATTCATACCAGCAGGTGGCAGAATTCTGTATTTGTTATTCAAAAAGGGAAAACCAGGCTGCAGACAAACAAAACGTGAACAAAGTGTGGCTTGCTTACAATTCTGAACGTTAATCATGTTGGTCACTTAGTCTTCACTTGCTTAAAAGCAGTCAAATATACTTGCTTACTGAAATTCCCAGATCCTTCTGGATGTCCAACACGCACTCTTAAAAATAAAAGGTACAAAAGCTGTCACTGGGGCAGTACCTTTTCAAAAGGTGCATGTTTGTACCTGAAGGGTCCATTTTGATACCTTAAAGGTACATATTAATGGCTAAAGTCTACATATTAGAATATAATAGGTACAAAAATTATTATTTTGAAAAGGTACCGCCCCAGTGACAGCCTTTGTGCCTTTATTTTCTGAGAGTGTGGTGGGATGGCTGATTATCTCTCTTTAGCTGTCTTTGTCGGACATGATTTAAATAATTACGGTCAGGGCCTTTAGTTTTGAACATTATCCACAACCTTGTTGAAATGTGTCACAGGCTTCTGTTTTTAAAGTTCACTTCTCTAGTGAGGATCAAACAAGTAAACAAACTACATTGTAAAATAATTAATTATATTAATAATAAATTTTTTGTAGTGCAAATAAAAAATTGTTTAACAAAATCTAGTATATTGACCCCAGATGTGGAAAGATGTCAAGGGTGGTCTTCTTTGTTGACCACGGACTATGATTATTCTCTGCAGTTGTCTTTAAAATAAAGACAGATAGCAAATAAACACTAGAGCCCCCTCAAGTTTCATACACTTCTGCTTTGTTCTAAACTGGTCTAGTTTTACTTAGTCTCAAAGATTTGAAACAACACAACTCAAAGCCACAGAAAAATGAGAAAGAGGAAACCGGCAGTGAATAACTTGCAACAAAGCGCTCAGATGAATGTCAGTGTCAACAGCGGTGAGCAAAGCTGATCTGTGCTGAGCAAAGCAGCCTCTGAGTTGGGAATGTGTGTGGATGGGTGTGTGTGTTTGTGTGCTCATCTCACAAGATGATTGTGGGATGGAGCAGCGAGTGTCAGTAATTTTGCATCACATGCTTTTAATCCTACAGTAATCTTACCGCCGACCTCTGACCTATGTTCATCGGAAACTTAATGAGTGCTTCAGTAGCCAGAAACAAGCATTTCTGTAGATACAATCTTGTCACATTACTTGATACACGACTGGCTAAAAGGTCACAGATTACACAATATATGAAGCCAGATGATGGTTCACGCTCAGTTCAGCGCACTGACATTAACACCCACACACTGAAGTACACTAGATGAATAAATTCATGAACGTTATATGGGTTCTATTCATTCTTAACAGGATATTTAAATTTTTATATATATTTTTATTATTAATGATAATATTTTACAATAAATTATATATTTTTATAACTGCATTTCACTCAGATTTTTTACATTTATTTTACCACATTGAATTTTATGATTAATATCCCCAGCAGAAACTGGGTAGGCATAGGGCTCATTGCATTGCAAGCACCAAGAAACAATACATTTAACATTTAGGTAAATTTTAAACAAAAGATTCCTGTCCCTTCAGCACGGTGCATAAATTTGATATAAGTGATTAAAGGGGCCTTTCTATCATTGTGCCTATGTACTAAAGTAACTCTTTCCAAATACATAAAAATATGAAAACAAAACATCAAGTATTTTTTGTGATTTTATGCATTATCCTTATGCAACAATCTATGATCAAAAACAAGGATGCTTAAAGGTTTAAAATCTTGTCCACAGCTTTATCCCCCTTTTATGTGAAAATCTCACTCCTGATTAATTAAGGCAAAGCAAAAAAAAAAATCAATGAAATGTCATGTCCACAAATTCTTGAAAATACACCTTGTGTTTTCATTAAACCAAACAGATCAATGAAGTGTCCTTCCCACAGCCTCCTTAAAATCAGATTCACCGGCAAGCATTTGTAGGTAGTTTCCTTAGACCTAACCATGAACTATCTGTGAACTTCTCTCTGAAAACAATCCAACATAAACGGTAAGCACAAAGAATACTCTCAACACTGGGCTAATAATCAAGACATAAATGATCCCTTATCTGCCTCTGCCCACAGAACTTCCTTTTACTCCTTATCAAGAGAAATAATGCCTGACAAAATGATTGTCTTTCAGTCATTACTAAAGGGAAATATGGCAGCACTCCCTTTGTGTATCACAATATGAGCTTTTCTCTAGGGAGTTCAACAACATTACTTGCACTCCAACTGCTTATGTTGCATATTAGCCAAGTATGGTCATTAAATGCAATAGGTCAGCACAGAGAAGTATATAACATACACAGCATTTCAATATGAAATCATATTGTGATGCATTATATACTACTCTTATAATATCTATGTCTCTTCTGCTGGGTATTATATTGGTAGCATTAAAGTAATTCAGTAAATCTCACGCATGGACATGTGTTTTAAATCTGAACACACAGACCTAAATATATCTGTATTCTCCTCTTGAATATGTTAAAGTGAAAAACAGCGATGTCAGATGACATGAGTATTGCCTCTTACATTTGTAGCATTGGTGACTGTCGTGGCTGATTTACTAAAATCTGCCCCCATTTTCTCTCTCTCTTTTTATTCCTCAGTTTGGTAGCATCAAAAAAACCAGAAAACCCTCAAGGTGAAAAAGCATCGTCACCCTCTGACTTCCTTGACAAGCTCATGGGAAGAACCTCAGGTTACGATGCCAGAATTAGGCCCAACTTTAAAGGTAGTACTAACAAGCTCTTTCTTCTTACCTTTTACTCTGCTTCTCCTTGAAGGAATACACTGTGCTGTGCTTTAATGGTTATTTACCACCGCTTTCTGTTTTTGATTTAATGTCTTTAAAACCTTTCGTTACAGTGATCATTGGTGTCTATAAGATTCAGATTTTATATGGTACAGAGCTAATGCAGATGTGACTTTATATGTCGTTTCATGCTATGAAATTATTATGTAATAATGCTGCACATTTCCTGGTTCCAGCTGTCTCTAAACTCTAAACCCTGAAAACATTCATTCATTATGCTGTTACAGGATGGCCCTGAACCCAAACCATCTCAAACTATAAATCAGCCTGAGCTATCTTAAATTATTAAGCTGGCAAAGGACTTCCCCTCAGAAGCTCATTTACAGAAGCCACTATTTCACAAATGTCAAGTAAAGGGAGTTTGAAAATCAACCAAAAAAAACTGGTGTAAAGGGGTGTTACAAACAGATGTATAATAAAGCAATACATTTATGTACTAAGTTCAATGTAGACATCAATAACTAAATCAAAACTAAATTTCGTAACTTTTCCTCCTCTATTAATAAACCAATTTTAATTTTGAAAAAGACAATGGTTATTTTAAAGCGGACAATTATTAAATAGCTCATGCGTATTCACATAAGTATAAACCAGTGAGTCTAGAGTACTGTATTGTGACTGATTTCACTCTTCTCTCCACAGGTCCTCCTGTGAATGTAACATGCAACATTTTCATCAACAGTTTTGGCTCTATTGCAGAGACAACTATGGTATGTATTACTAACCAAGCAATGATGCATGCATTTTCATGCACAGATTCCCCATGGCAGTGTTTACCCAATGTAAGTCTTAGTTGTTATATTAGCTGTGTTGATTGTTTCCACAGGGTGCAATTAATGCACTAATAGTCTGTCATTAAAATTCACAGTTCAGAATGAATGAAGATAGTATATAATACACACTCAAAATAGTGTGCTTTGTATGGAGGGAGCATTTCTGCTGGCGTGCATGTCATATTACATCTAAATCCAGATTTTGAGAAAGACTGTTAGGAAGTCCACCAGCTGAAAGTCATAAGGGGGTGCAAACTTGCTTCCGTCACCAGGCTTCTAGGAAGTCATTTTGTGAGACAAAGTTGTGAGGGCTTTTAAACCCTTTGAACCTCTTCAGACCCCTTTCATCTTTCATGTCAGCCTTAAAGTACCCCTATTATGCCTTTTTTTAATGTTGCTAATATTGCTTTATGATTCTGTTAAAATAGGTTTACATGTATACAAGGTCAAAAAACACTTTTCTCCAAAAATAGATTTCATTTTGCCCCATTTCTAAATGATATGTAAACGACTCGTGTGAAGCAGTTTGAAGAACCAGTCTGTCTAAATCTGTAAGCCCTCGCTGCTGTGATTGGTCAGATAGCGCAGTCCTTTATGATTGGTCTACCGCTACAGTGTGTCGGAAAACGAAAATGCCCATTGCCATAACTGAATGTCTTCTTGACATGATGTAATAATCCACATAGAAATTGTACTGTTTGTGGGCAGGCAAGTTGTTTGTGACGTAGAAGGTGGGTGGACATTATGCAAATATGTTACTTAGTAACGTGTGGCCCTAACAGAAAAAGATTTGAATTGCTGATGACTTGTTTAGGGCGAATGTGAGCCGACTCTTTTTTTTTTGATAGACAAAAACTTCATTTATCATGCACTGTCGGTGTCACAACTTTGCAGATAGTTTATGTTCACATACAGCTACATGACACACTGCAATGAAAGATCATATTTGAAAAGGCATAATAGGGGCACTTTGAAGTCTGCAATTAACTTGAGCTTTCAGTGCCCTATATTGTTATTTTATCTTCATGTTGCAGTAAGCTTAATTCATTTCACTCTGAATCTTCCGGTTACATTATTAAAAAAAATAAAAAATACAAAAATACAAAAAAATCTTCTTTCTCTGAAGTCAGACCCAGATCCAGTTAAACAGTTACAATATGGATTCTTTTCCAAACTAGTCAACATTCAAAGCAGATTTTGCAAACATTAATTTACAGAAAGATATGGAACTGGCAAAAATGCCACAAAGCGCATTAGTTCTAAAGCCAATCTGTGATCAGTGAATGTAAGGTTCATGTTCAATCAGACATTCATTTGTTGTTGTTTATGCACCAGTAAATTAAGCCAGTAACTAAAAGGTTAACTTCAAACTATTCCTCTTAGTGGAATGGAAATCAACTATTATTTGAATGGTGATTAAATTATAAACAGAAAGTGGGCAAAAATAATAATTCTGCACTCTCACCAAACGTGTTATCATCAATTATGCTTTACCCAGCTCAATGAATGTCTTCTTGACATTGTATTTGCACTGCATTATTATAATGAGCATTCCTCAGAGTGTAGACATTACTGTGATTGGCTAAAATGATCAATGCTTTAACCTTTCATGCAATGGGAGAAGATCAAAATATATCGTTATGATCAACATTATCAACTTCAGGACTTTCACATGTAATACCTACTTTAAAAAAGACCAACCCATTTAAACAGTTTATATATATAAGAACAGCTGGAAGATGAGCTAGAAACAACAGTGTGGGTTAACAATAACCCTTGGGATGAATTACACCAGGAAAAGAAAAGGGAGAATGGTTCAGAAAAGAGTTCATGCAGAAGAAAGCATCCCATTCTCGGATGTACTAGGGTCTGTGCTGCTTGTATTCAGGTTGCCATACCTCCAGGCATCGAGTAAGGGAGAGGCAGAAAGCAGTTATTGTTCTTACTTGTGCAGTTCATCCCTACAGGGATCTTGTTTGTCCATTATATGCCACCACGGCTGAATTGAAACAGGCTCCAGGTGTGCTTAGCAGTGGAACACTGTGCATGTTGCGTATTATTTATTTATTTATTTCCTTTTTGATGTTTGATTACATCTTACTCTGCAGACTATGCAGGGATTATACCCCATTACAACCCAGATCTACACACAGGAATAAAGAGATGCGCTTTTAGATTATCTACACAAGTGTCCCAATATTGCTGTCTGTGAACGCAAATGCTCACCACACACACAAACACGCACACTGAGAGTGCCTTGTCGCCTTCATCCCTCAGCTTGCTCTGAATAAGTTATGTGCTGTGAGATGGCACACTCACTCTGAAGTAATTATGTCTGAAGAGACTGTGCTTTTGCCAAAGCTTTTTCCTCCCTCTGAGTGGACTTCTCTTCATAAATATTCCTTCCTTCAAGAAGAGTACAAGTCTCTTGTCATTTACTCAAATCAACAACTGTTCTTTGTGATCCATTGTACAGCTGGGTTTATGAGAAACATTTCTCCATGTAATCAGCCTCACTGGCACTATTTTATTTATTTCTTTGTCTGGATTCATCAAGCTATTGGACAAAATAGATTTGCATGGACATCTGAAAATATAAACAGTATACATTGTAACACAAATCATCAAGAAGAATTTATGTGTGCAGTATTACACAATCCCTCAGATTTGTTGTCCAGGCTATGGTTAAGGGTGAATAAAAGGGTAAAAAGCCATATAAAAGGAATTTTCGCCATGCTTCCCCATGTCACATATGGGTTATAGTAACCCTTCTTTGATTCCCTGCCCTTACCATCTGTCCCTTGGAGATCACCTTCCCTCAGCATTATGGTTATGGGATAATCCTAACGTCCAGGAACAAAGGACACTGCATCATTCTGAACAATCCCCAGTTCCCAGACAGCTGACATTCACATGCCACATTCTCTTAACTGTTCTCTAAATTGAAAGGAAATCAAAGGACAGAAACATCTAAGCACATGAGGAAAACATTTCAAACCTGAGTCATTTTCTCACGTATTATCTTCTTTACTCATCTGCTTCAATCCACGGTTCTGTTGTCTGATTATAAGGTTGTGAAGGTCTAACCTCAAGTAGCTGTGGTTTCAAAACAACATTAAGGCATTGTTGTTGAACACATCTACATACAGTTTAATTATTCTTTGGGAATCCTGACACATCTGCCTGTCCATGTGCTGGAAATCCCGACATATTAAGATCTGAGCAGCCCTGTTCTGTACACCAACTGATAAGAATGATAATCTCATGATTATCTGCGGCTTTGTAAAGCGGAGTTACAATGATGTCATTTGCCATTTAATCAACACGCAACCAAAATAGGTTTTTAATTCAGTCTCAACATTAAAGAATGGTTTTGCATGTCTGAACTGGTGCAAAACTTGAATTTTACTTGTAAGCGGCACAAATGTTTTCACCGTTGCTCATTTTGGCAAATGCTGACAACAGAGTTGCCAACGGTTATGCTGACAACATGCAGGTTAAGTGTTTCAATAGTGACTACCAAAGAGGTGAATGCACTGCAGGGCTATCTGACTGTTACAGAAGCCACAGACATATGGAGACGTGATTAATCGCTGGCTTGTTGGCACAGGCGCAGATTCCCCCTCAATGCCAGTGAGTCCCGCTTGAGTAGGCAATCACACAGCAGATGTGTGGAGATTGCCATAGAGCCACTGAAGGCCTGCAGTTGGTTGAGCAATCACAGATGTGATGCACGGGTTCTGTCAGGCTCAGACCGTGAAGAAATGTGCAGAGGACAGAATTAGCCGCTAAGTTGATGACAAAGCAACCAAGAGATTGACAAAGCAGTGGTGTGACATATATAATGAAAGTAAGCCATGCTTCATCAGCTGAGATGTTGGCCAATTCAGTGATTTGTAATATGTGAGTGTATGCTATGTTCCTGTCAACAAACCACCACGGTTAGATATTTTAGCAAGTGGAGCAGAAAACTAATGCTTTGGCGTCTTTTTTGTTTCTTCTAAATACAGTTCCCAGCCTTGTTTGGCTGTTGACAAATGGGGAACTGGAACAGTTGAGGTTTGCCTAGCTACTAACAGGGAAACTCCATATCAATATCCCACCACTCATGCACTCTGACGCACAGACCTTCTAATGAAGTTCTTCGAGTGCTTTAGAAAGACACAGATAAGATATGAAAACCACCCGGTTCACCATCCGCCTTGCTGCCTAACAAATTATATCACCCACGCGCTGTCACCTTCCATTCATTATTAGTGGCTGCCCGTCTTAGTTGCTTTCAGGCAAATTCAGTATGACTATACATAGCAAATTCCTAAAAGTCTAAACAAAAGAACTATTATTGTCAAAAAGTAGCAGTTCCAATCTCTCTTCAGATCCATTTTTAATATTTATTTCAGCTTTTATTAGCTTCAGATTATCGTAAATCTGTCTCAAAGCTTTTTGTTGAGGTTCTGACTTCATTACTCACGCAAGCTTCATGGACTGTGAGCTGTAAGTTAAATGTGAGAGGTTTGTTGCCTCACAGCAAATCTAAAAGCATGTCTGTCTCTACGTATATGAGATTGACACACAGAAAAAAAATATTGCACAAGGAGTCTCCTCCAAAGTGAAAAGAATCAGCTGGATTAGCTGGGGGTAAAGAAAGAAAAGAGAAGAAAAGAGATTATGTTAAAAGAATTCAGTTTTTTTTTTTGTGGTATTAAATTTAAAACATGGAAATGCTAAAATACTGTGAACATTCCTTTAAAAATAGATTTATATTATTATGTATATTTATATTAGTATATTTATAGTAGTATGTTAGACATGAATACTCGCTTCCACTAAAGATCACGATCATTTCAATGGAGAGCTGGCGATTTCCAGTGACAGCGGCCGTCAGCGACCAGATCTGGGCGTGTCCAGCAACGTGACAAAGTTCAGAATCTCTTAAATTTATGCAAATTAGAAACTTTCGGGAGCGACAGCCAATAGGAAAGAAGATGATAGTGCTTATGTGATCATTCATTCACAGCTCCAGCAGTGATAGCAATTGTCAAGTATTGAATGGCATGTCCCTGCCAACATACAGGGCCATACAGTAAATTCAAAAAATGAGGCCTGGAAAAGGGTGGCCGATATCGTGGGGATTCCAAATAGGTTTTTAAGCCTGAAGTACTGCTGGAACTGGACTTCATCCAGCCGCAGTTCTTGCACAAACCGGTGGTACTCGCCGTGCTGAATCCAAGCCTGAATGGTTTATTGGACCCAGACGGACCAGCGTTTGAGATAAACAAATGCAATGGAAAAAAATGTTTCTGTTTCTCGTTCATTTTTGTTTGCATGTATGGGCTCAGTGTATATTTATATTATATTCAGTCTTTTGCCTCCAAAATGTTTGTATTTAGCGGCAAGAAATCAATTACATTTTATATTGTGTTTTGGGCAAGGTTCTATTTTTTCAGCAGGGACTGCATTAAATTAAATTATATTTTATGTTATATATTAATCTTTGTATAAATATTTAATCTTAGTATTTTTAAATGAGAGAGAGATCATTTAACTATTATCATGTAACATTTATTTGGTTTACCATTGGCTACATACATTTATTAATATGCAGTCATGCACAAGCATTAAATAAAATGATCATAAAATTTATATCTTCGGTATTCATGTGATGCTTTGTGTAAGGAACAGATCCAAATTAAAATCATTCACACGTATCTCTGTAGCTGTATTACGTTTCAGATTTTGCTGTTAAGAAGTTTTACAACAAGTTTTACTGCAGCGATATCATACACTTCCTACACTCAATCGCCAGTTTTGTCATACTGTAGATTGCAACATGTCGCATTGCCGTATAGAATATACTCTTAGAGGTAGAGGTGCCTAGAGGTAGTAGATCGGGCAGCATTTTCAGTGTTTAATAACTTATATCATGCCCTGCTCCTCGCACTAACCTATTATATTCCGTCAGAGAGCACCGCGGCTGCAACGCGTCATCATTTGGACTGCTGTGGTACTGCTTTTTGACATTTCAGCAAAAAATTCCTATGATTAAAGTTAACCATGTCTGTCGGTTACATTTCTCTTATAAGACTGTTAGACTGTTCTTTATACACTCACTCTTTATTGGGTGATATTTTTATACAAAATAATTAACAAAATAAGGCTGATTTTCTTTCTATAGAAAATTACAGAGATTGAATGTAAAAAATATATTTAAAATAGAAACCAATAAGATTTACTTTAAAATTACAAAAAAGAACATTAAATTGATAAAATGGACATAAACCTTTAATTTAATGAACTACGTATGGTTTTTAATTGCAGAATATTTTTGTAATTTTACTTACATTTGTACATAATTTATGAAAACTGAAAAAATACTTTATTAATAATAACCCAATTACTTTTTTTGTATAAAAATGTAAATTACTGTAATTTGTCATTAATGGAATAATACTTAAAAAAAAAAATAACAACCAAGCAGTTAATTTACAGATATTGTTTGTAATTTTACAGTGTTTTGAACAATTTAAAATACCACAAAAATACTGTAAAAAAAAGTTATTTTGTGTAATTTTTTTTATTTTTTATTACAGTTAACTTTCTTTCAGTTGAAACAGCTCGGATTTACATTTTAGTCTAGAACTAGGCTGAAGCCTCGTCTGTAAAACTGGTGGTGAAAGAACTACATGCATATTTATTTTTATTTCTTCTTATCTGATGTGTCACACCAATTTTCTCCTGCAAAAAAAAAAAAAATTAAACATACTGTTTGATGAAGCAGGCAAGAACAGGTCTCACGGATGATTGCGTCTCTACATGCCCAAAGATTGGATTCCTTTTGGAGGCATAAACTTTTGCCAAACAAAAAGCATTTCAATTTTACCTTATATAACTGTTGGCAAGGAAAAGGTTGAACAAACTCCCATGACCTCATACTGCTGATAGTACACACCTTATTACAACATAAGTCCAAAAATCTTCATTCATTATTTAAAGTAATGCTTCTTAAACTTGTCACCCACAAAAATCTGGGTCATATTTGCTTTGCCCTTGAGGGATTTTGCTCACGGTTTTCAGAAGAGGGTCATGCAACCTGCCCATGTTGCCAAATGCCAAATGTATTATGAGCCCTGCATGTTAAAAGAAAAATAAATAAATAAAAACAAATAAAATCACATACAGCATTTTAATGTACCATAAATTTAAGCAATAATGCATACTTCTATTTCAATGTGCATGCTTGTACATAAAAATACCCATTATGCCTGATTTAAAACTTTCCTGTGCTATTTGCATTGACTTATGTTTATTTATTCTTAGGATTACAGAGTGAACATATTTCTCCGGCAGCAGTGGAACGACCCTCGGTTAGCATACAGTGAGTACCCAGATGACTCCCTGGACCTGGACCCCTCAATGTTAGACTCCATTTGGAAGCCTGATCTGTTCTTCGCCAACGAGAAGGGAGCGCACTTTCATGAGGTCACCACTGACAACAAGCTCTTGAGAATATTCAAGAACGGAAATGTCCTCTATTCAATCAGGTGAGACTTCAGCACCAATCAAAATAGTTACAGTAAGCAGCAGCAGATAGCAGTTAACACTAGGCTAACATTTAAAATGTATACATTTACATTTTAGTAGGTATAAGGTCACGGTCAATGAAAACAACTAGCTCCTGGAAATGTCAATAACAATCCACCACCCTAGTAATCGAAAGCGTCAGCTGATGCAAACTTGAGTCATTAGAGTGATACCTTCAAACTGTAACTAATCCCTCAACAAATGCCAGGATAAACACAACGTCATTCAGCATCAATCACTGCAGTGAAGCCAAAGGAAGACAATATCACTGTGGCAGCACAGGATAGAAGAGAAGTGCTGAAGTTAATAGTGAGGGGTAAATCATGTCAGGCTTTTGAGGAGATATGACGGAAAGCTGTGCAGATGTGAGACGACAGAGGATTCACTCTGACTGAAATCCACGTGGTGCCCTGAGGGAGAAGGAGTGTAATTAAAACATGGCCAATCTGTGGCTGTCAGACATTTCCCTCTCATGCTTTAGCGGCCCCGTTTAGAAATCCCACCACTCGAGCAGCTTCAGATGCTCAAAGCCCTCCACTTCGATTCCCTTTTTTGTCTGTGGTTTAGATTTACACATTACCTATTCAGAAAACATTTTCTTTAGACTTGGAAAAACAGATCAAACAAGAACAAGAAGTGTGTGTATAATTTTTTTTACAATCTATGCCTTTTTCCATTCGATTTTTAGACTGACTCTGACGCTCTCATGTCCGATGGATTTGAAGAATTTCCCCATGGATGTGCAGACGTGCATAATGCAGCTGGAGAGTTGTGAGTAATCTCGTATGACCTCCTCTCATCAAGAGCTTGTTACGTAACCGCCCCCCCCACCCCTCATTCAGATTTGTGTGGAAAGCAGACACTGTTTCTCATTTCGTAATATAACTTCAGCCGGTAGCAATGATGAGGTAAATAGTGGACTTGATGTAAAGTGTGTTTGGCATTGGCATTTACCTGGCAGGGTCACACCAAATTATGTCATTATGGATGAGCAGGGCCCTGAAGACATCCTTAAAATCATCATGGAGAACTCGTATACCATTCTAGACAGCAACTTAAGGACACACAGCCATCAAGTACTCTCCGAAGTGCCGAGTGCCTGGTTAAAGACTAGTGAAGCTAGTGGTCAGTATTTTATTCCAAGAGCTTTCTGTTGACTTGAAAACATGCCACAGCTCACTCAATCTCCCCCATGACTATTGCTCTAAGATGAGGTTAAGGCTTTTAAAGAAAAGCCCAATGTCATGGGGAATCTGTCTTCATAACTACATATTTTAGAGTGGCCATGTTCCTGTTGTTACTAGAGTTGCTCACTGAGAGGCTCTTGATGAATGATAGACAACAATGTTAAATTGAGGAGAGAGTCTCTGCTGAAAACAGTAGGCTCATTCAGCAGAACAGAGTAGATAGAATAGAACAGAGTATATAGAATAGAATAGAATGAGCATACGCACCTTCCCTCCGGTAAAATGATACGACAAGCAATTGACACCAGAGCTATATGAAGAAACAGAGATAATTATATCCGCCATTTCAACATCACACCATACATTTTCCGCTGCATTTGCAACCCTGAGGATATTGTACAGGTGAACTGCTTAACGCTTGGTGATGTTTTATCTTCATGTTGAAGCTGTGTGCCTTTTGATTATGCACTGCAGTTAACATGCTTTATGGATGTGTGGTCATAGATGACTTTAATTTCTAAGGTAACAATTAAGGGCATTTTTTTTACATATAAAAAAGAAAAAGAAAAAAAAAAGAATTAGAATCCAAACTGTCTATCTGTTTAATAGATGCACCTGAAGCTATTGCTAATCTATCTGAAAATGGTTTTATAATATTCTAGCCTTTTGGTTTAATCTTAATTTTTAATCTTAAAATAGACCTTAGATTTTAAATTAAACCATCAGAATGGTTTTGCTAATGTAATATTTACTTAATCCTCTTTGTCCCTTGTGAGACATAAGGCCTCTAAAGGCATTTAGGTTCATCCAAAAACTCAAAATTATTCAAACCCCAAATGATTATTTTTGAAGATTCAGTGAATGCAAGTTTGGAATGACGCTGAATGCAAATAATTAATGATGTGAAAGATTCCTTTAATGCATGCTGTTGGAATATGTCTTTTTTTAATACAAAAAGGGCTAATTTGATCTCATTTTAACTTTAACCTCTCCATTATGAAATAGAAATACTGAAAACGGCATTTACATCTGAAAAATTGTCTTTGTCTTTCTCCTAGTCGGCTACACAATGAATGACCTGATCTTTGAGTGGCAAGAGAAAGGGCCTGTACAGGTGGCTGAAGGTTTGACGCTCCCACAGTTCATCCTCAAGGAAGAATCTGATTTAAGATACTGCACCAAGCACTACAACACAGGTAATTTTCAAAACATGCTATATAATACAATTTGAATAACCCTATAGAAACTCTAAATGCTCTGAAACATGAATTATTTACATGACAGTATAAGAAAATTTACTTTTACAAGACTACAATCCAGTGGTTCAACTTTGGTCCTGGGTATGTCTCTCTTATTGGACACACTTTATTTAGCTCTCTCCTGTTGAGCTGATAATCTGAATTATCAGAACCACTGGTCTATTTTACATGTAAATTTAGTTTTGTTTGTTTCATGCTTTCAAAAGCCATTAATTCACTGCACAAAACATTGCATAGTCTTCATGGTTCATGGTTTTAAAGGATGAGATGATGTCACACAACCTGTCCGTGTTGCCATCTGACTAATTTGGCTAGCTTCAACCATGTGACAGATTCATTTCCTTCAAAATGAAATACCGTAGAGTTCAGCTGAATGTATAGTCTTTGACAAATTGTGTTTTCTCCTCTTATTGTGCTATTCTAAGCAAGCATGATTATACAGCATAATAGCATTTCATTATTTGCATTTTTCTTTGCTCTTCTCTACTGCCCTATCAGTCCAGACATGTGGCCCAATTTTTTATGGCCACAAGTTGAGAATCACTAATTTAGAGGAACAGAAGACCACTGCGAGGGTGGAGAAGAGAAAAAAGAAATCCAAGAGAATGTTCTAGCAGTCTTGCTTTAACGTGATGCAAAGTAAAGGAAAAGCTTTTATTAGATGATCATTGAAAAAGCATGCACACCTGGCCATATTATGGTTGACATGTAAACACTATGGGTTTAAGAGGATAATAGTGTTCAATGATTTACAGTAAAAAAAAATAAAAAAAATTCAATGGCCAGAATTTT
>JAUMHR010000042.1:7211885-7227399 GCA_032361145.1 Enteromius fasciolatus | reverse complement strand
ATTTTATGGTTTTTGTTTGGCAGCCGTAGCTGCCAGTCATTTGACCGTTTTTTTACGATTATTTTTTTTACAGTGCAGGCTACAGATGAGGAGCACAGCACAATAAAAATAACTCATGGTACCAAAGCTATTACAAGCTGCTATTACTTCATATTGTTTATACGCAACTGTTAACTACCACATTCCTATTTGTGATCATTCTGGTAGCATGTGAAAACAGGATAATGGTAGGTTTAGCAATTAGCTTTACAGAGTGCCAAGAAGCTCTTTCAGAATGACAATTTAGGAAAACAAATGCATGATACTTAATTTGTTGGGACATGACATTCATGCACACAGCACTGTTATTGATGCCACAGGGGACTTTTTCCTTTGAAAATAAAAGGTAACAGGCGTCTCCATTGCCTACTGTTGACATGTAGTTAGTAGAATGTCTAAAGTGGACTATAAAATAAAGTGTCACCAAATAAAATTGAATTCAAGTATCCTCAGCAGCTTAGATGCAGTCTATGGAGAGGCCTGTGCTCATTTGTGCATCCCAACACACCATCATAATGTCTTAGCACCAACATTGTATCTACAGCAAGAAAAGAGTAACCATAAACCAACCAAACCTACCAGATCGTAGAAGCATAAATCCTCATCTATAGATGACACATGCCCTCTGTTCATATTTCTTTCTGCTAGGCAAGTTCACATGCATCGAGGTACGTTTTCACCTGGAAAGACAGATGGGCTATTACCTGATCCAGATGTACATTCCCAGCCTGCTCATCGTCATCCTGTCCTGGGTCTCCTTCTGGATCAACATGGATGCTGCCCCAGCCCGTGTTGCCCTGGGAATCACCACAGTGCTCACGATGACAACTCAGAGCTCTGGATCCAGGACATCTTTACCTAAGGTCAGAGTGCATACAGTATAAAAGCAAGGCCCCTTTTCACATTTGTAACTAAGGTTCTGCATCACTAATCAGTATAAGGATATAAGTTCTATTAGCACTTCTACACATCTCTTTTTCAGCCCTTCATTCTCAGTTATCATTTATTAATGCAGCTCAGAGTGGAATGTGCAAAGTGCATTCATGTGTGAAAGCAGGCATGCAGTGTGTATTGCATATTAAAAACTCATAAATGCTACATTGAGTTATGTAACACAATGTTGTGAAGGCTGGAACGAAAAGGCAAAAGCTAACTGAGGTATATGAGAACGTGTGTTTGTGTCTTTCTGCCATGCAGGTGTCTTATGTGAAGGCAATTGATATCTGGATGGCTGTGTGCTTGTTATTTGTCTTTTCTGCCTTGTTGGAGTATGCTGCAGTCAACTTTGTTTCACGGCAACACAAAGACCTCTTAAGGTTCCGACGGAAAAGGAAGAAGTCTGGCAAGGTATGGACCGAACCCACATTTATGAAAAGATAAATCGCAGCCCTGTCTTTTGTCAAGAGCAAGTGTTGAGTGTCATTTTGCCCGATATCCATCAAAATAATGAAATGTAACGTTAAAACAAGTTTTGCAGGAAGTGTTTACACTGACGCACGCCAAGTGATGCAAGTATTTGCAGTGTTTTGGGAAAACAACACGACTGCAAGCGTGACTTGGTCTAACGTTACCTTATTTTCCAAGGCGGAGTACAGAAAGCCGTGTTCTGTATGTGCGAGACTTCCGGTTCATTAGGCACTGTAGGGAAATAAAATGAAGAAAAACAATATGCAGTAAACAGCGTGTTAATAATTAGGATGATACATTAAAACAATGTTGTAAGACAAACCAGTTTAAAATATCAAGCCATAAAATGGGGTGTTTTGTACAGCTAGCTAAAAAATAGCTGGAAGCTTGTGACGCCGGAGGCCACAACACATTAACTTACATTTACAAATGGTCATGCCCACTCTTACAGAAGAACTTACATTATAGACACAACGTTGTGATTTAGCTTCTTTGTTCTTGCTCTGCGAAAGAAAACAATTGGATTCAGCACCACATGTAGGACCCTGCGACACCAAGTAAAACACTGTTGTTGTTTGATTCTCTGTTCTGAACTAATCGACTCAATGAATGATTCAATGACTCACTCAGTCGCTTGTTTCATTCCAGAATGAATCACCGTTTTGAATGAATCGAGTGAATGAATTTTTCAGTGATTCACTTATAAGACAGCCACTTGTCGCCTCCTACTGGAGCAACGATGTAAACTTTAGAAAGAGTCACTGACAAATCCCAAAGAGTCAACAAATGTTAAACAATTTAGGGCTGGGCGATATATATCGTACGATATATTATGTGCATCTCATCAGTAAAGATCAGTAAAGTTCTTTGATTAGCGGGAAAACTCCGTCAGCTATTTTTAAAAGGAACGCCGGCTTATACACAGAGCCGTAGATCACTGAGAAGCTGCGCGTTGAATCACCCGCGAAACTTAACGCGCAGCTTCTCAGTGATCTTTAAAAACAGCTGACGGAGTTTTCCCGCTAATCAAAGAACCGTCTTTACTGATGAGATGCGCATAAAATATCGTACGATATATATCGCCCAGCCCTAAAACACGTTAAAAAATGTTAAAAGTTAGATTGTCTGGATCGCGCCTGCAAAGACTAGAAATCATATGTATGTATGATCGCGCCAGCAAAAGTTTGAAATCATATTTATGTAGGGTTTTTTTTCAAATATCAGACACATTCTTTGTTAAGTTCAATTAATGATAAAACAATGACAATTTATTTCATAAGCAGATAATTTAAAACATATAATATTATCATATTTACATATTTATTTACATATAAACAATCCAAACAGGACCACAGCAATAGCCTGAATATCTTCTCAAAACATTAAGATTTAGATTAAAAAAAGATAAGTAAAAAAGAAATAAAAATAAAGCAATATTCATTTTTAAAAGAGACAACAGTCACAAAAATGTAATTGGACAGTATCACTTCTGAAGAGAGAACCCAATAACGTTTAAAGCACTAAAAGTGAATGTGAAAATCCTAAGAAAAGAAGTTTACCCGGAATGAGGGGAAACTGTTACTGGACTTGCCAGAAAGTGAAGAGTTTCTGCTCCTTTTTGACTCTGCTCAGATAAATTATAAACACACAGCCGAACACAGTCTAGCTGTCTGAATGTGCATGTTTTGGCAGGCATGTTGATGCTAGGAGCTTATGATGTTCTATCGAAAAACATGTAAAGTCATGTAAAAACATGTAAAATCAACACCTGGTTATCAGTTTACTACATTATTATAATATATTATATTATTGATTGTATAACACAATAAAATGTAGTCATTTGCATCTATAAAGTTGAAATAATCAACTAGAGTAGCATTTATTGACACTGGAATCACACAAAGCACTACACTGTTAGGCCTACACATGTACAACACTGCCTCCTAGAGGACAGAAGTAGTCAGTGCACCCTTATGGCGTTTCAGCAACTAACGAACACTGTGCAGCTGGAATATTACTAACTTCATGATATAAAGCTTAGCCATTGTAAAATGCATGTGCAAGCAGTTCAGGCAGAAAATCACTTAATTTCAAAATAATATACATGTATTTTAATTTCTTGTAACATTCCCATACTATTATTTCCGAATGCCACTCATTGGTTAATATTAATTTATTTGTTTACATTGCATGATATCCTGCATGTGGAGAGCCATTATATTTTATTGGTTTGCATGCTTTGTGTTTCCTTCTCTCTTCAATCCCCCTGCTGTGCTGAAAGACTTCTGATCAAACATTTGACGAGGAGCTTACCGAGTCATTGAGTCGTATCAATGACCTATGCAGTGCCGAGCCAGTTTACGGATCAATGGGCCAACTCGATAAATCCAATGACAGGGTAAAGAGAGAGCACAGCACTTCATCTCTGTCAGTGTCAATATTAATTATAGCCTAACTTTTATGGAAGTTAATGTCTACATATCATCTGCTATTAAATGTAGGAGTATACATTTAACATATTAGCTTATTATTAACATTTTGGCTGTTTATTAGCATTTATTAAGCGCATATTCTGCACAACCATAACCTTCATGACTAATCTTATCCAATACCTACATTTCACAACTATCTTACTAGCTATTAATACGTAGCAAGGGAGGCAAAGGTTGTAGTTAATGGTTTGTTAATAACAAGATTTAAACCATATGACACTTAAGTATAATGGCTGCAAACAATTCTGCTTTGCTTAAATAAGAATAAACATCCTTGCCAAATATTCAAATAGAAAACAGTTATTTTAAATCATTCTTTCACAATATTACTGTTTTACTGTGCTTTTAAAATCATGAGCAATCAAGGCTTTGTACAGAAATCATAAAAAACCTAATCAAACCCAAACACTTTTATATTTTTGTATATTTGATCCATTTATTGGTCAATATACTCTGCTTTAGTATATTTCTATTAAAAGTGCTTTACATGTCTTGATGACTATGCATATGGTCTTGATGCATTCAATTAATATCAGTTGCATGCTTGCTCAATTGCTCTGTTCCTCTTTATGTTAGTGTTAGGGGGAATGGTAATTTTATTTTTACATTTTTCTCAGCTCTTTGACTGAGGTTTAACATTTGCAGGCCAGCAAGGCAGTAGTTTGGCAAAAACTCCCCAAGTCATTTAAAATGGTTATCATAAAAGCTAAGTGCTACTACTGTAATTTATTGTTCACATTATCTTATTTCAACGAATCTCTTAAAAGGGAAGCAACAGTTTCTATGAGTGTAGGAGTCTTGATTGCTTCTCTTTCTGCATCCTTTCCTTTTCTAAGGAGGAGGATGTGCAGGAGAGCCGGTTGAGCTTTACGCCCAACGCAGGCAAAGATGGAGCCGTGCCCAAAGCTGCTAATAATGCAGCCACAACACCCTCTGACCCGGCCATTACTGCCAGCAAGAGTCATGAGGAGATGAGAAAGCTCTTCATCGACCGAGCCAAGAAGATCGACACTGTGTCCCGTGCCGGATTCCCACTGGCCTTCCTGTTTTTCAATATTTTCTATTGGGTTCTTTACAAAATCCTACGTCACGAGGATGTGCATAAGCCATAGATGGAACATGGCGTGTCGTACCTTGGGAGGTATGGAAGTAACACAGCGAAGCTGCATCAATGAACTCTGATGTTATTACTCAAGCGCAACGTTTCCTGCCAAGATCTATGCTAAAATGACTATGAAAAACTGTGATGTCAAGGATTTCAATAGTTTGTTAGTATTGTACACCCATACGAAGACACTGCACACACTATGCAATGGATAGGCATCCGTAGGGCCTCTGACACACCTGTCCCGCAACAAAAGTGGTCAGCACTTATACACACACAGAAGCACAGTCCGATACTGACTACAGCCCCTCATAGTGACAGATGTGTGTGTCTTGCACTGGTTTTGTTGACTTTTGTCTTAGAGCTTTACTGCCAGTGTTCTGTGTTGTATTTTTGATATACAGCTATTGAAAAATGGCAAGAGCGCAAGAGCAGAAATGTATATTATACAGACATCCAAACACAAACTACTAATGCTGATTCATTTTATAAGGAAGAGTTGACTAGTTTTTATTAGCACTTGGTCGTAATGTATCCTCGATCATTTTGTCCCAACCTAATTGTTGACCAGCTCTAGATACCAGCATCCAGGCCAAAAACATTCTGAGCTAAATCTCAAGAATGACACTGAACCAGCAGAGAAGACTATTGTGTTTACAACTAGCCTATACTTTTACATAAACTGCTTCAAGGAAACACATTTTGAAAACTTTAATGGGTAGCGTACTGTCAGTAACCATAAAAGAAATTGAAACCATCCTTCAAGTTTTTCTCAAACAAAAGCATTATTGTTCGAAAACCATTGCTAGTCACTTCAAACTAATGATGCCACTGCAAAATAATGGGGCTTGGAATGAATACTGTCCCACATGTTGCAAATAAATAAAGAAATGAATAAGAAATTAAGTCAGAGAGGGCCTGTCGGGACAATTTTGCAGTCAGTGCAGTCCTCAAGAACACGACTTGAGTGGTTCGGAACTAATCTTACTGCATGTATGGTGATTGTATGACTATGAATTCTGAACAGATGTTAGTAAATTATACTAAAAGAGAATGATATTCTGAAGGTACTGCAAATATATTTAAAAACATGTCATGGGAAAAATTGTACTTGGACTTGATATTTATCACTGTCACCAATATCTATTTTGTCGAAATTCAGAATTAACTGTTCACTTATAAACACTATTCAAATACTGGGACCAGACATTCTTAGACCCCTTTTTTTTTTTGCTTTGCTCCCTGTCTGGGTGTAGTGTCTTTTCTTTTCATGATTATCTGCTGAAAACTGTGCCACACAAATGATCAAACACATTCCTAAGAGTAAATAGAGCAGTGCTGCTGTGTTATGAACACTAACATCAGCATTTGGCACACGCATTCATCATGGAAAGGACACAAGAAGTTCATGGACATTTACAGTATAACACAAGAGCATTTGTAATTGATTTTGTACAAACATTATTAAATGTTATGCATGAACGCAAGTCTGTTTTACTTCATTTTCAGTGTGAATTGGACCAGCAGTCAGTGTTCTCGCTGAGGTGAGGATGTTCTGTGTACAGCTGTAAATACTTCTGGCAGCACTTTACTTTACAGTGTCCGTGTTACACAAGTACATGTTGCTAATGGAACAGTTAACGTACTAACGAAATGTGTTCAAATTTTATATTTTTAATTGGTCAGTAATTAGGCTGCGTTAACATAAACGCTGTAATGTAAAGTTCTTTTCATATGTTTACTGAAGAGCCCTCTGAGAAAAACTGAAAAAATAAAGAAGTTTATAAAAGCATCCTTTGTCTCCTGTTCATTTAGGTGCGTTTATTTACTCCCTCACTCTGCTTGTGTGTACTTGTACACACTCGACTCGACTGCCGCCGAGGGCATTAAAGAACGAACGCGCGGAGCGCTCACTAAATTGTTAGTAATCATCTCTTTGGTGTGAATGACAGTTTGTAAAACGACACTTCTGTGACACGTAAAACGGCCGTCTGTGTTTACTGTAGTAATACTTATCTACACGCCCCCTTCCGACTGTACGTCTACATAAAGCAGTGCGCGGTGCTCTCGGCGGTGAGCAGCATGAGTCTCCACGGGAAAGTGGCTCTCGTCACCGGCGGCGCACAAGGCATCGGAAGAGCCGGGGTGGAACATCTCCTGGAGAATGGGGCGAAGGTTTCGCTTTGTCAGATTTCTATTTTAAAATGGACTTTGCGGATAAATCCAATTAACTGTTGGGAAAACTTGAGCAAAACATAAACAACTAGTTTAGTTGCCTGTTTGGGGCGATTATTTTTTATTTCATCATGCATCGTTGCGTCTTCACTTAATTATTTGTCTTAGCATTACGTTATTAATTTACTTTCTGAAAATTCAGGTTGCACTGGTAGACCTGAACCAGTCTGTGGGAGAGAAATGTAAAAGTGATCTAGATGGCCAGTTTGGAGAGGATAACTGTATTTTTATCCAATGTGACGTGACCGACGCGGGGAAACTTAGAGGTAAAACATTTTTTTTTACTTCTCTTTTTATAGTTAGGAAATGTATAAATGTCTTGGTCTGGCGCACCAATAGATTTCTCAGAGCAAAACAATTATCCACTTTATATTGTGCACCTGTATGTGCTGCGCATCTTATTCCTAAACAATGTCTCATTGTTTGGAAAGTGAATTAGACCATAATAGACATTCATAGGCCCTCAGGTCATCACCGAGGAATGTTACAGAGTTTTTTGAAGTTTTTACCCCAAGCGTGTAGAGTTTTGTTAGGTTGCTTTATTTCTCCAAGACAAGAGTTTATGGGTCGGTGGTGCAGGGATTGTTCATTCCTGTTAAACTTGTTTCTAAAGACACACTTACCTAAGAGTTTAATTAAATGTTTCTTTGTGGAATGCTGCAGCTGCAAGTCAGGTAAGGGCACATGCAGTCTGACACTGGCTGAGTTTCAAAAGCTAGTGAAACGACTAGCCGGACTGCTCAGTTGGTTTTAATACACAGCCAGTTTATACTGGTGTCAAAAGTGGCACTACTGCAACATTGTGATTGATTATTATAAATGAAAACCCTTTCTTTCACTAGATGCCTTTCAAAGCACTGTGGAGAAGTTTGGTCGGTTGGATATTGTCATTAATAATGCCGGAATCAACAATGAGAAGAACTGGGAAAAGACCATTGAAGTAAATTTGGTAAGTTAAAAACCATGATGCTCGAGATCCAACCTGTAAGAGAGAGAGAAGGGGAAAAAAAATAGGTCGTGCCAAACTCTTGTATTTCAACTTAACCTCATATCATTGTACACATCTTATGATTTAAACAGCTAAAGTGGTTCACATTTGGTGCTTTAGGCCACAACATTCAACCACACTTCAGGATAGGAGTTACAAATTTAGTAAAAATACTCCACCCCCCTGCTTCCAGTCCAAAAGATTACACAATATGTTGAAAAGTTGAAAGAACACCATTATATAGCAGATGTAGGCCTACATAAGCACTGAATGAAATTATCTACAGATCTTTTTAATCAATCATGCTCTGCAGAGTAAATTCATAATGGACATGATGCAGTGTAATTATGTGCTTGTTTATAATAGCTGGTCAAAGTCAACATAATCTGACTCTCATAGAACACATCTGTTCACTATGTGCTAGCGGTTTTACACAACTGTTGTCTTTCTCAGACATCTGTCATACAGGGGACATATTTAGCACTAGAGCACATGAGTAAAGAGTACGGAAAAGAAGGAGGGGTCATCATCAACATTTCATCTATGGCAGGTAAGATACTGATAACTTTATCATGCGTCTTATATATCTGCATGCTTTGAAAAAATTACCCTACATGTTTTGTAGGCTGTATAGAGTGTTGTACTTTAGAAGGTTACATAACAGTATTTTTTGGACTATAGAGTGAGTCAAATATTTGCTCACACTAAAGCAAATATATCTGACCTGGTTAAACGGCTGCTGTTGTCTCTGTTGCCAAGGATCTGTACCTACTGTTGAAAAATGACACATTATGCCTAAATGTAGTAAATTGCATAATAAATACTGTGCATTTACTTGATGATTGACTTGCTTGATGATTAAGATGCGAAAGAATTAAGATGCGAAACATTTTGCAAGACAGGTCATTTGGACACACCTTGTTTTAAGAATGCATGAACTCATAATAATGCCAATAGTAATAGAGCTTGCACAATATAGACACGTTAACCTACAACGTACAACTGTCTTCTTATATAAATGCAGTTTTTGTTTTACACAAAATGAAATTTATATCACTTAAACTTTGAATCACTTCAAATTAAAAAGATATACAATCACATTAGAAGATAAGGAAGCTTATAAATGAAGTGTGTTACTCCTTCATGGGTGCCACCAGGTTGACTGCTGAATGAACACAAAGGTTTAGTGAGAATACGACCATATAGTGCAACAAGACAAGCTTAATGCAGCCACACCAGCAGGTGTCCAAAACCACTGCATCGAAGAAGAGCCAGCATGAAATAAACAAAATCTTAAGGAAACATTTACACAGCTGCTGGAATATAAAATAAATGTGTCTCACATTAATTATTTACATTATATTACTTGGACACTACTTAGGGTGACTACGTGTACTCTTTTTCCCCAGATGCTCTGTCAGATGAAATGTCAAGGTTTTGGCCTTTGTGTTTCTATTGACGTGCTCTTTACAGTCCTCATGCATTAGATGCACTTGCATTACTTTGATCATTCTCTGTACAGTAGGTCCCACCTTCTTGCTTGCCATGGTTGGTCGATTACGTATAATGTCGGTATTGGTCAAACTTTTAACTCAATACATGGAAAACTTAACTTCATATTTTAAACCCCAATTGTTTTCTGCCTCTGTGACTATTCTAACAATAGCCAAGCAAAACCAAGTTCACCAGCTTTATAAGTAAGCACCCAAAAGATGCCAAAAAATCCCATAAATCAGCAGCAAAACTATTATCAGTTCATCCATCTGTCATCATATACCTGTGTTTTGGTGCCACTGAGCTGTTGAGACATAGATAAACTGAATCTGGGCAGCGTTTTGAAGATATGAGGATTATTTTGTATATGTATGTGTGTTTGTGTACAGTCTGGATGATGAATCATGCCCGGCTGACAGTGAACTTGCTATAACCCCCAACACACTCTAGACAGGTTTTTAAACTGGGATTTGCAACAGCCTTTTCATTCCTAACTAAGATGGGATAAAGGATGGTTTATTTCCTCACTGCCTCTCAGGTTTCTGTAACTGATGAAACACAGGTGATTACCCCTCTCTGTGATTGGAACAACTCTCACTTTGTAGTTTAGTGTCTAGAGATTGGTTTGTTTGGTTGTTTAGGAAACAATATTTGTATTGCATGGAATCTTGGGATATTGCATTTGCTTAACCACACAGTACATTACATTAATTACAACCAGAAACAAATGTTAAAGTAATGGTTCACCTAAAATGAAAATGTGCTGAAACGTACTCACCCTCAGGCTACTCAATATTTAAATGAGTTAGTTTCTTCATCAGAACAGTGATGAATGCATCAATGGCTCACCAGTGGAAGCTCTGCAGTGAATGGGTGCCGTCAGAATGAAGAGTTTAAGCACCTGATAAAAATAATCCAAGAGTATTAATCCAAGTAATCCACACAACTTCAGTCCATCTGTTACGAAGTGTTATGAAGCAAAAAGTTGTGTTTTTATAATAAGCAAATTCATTAAAACCTTTTTAACTTTGAACTGTTGCTTCTGACTGAAATACAAGTCATCTATCCATAATAATGCTTTCTCCTGTAAAAAGTTGTCTTAATCTAAATCAAGAGATTTACATATTGTGAGATATAAATATGTCAGTGCATGGATTTTGATGTGAGAGGAACAAACAATGGATTTATGAAGTGATGTTATATTCAGAAGCAGTGGTTTAAATTTAAATGTCTTCATCCATTAGTTTTTTGCTTTTCACTTCACAAGATGTTAATTGATGGACTGGAGTCACACGGGTTACTGGATGATTATTATGATGCAGCTGTTTGGGCTCTCATTCTGACGGCACCCATTCACTGCAGCAAAAGATTCATTAGTGAGCAAGAGATGCAATGCTGAATAACTCCAAATCTGTTCTGATGAGCAAACGCATCTATCTTGGATGGCCTTAAGGTATTTTTTTGAGCGATCTGTTACTTTAAGACTAAGTTAAAATATAGACATGATTCAGTCCCCTTCACCTCTGACAGAACTGAATCAGTATTGAATATATACGAATATTTACCAGAAACTAATAATTCAGAAACTTTTTTCTTAATGAAAATAACTATTTATTGTACCTGTACTTGTTCTTATTACTGCTGTAAGCAACTTTCAAACTGTTGAAGAATGAATCTAAATTATATAATCATAATTTGTCACCAAACTAATATATAGATCAGATAAAGCAGTCTGCAAAAGTAATCTTGGGCAAGTTGCATAAACTTAGCCTTCATGTTAAGACGGTGTCTTAAGAGCTATTCTGACCAACTAGCTGCAGACTAATATACATTTTTATGTAAGTGAATTTTAAAAAACTGCGACCAGTCTTAAAGAAAAAATTAGCTGACTAACATTTAAGACTAGTCTTAACCTTTTATGCAACTTATATCTAGTTTTTGAGCATATAGAGAGGAAGTTGGTGGATTTATGCAGAAATACCTAACCAATGACATCATTGTTTGGTTTAGTTTCTATGATGATCTTACCCCTTAATTAAAATATTTAGAGAAAAGAAAGCTTGATGACTCTCTGAAGATGTTAATACAGCCAGAATGAGAAACAGAGCCTTCTTTTATGCAAAAGTGGGTTATTCACTGCACGAGCGTTAATGTTGTGCTTAGATTTGTTCATCCAGAACACACAAGAACTGTTTAATTCTAAATACTGTCTTAGCTATTTGCCCCTGGCGTCCTTGGCTGGTTTGATGCGGCTTGTAAATGTTGTTTAATATAACAAAGCCGTTTGACTTTTCCAATAACCTTCCACATAAGATAAAGTATAAATTCAACATTGTAGACACACACATATATTATTAGACAACAGAGGAAATTGCAGATGACTTTTCCACAGAAAGTTTTATTTTTATATAGGTCCATAAAGCACCAAACCACTCTATAAAGTTTAAAACACTAGTAAAACACTAGAAATTGTTCACAGCTCTGCATGTTTCCAAAGAGCTGTTTCATTTTAAACATACTCAAGAGCCATTAGGATTTTCATGCGTGAATTAAAAAAGAAATCCTCTGCCTTGGAAGATCCAGAGATTTTCCATGACGAAGGTATTGGAAATCATTCACAGGCTTTGTTTTGCTACAGTCTCAATAAGATGAAAACCTTGCTCTTTCAAATCACTGACTGTAGAATCGCAGCACTGGTACAAGCCCCTTCATTCAATCAAATGGAATTATAATGTCATGAACTAATATTGCTCCAAAATTTTCCAAAACTTTTTTTTTCTTTCTGTGGATCATCTGTGGAACAAAAAATTAGATATTCTGCAGAATCTTCAAACAGCTCTTTTCCATACAATGCCATGCTGATCGTGTCTGTTCAACACAATCTCACGAGCAATTCGTACGAGGTGCCAAATTTGTGCCAATTCGTACGAACTCACTCATACGAATTTCGTACGATTTGTCTAAAACCACGTGATGGGTAGGTTTAGGGGTGGGGTTATGTTTAGGTAATTCGTACAAATTCATACGAATTGGCATCTCGTAAAATATGTACGATTTAGAATAAATCGCATGAATTCGTACGAGTCAGGTCGTACAAATTCGTACGAATTAGCCACCTTGTAAAATATGTACGAATTGCCGTGAGATCAGGTTGGTCTGTTTCAAAAATCTCATTTCAGTCGTTATTGCTTAATAATCTTGAGCCAAGAAGGAGAACAGATTTGTCAACTGAAAAAAAAAAATAAAAATAAAAAAATTCACTGATGCTACATTTTTGAACTTCCTTTAAGAATGTTCATTTTGCATTCTAGTGGAAGAAAATATGTTATATAGCCTATATTTTACATACAACATATTGCTCTTTTGGAATTAGTATGTGTTTTGTTTCCTCCTAGCATTTCTCCATTCTCCTCACCAGCCAGTATACACAGCCACCAAGCATGGGGTGATTGGATTTTCAAGAGCCATTGCAGTGAGTACATCAATCCTGTCTCGCCAGTTTACCATAAGCAAAGTTTACTGGAACCATATGTAAATGTGTTCACAGAAATATGGTGCGTTCCAGCACAGCCCAGCTTTTGCCCTCCGAGAGAGTAGTTGTGTTTGCTCACAGATAGGATCTCTCACCCCTGTGTGTTGACACATTCTTTGCGCTGTGTGTGTAATTTAGGCTGACCGTGTTTGGACACGTTTTGTTGTCGGCAGGACGCATCTGAACAGGGCAATTATGGAGTGAGGATCAACACGCTGTGCCCAGCCTTCGTGGACACGCAACTCCTTCGCACTGTGGAGCACGAGGAAACAATGGGCAAGTTTGTCAAGTACAAAGATGAATTCAAGCAACGCATGGACAAGTATGGCATTCTTAAGTAAGCAGTTCCGCTGAACTACCTGTTTCTTCTGCATTAGACTGTCTTAGTTTGTTATATTCAGTCCTTTAAAATAAACAGTTTGCTTTGGAAGAGAGCAACAGTGTTTTCTAGATAATGGCAAAAACCTGTTTTCAGACTAGACCTTTACTGCAAGGAAATATTCAGTGAATGAAGTGCTTCTAAACCTTTATACTTGCCTTTACTGGAAGATATAGACATTCATTTTGCACCACCCATTAATCAAAGATGGATAAAACTTTGTTTTGCAAAGTTGTTTGACATGCACTTAAAATTCAATCAAAAATTCAAACTCCTCCACCCCAACAAATCACCCACAGTATTACTGCCACTTTTTTCACACTTCTTTTGGTGTTGGTGGAATATCTGATTGTTTTATATTATTTTTTCCCATTAAAACATTTGTTGTATCTTCCTCAAACACTGTAGACTTTTGATGCACGAGTAATTTGAAGGTAAAAAATGCCAACAAGAACGTTTTTAAACCCCACATTCTTTGCTGAAACGTGCTGATTTAACATGCACTTGTGACAAAAATGTGAAATATGATTTTGTTGCGTCTGTGTTTATATCTACAGACCATCTCTGATTGCAGAAGGAATGCTGCGAATGATAACAGACGAAAGCCTAAACGGGGCCGTTATGAAGATCACCTGTTCTAAAGGCATTCACTTCCACACCTATGAACCTATTTCAGCTTGAGAGTGATGCCTTCATCAAACATGTCTGTCTTTTTCCTCTTCTCTCCATTACTCATCAGCACTTTTATTTTACTGAAGTCTACTGAAGACACAGCAAACAACTAATGATACAAATAAAAAAAATCTGGTGCATTTAAGAAATTAAAATGGGCCGTATAGATGTTCCTGTCTGTCACTTGAGTTTTGAAAAACAAAAAGGACTACATATTGGTATCCGGGCCTCTTTTTAATCTGGTTTCATTGTTTTTGTAATGCCCTTGAACATTAAATTGTATGTAACTGCTTTAACTGTGAGCAATTGGTTTTAAAAAGAAAATCATATTTATTAATAATTCTGCTATTTGTTTTCATGTCAATCAATATCACAATATTACCTCAATATCACAAACCAATGATTTTTTACAATGTTTGTATATTTTTTGTATATTTTAGATATCTTAGTGGCAAAGAGAGTATCTTTTATTATGTATACCTTATGTATAAATCAAACAATAAACTTCTGAAAATACAAGGAAAGTGTTTTCTATATTTTCTAGCTTTTTTTTATTTTCTAGTTTTGTACTTTTTGTTGTGGCTAAATGTAGAAGCATGGTCTCTGTTTTACCCAAAACTAATCCGAAATTAGTAGTCTTGCAAATTTTTAAACCAGCAGCAATGTTCCTGTCTACATTAAAAGACATACTCTTCTGGAATGAATATTCAGAAACAAGGGTCACCTGGCAGCTGTGTTTATATCAATGTCCAGGAATCTGCTCAATTTGCTACACTTTTACCACATTACCAAAAATGGATAAATCCTGTACTTTCACATTGTAGTTACACGTAAAGTCTTTCTTTTTCCAGCAGTGTGGTTTCAATCTAACAAGTTATTTTACCAAGTACAAACTAAGAATAAATGTTTTAATTAACTGATGTAAAGGCAGCAAGTACAAATTAACAATTGCAAATGGTTCGATGATAGTACATTTTGCATTATTGTGATATACCAATCAAAACATAGCTTATCTGTTTTAATATGTTTATCAGTACAGTCCAAGTCCAAAGTCGTGTTCTAAAGTGGGTACGGAAGGTATTCAGACCCCCTTAATTTTTTTACTCTTTGTTATATTGCAGCCATTTGCTAAAATCATTAAAGTTATTTTTTTTCCTCATTAATGTACACA
>JAUMHR010000042.1:7193561-7210395 GCA_032361145.1 Enteromius fasciolatus | reverse complement strand
ACCGCATCACCACCTCGGGTGTGCATTATTTTTCTAATAATTCAACGGCCCGTCGTCAATTATTCCTTACTTAATGTATTAACTAACATGAACAATGAGCAATTGTATTTATATTAACTAACGTTAACAAAGATTAATAAATGGTGTAATAAATGCATTGTTCAATGTTTGTTAATGTTAGTTAATACATTAACTAATCTTTACAAATATCACCTTATTGTAAAGTGTTACCAGTTAGTATTCACAAGCTGCTGGTCTTCTCAACAAGGCTAAAGGTCAGAGAAAACACTCCGACATCGGTAACTTAAGACCAGATGAGCCAGGTCATTAAGGTCACACAGAAGGCCCTGAGGAAGCTCGGGTGGGGTTTGAGTACAGGTTAAACACATGAGAAAGTTTTGTTAATCACTAGTAGTACCTCAGCTGAAAGATATGCAGCTCGCTTCGCTCACTATAGGAGTGTTGAATGACATGCCTCGCTGTTTGTAAAAAGAATTCTTTCAAGACGAGGAAATATACGCTCATTGGAATGGATTTTCAGAGGCTGTTTTTGCATTTATGCTCCATTTAACTAACTGAAATGATCTCTGGTCATTACAAATAATTATAAATCAAAAATTAAATAAATACTTCTTTGGTAAACTGTACAGCTTCATGTCTATCACACTTGATTCAACTACAATTTTTCTATTATTCACTTCACTGGTATTTTTGCCTAAAGCCTTGGTCATTTCCTGAACCTTGTGCATATAACTCATGTTCCCTTTGGCAATCGATGTGCAATCAAACAGGTTTGCTAGAAAGCAACAGGAATATTCTTCCACTGGAAGTTTCACTGAAGTGTTTTGGAACTCCTCCATGAGTAATAGTTCTGAGAGGTTGAGTGTTTCCGTGTGTCTCTGGCATTTTGTATGCGATCTCAGCAAATGTTTAGATTTTGGTCTCAAATACAATACTTGAAGACGACCAGCAGATTTAATACATGCATCTTGGTTACATTACTGCTATTACTATAAAGAAATATTAAAAAAAAGAAAATTGAGGGTTAATTCTGTGGCTCAGTCATTTTGGTTGACAAGTGTAATCACTGAAAATAATCATGCAGGTCATTTTGCACAAAGTCTTTATGTTTGAAAATGTGTTGATAGTTTATTGGCGCCCCCCTCAGGACAATATACATGGCAGTTGGGTCAAAAACCAGTTAGTACTTTCGTACACTTTCTCACTCATAATTCAAATACATGGAAAGAGACAGTGACTTTTTTAGTGCGTGTTTAAGATGTACGAGTTCCTGCTCAAAAGGATCTGCTCTTAAAAATCCCTTCCCGATATAGCAGACGCCATACAGTGATTTACTGACAAAGAACCATTCAATTATTTTCCTAAACATTGTCTAAGATCCCAGCTTGTTTCCATTTCTTTCCCAGAAGCATTTCTTTAAAAATGTTTGCTGAGAACAATGTTAAAAAAGCTAAAGAAATTGCTGGTCAGGTCTAAAGCAAATACTGTGAATAAACATATATAAATAAACTTTTTTTTTTAATCTTAAACTAATTTATATTTATTGTAATGCAGCTGTTGTGTCATACTGAGTCTCACAGTGCTGGTGTACATCTGGACAGTGCTTTGTTCCAACAACATCTGTCAACATTTGTTTACATTATATAGCAGTTCACTTTTACAGCACTGCTGTGTATCAGGTCCTAATAAAAAGTCAAAACTCCTACAAGTGTTTTTATATACTATTATTATATTACCTAGTTCATTCCTGCTTTTCGTACATGTCTTCAGTTTTGTAGCATGTAGCTAAAAATTGCACTGTGGATTATTTGGGTAGATATAGCCTTTTTTCGCATCTCTTTGGGATTTTCATACTGTGTGTATGTCTAGACCCACTACTTCACTGTTTATTTGCCTAGATGCATTGGATGTAATTCATCAGCATGTCTGGAGGGGTTTAAGTGTTTTTAAACATTGTTTAGAACTAAAAAAAAAAAAGAACTGTCTCGCAAGACATATTACATAGTGGGCCAATGGGACTGTTACCTCAAAGCCTTTGGCCTAAAACCCAGTAACAGCCCATACAGAAATCACAGATAGAAATATCATAGAAACAATGCTTTTCTTTCTTTTCTTTTTTTTTGGAATCTTTGTTTTCGGGTCAAGTTGGCCCTGGTCTGAATGAAATATCAGACAGGCCTTTTTAGTTTACAAGTCCAAATCTGACCTTGACAAAATCTATTAAAACTGAGATAAAACAAATACAGATTAGAGTCTTTGCAACAATGAAATATCTGACAGGCCAGATAGTTTCCAAAACTAAATCTGACCTTAACAAGATGTATTAAAACTGAAGTAAAACAAAAATAGACTTTAGTATTTGCAAAAAAGGAAGGCTAAAAGCTGTGATAAGAGACAACCCTTCCCCTACGATGAAATGGCACACAAAAAGTCAGGACAGCCTGCATAGTCTCTGGGATGTCTCACTCCCTTGTACGTCACCCGTCCAGTTAATAGAGGTTTCAAGTTCAGTTGTCACCAGAAGTATGAAGCAATCTGTAGGAACTCAGAATAGCAATATAATAAGAGCAAGTTAACTGCTGGTTTTGAATCATTCAAAAGTTAACAGTGCTCCTATCGAGCAAAGTCCCTTTTTTTTTCAGTAGCAAGCATGCTTTGGTCCTTAGCAAAGCATTGCAACTTTAAATCTCTCCCTGGGAAAAAGTTTAGCCCCACAGATTTGATACAGTAGGTTTTGCTCTGCAAGTAGTGCATTTTAATTTCAAGAATGAAATACTATTTAGCAAACAAACAATAAATAAAAACCACTTGGCTCCAGAAAAGTTGCATAAATGTAGATTATAGATTAGGTACATATATATATATATTTATTATTTTCCCTGATTAGCATTTAAATGTACTGTATGATTATTATATATTTGATTTACTTTTAAACCATTCACTTTCGAGTCATATCATTGAATTAATGCTGACTATGTGAACTAATTGCTTATTATCATGCCCTTTTAACATATTGGCTGTTTACTAGTACTTATAAACTGCATGTACATCCCTGATCCTACCCAATAACTACTACAGTGAATATAGTTTATTGAGGCAAATGTTGTAGGTAATGGTTTATTAACAGTGAGAATTAAATCTTAAAATAAATTGTGACCGAAATGTAATAGAAATTTAAAAGGTAAATATGCCATCCGTTGCTTAAAAATTAAAGTTACATGTCATAAATACTTTCCCCCCTACTATTTAGTTAATATTAAAAAAAGGCTGAAAAAAAAGAAAATCTAAATAATTTTAAGAAGTTTTAGGTGAAGCACAAATATAAAAGATTTCTAAGAAGCAAAAATCTAGATGACCCAGAAGTGTCCTCCCTTGTCAGAGGGAAGAGGAAATGTGCAAACATGCCATTATTGTTGGCAGAAAGGCAGACAAATCTAAGATAAGCAAGAGGTGTTTAGTTCATATATTCTTTACGGACTATGGTGGGAAAAATCAAACACAATATTCTATTTTCTGCCAGTTCCAGTAGTGCATACAGGAGATTTCTTCAACGTAAACACAACACGGACAGTCTCTTGGGATTGTGTCTGTAGGCATTGTAAACTCTGCTGCTTTTGCACACACTGGCAAATACAATACTACATAAGCAGAACCGATATCTGAACAGGGCATTATAAACTGATCTGAAGACTGAAGACTGAAGACAAAAACTTGACATCTGAATGACGATTTGCAAAGAATGAGACATATATAGAGAGAGAGAAAGCAAAAAAAGCGACTTGTGGAAAGCATCACTGTGTACATTCTCACTGGTGTTGCTAAAGATATGAGACTCAATCAGCTCGCAGGTTTACCGAGAACCCTTATGTTTATTTTACATCAGGGAAGCCAAGTGGCCCAAATACTTGCCTATGTGCTCGTTTCTAATGATAAGATGTTATTGTAGGGCTTCCCATGAGCATGTGAAAACTGTTTTGACTGGCAGGCAATGAGGTCTTGGCGGCTGGCCAAGGATAATAACTCGCCTCCTATTGGCAAAGAAAATAAGCATTGAGAGTGGTGTAAATTTGTAATCAAGAGACTCGGAGGAAATTCTTTTCGGAACAAAACTATGAAATACAATGAAAGCCAATTTAAGGGGTCAGCAAAAGAGCCTCCCAGAGAACAAATATTTAGCCCATAAGGCAACAAAAACATGTAATGCAATTAGCTTGATATTATTAATATCGTGCACGTTCTTGCAAATAAACTATATTAAAACTGAAAATGCCTCACAACACGAACTCATTTGCTAAGAATGTTGTCATTAAATTCTAACCCTCTCTGAGCAATGGTTTTCTTGGTTATGACATATTGATATATTAATGATATATTAAACATTAAGGAAACTTTCTATTTTATAATTTTGCAAAAATAAATAAATAAATAAATAATAATTTTGCATGTAATATGGGGATATTATTTTTGAATGCACTCTAAACATTCTGAAACAAGCAGCCAACTAACCTTTCAGAAAATAACTTTCATAATGTATTTTGTGCTCACTTTTGAACGCTATTATAAATGAGATTTCTTTGAACAAATGTTTTATTATTATTATTATTAGAACATTTTTTCATGGCTTTGAGAGAACCATAAAAGTTCTAAGAATGTTAACTGGGTAGGTTTTTAACTTGTTAACTTATTTCAAAATTGATTTCAGGACCAAACAGCTTTATATAGCTGAAAGTCAAGGACATCAAAAGTAAACTCATCTGTAATTCTAATTTTATCTCTTTCTCATTTCGCTCTCTTCATCTCATTTGCTTATGCCCTCCAACCTTTAAAAATACTCTCATTAACTTGAGTGATTAGCTCAATTAGCTTTTGCGCTGCTCAAGAGGTGCAGATGCCTGCATAGCCGTGACAAACTAATCAGGAAGGTAAAGAGTTCAAAGATATGCATGAGGTCCTGCTAATTAGGAGTGAAAATTAACCTAATGTGGAGGGATCTGGAATGGCCAGGCTGGTGGAATGGAACGAGGGGAGCTTGCATAAACATACACGCTTTAAGAAGGAGGAATGCAAAAAGTGTTCCCTCTCACCCACTAAACCAAGTGGTTTCTCTCATTTCCCCCACCCCTCTTTCAGGACAATGATTAATGAGAGCAGGGGATTACAGCAGCACTGGAGAGCAACAAAACCTAATGACACATTCATTATGAATGGATCCCTGTTCTCATCTTTCATTCACTCGCTCCTTTTTTTTAAATAAAGACCTTTGCAGGATTATTATTGCAATCTAGGAACCATCATGGCAACACATTACATCACGGTCCAGCTCCAAACTATCCAGTTACAGTCCAAAAGTAAAGCAAACTTCCCAGTTTACAAGACTAATCAACTTGAATGTTGTGGGACACTTTATTTTCTCTCAATTCAGTCTTCATGTGAAAATGGCTGAGCGGATTTCAAATTAGGTGCACTGCCTGTAATTGTGCTCTTAGGTTTATACTAAACAAACAAATTGATGGTATCGTATGGAGATTTGATGAGCCTAATAAAATAAAACGATGAGATCATGTGTTCTAGTTTCACATAAACTTGGGTTTTTAATGCTTTTAAATAAAGCCTTTTATGAAAGATGTCTTTTACGATTACAAAGGATGTAAAAAACCTATCTGTAAATATTATAACAATTAATATTTCCATTTAAATATTTAAAAATGATGATTCTACAAAAAATAAAAACCATTCTAATACACTGATTTGCTGCTCAAGAAATATTATTATGTTTGAGCTGCGTAGTATTTTTGTAGAATCTGTGATAGTTTCTTCAGAATCCTTAGATTAATAGAACATTCAAAATAATGTATTTATTACTGAATTTATTACAAACATTATGAATTTATTCATTGTCATTTTTGAGCATGTTAATGCAACTTAGCTAAATAATAATTTCTAAAAAATTATAATAATTAACCCTAAATTTTGAACAGTAGGTGAAGTCCACACTTGAAATTTACAGAAAACAAAGAAAAACAAACAAAACAAACCTAAAAGAATTTCTAATTTTAAGTATCTAACTAACTTACTACTTAAATTAACCAGATTTCGTTCATTCTAAAAGCACTGGCTATATAAACTAATAATAATAATAATAATAATAATAAAGTACATACATATACAAATAAAATAAACAAACAAACAAATAAGTGTAATGTCTACTCCCGCAATATGCAACTACTGAGAAAAGCTGCATACACTCTCAAGGAGAGCAAAGCAAAGATTTCCATTCACATCTGGCCCCTGCCAGAGGCCTGTTGATTCCACAGGGAGTTTCTGGGGCCCGAGTTATGATGTTATGTAGCAAGGTCAGGATATGAGTCAATGACATATAGAAACATGAACAAAACTTTTAAAAAATGTAGCTTTCTGACAAGTTCTTTGAAATGTTTGGATTTAAACATTTTCAGATATTAAAAAGTGATGCAGTAATTTCAGATAATAAAAAGTAATCTTTTATTTAAATTAATATTATTACATTTTTTTCTTATATATTCTTGATAAAAACTTATGATAAATTTGACACATGATGAATTTTACAATTACTTTAGTGAAAACACTGCGTTTTAATATAGATTTTTTCATTTATAATACTAATAAGACATCACTGACCCATATGCAGACATCAGCAAAACCCTGTGTCTAGTGGAGACAATGTGCAGCCCCTTCAGTTTAGTGAGCTCCAGCTGTTCAGACAGATGCACATCAGTTCCCAAACAATCTGTCTGAGCATCTCTTCCAACTTCCAACACACACACACCCCAAACATACACAGAAGAGTCACAGGCATGCTCTGTTGATCAACCACACAAACACAAGCACACACTATCCTTCAACATAATTACAGAGGTCACCTGACCTTTCTTTCCCTCTCCATGAATGCTTTGTGTCCAAATGATCTCAGAGTGATTCTCATAGTGCCAGCAATACACAGGGCACTGAAGGGAATGTCTAGAAGAACGAACAGAGGTCAGTGACCCGCTCTCGGTGATGTCAACTGCAGAGAGAAATTCCACTGATAAAAAACAGTTTTACATCATTGCCTCGTACAGAAAAAGAAATATGAGAAGAGTAAAGTTGTCCTGTGAGACCAAGTCAGACCTCTGATGTCTTGTTTTGAGACATTGCTAAGTCAAAGGGGTCTTTTTGTTCTTTTTTTTTTTAAACGCAAACTGAAATCTGATAAATGTGATATCTTGTACAATGACGCCAAACACCAAGAGCCCATCCAAAGGTCGTCTGACCTCAGAAATGTGCTCAGATTACAAACAGATATTAATAACATAGTCTGGCAGCTGTTCCTGAAAAATACATTGCAAGTTTGTCCAATATCATGAGTCGAGGATTCTGCTAACAGCGACCTTAAGCTGGAAATTCTCTGCATTTCCATTTCTGATCCCTTCCCATTGTTGCCTGAAGCACACCATTTAACTCCAAGTAAAAGGAAAACATGTGCAAAAATGGCCCTGGATCACTACAGGAGGTTTCTCAGGTGAAGCATTTCTCTGCTACTAATATAACCAAGCAAACAAAAAAATCATTAGGTTTGACAAACACTGAGAGAACACATCTAAAACTCAAGCCACTGGTTAAGCTAAAGCCTACTCAGGATGCTCAACAAACAAGGCCCTGTTTCAATAGGACCACAGAGCCACAATGTTTATATACATTGTGAAAAAATGACATACTGTACATCGGACTACACCCAGCACGGCACCTAAATGGTGGCTATGTAGTGGGGGAAAAAAGAAACATTTTGTAGTATCCCATTTACTTGCATAAGTGTGTCATAACCTAACTGGACAGGAGGGAATTCTAAATAAAGGACAGATTTTTATCTCTATTTTGGAGCATGTGCTAAACAAAGAATAGTTAGATAACACATCAATGGCATTATTATTAATGCACAAAGAAACAATCCATTTATTACACATTTTACATTATCTTATTAAATAGTGAATTCACAACTGTTGTGTGGCAATGGATTGAGCATGTCCAGCATTCAGGACAAGGTGCAATATACAAAACTAACTCCAGAGGGTGCCATAAAGTAATTCAACATTAGGTTTTACATGGGTAGCAGTGACATCTAGAGGAAAAACACATACTATGTTAATGCAGCTGCTGAATATGTAGAAGAGCACATTAAAACACACACACACACACACTTTTGTATTTTACACATAGGTTCTGTTAAAAAAAAAAAACAACATTTACTCACCCTCACGGTCTACATTCTCTTTATCTTTCCTTCAGTGGAACCCTTCACACGGGCCTTTCTCATACAATTTGCAAAATTCCAAAAGTGTCAAATTTATTATTGTTATGATAATATTATTGATATGATGTTAAATTAAAACTATAATAATAAACATCTTTGTATGTGAAAATGCAAATGTTGGAGAAACAGAAATGTAGGAGTTTTACCTCAATCTGCCACTTCCAAAAGACTCACAACCAAACATGGTGCTACTTGTGCCACTAATCATTTTTGTCACGAGATGCACAAGAACCAGTAAAAGACTAACAAAAATAATCTATTCAATTTATTTGAAACGCAGTTGCTACCATATGGTATTAGTCCATACTTTTGATGAATTACAATTTTGGTCTGTTCATCAGAAAGTCTTCGTAACACTAAATCTGGAACAATATGAGGGTGAGTAATAATGACAAATTATATTCCTTTAAAATATGTTTCTCTGGACTAAGATTACATTTACATTGTGGGTTCTATGTTTTGAAGAATGTTAGATGTATCCTCCATCCTGAATTAGAACAGAAAAAAAAAAAAAACTATTAATGTGCATTAATGTGCAATCCTTCGTGTAAGTGCCAACTTTTCTTTATCACACACAAAACACAACTCTTCAATAGAAATGTTAAACTATTTATATAAAAATAACACTTACATGTGAACTATTCTGTCCAACCTTTCTTTAAAATTCTAAGAAACAGGAAGAAAAAATATATATAGCGTTATTAAAAGAACTTATCTTGGTGGATTCGGTGAATAGGTGGATGGATGGATGGATGAATGGATGGATGAATGTATAGTCACCTGGGGAACTGTCGGAGGAGAACTGGTTGCAGCATGTCGATTATCACTGATGTCAGATGGTGGATGAATCACAGTAGAAACCCCACTCGCAGATACTTTAATACAGACACAAATGGGAAAAAATAAAATAATCAAACTATTTTAGATTTAAGAAATTTTTTAAGAAATAATTTCTTAAAATTATTAAAAATTTTAAGCTAAAATGTTGCCACATCCCTGTGTCCTCTTTGATTTTACCATTATCTGTGCTGAGGACACCATCTCCTGAAGTTAGACCCTGAAGAAGTAGAGAGAACTTTGTTTTTTGTGAAACACACATTAACTTATATTCATTACTTGTTGTGAATGTGAATGTCAACTTGCCATTTTAAAACAAATTATAAAATAACACGCTCATGAACCATAAGGATTTATTTGACCCTTAAAGCGGTTTGCAGTCTTCATAATATACTGTACTTTCCAAATGAATTTCCTATTTTTTAAACTAACACATGTGAGAGCTTTGCTAGTGCATGTGTATCTGCGCTGAAGAATGTCACTGCTTTTCATCACGGAACGCAAGCTTGATCATCAAAGTGAGTTTTGGGAGAAAGCTGAATTATGCCACAATTGCAATTGAAATTAAAATTTACAGTTCCAAACCTCCAAACAGATGTTAAACTCCTGTACCTGTGCTGAGGTCAATGCCTGCCTGGTCTCCAGCAGCAGCACGCGACTCTCCAAGTTCTCCCACTGGTTGCTCTCAATGATAATCTTTCCAGCCAAGCTTTTCTCCAGAGCATATATCCTGTGTTCCATAAAAGCCAATCGCTCCTCCAGTCTGCCAACATTCTCCAGAAGACTTGCTTCTACGCCTCTCAGCCGGCTCTCTAAAACACGCTCCTATCAAGACAGCATGTGCAGTAGACTGGATTGAACAAGTTCAGAAACATTCAGTAAGTCATTTTGAGTAATTATGTTGTTCTCAAACACAAAATGACTCCCCCAAAGCCATATAGTGTAAAAAATAATGCTTGACTAGTTGACTGTCATGCACCTCCATCAGTGGTAATGTGTTGCAGGATGCACATTCTCACCATTGAATCTGCAGTTTGAGATGAGTCCTCAAACCGCTGGCAGTCCAAGTCCCTCTTTTCTGTTTCCTCATCCTGAATCGGTTGCTCTTCTGAGGAGCATCTGATCTGAGCTAGTGCTGAGCTGCTGTCAAGATGCCTTTCTACCAGGGGCTGCTTCTGAGGTACCTAAGAGAGACGGAAACAGCTATAATAATTATAATAATAATGATGATAATCATAATCGTTATTATTATTATCATCAAATCACTTACTATCAGGGCTGTTAACCCCAGTGAGTTACTCTCAGCAGAAGAGATCTCATATTTAGTGCAGCTCTTGAACAGAGGCCTTCTCTTTGGCTTACTGACATGCTGTAAGAAAACAGAATAAACAATGAGTCTACTAATGCAATATTATATTACTATATTTTTATATTCATAAGTTGATAATTTTACATTTATTACAATATGGGCAATAACCAATAAATGTCTGATATTACACATTTACAAAATTATATCTAAAAAGAGTAAGAATAAAAAACGAAAAATTAAAACAAACCATAGCAGGCAAACAAATAAATAAATTAGTGCTGTCAAATGATTAAAAAACTTTTTTTAATAACATATCAGTGTGTATTATGTATGTTTATTATGTATATATACACACACAAATTAATATATTTACAAAATATATGTTTAAATATATTTATATAGATTATAAAATATAAATACATATGTGTATACTGTATAATATATATATATAAATGTAAATATTAATGTGTGTGTATTTATATATACATAATAAATAAACAGTACACATACATATATTATTATGCACACAAAAACTATTTAGGATGTGATTAATCGTTTGACAGCAATAAAATAAATATATTCCAATCATTTAAATGTTACCATATCTCTATATAATAAAAACTGGATGTGGGTAAATCTTTGAGATACCTTGCATTCTTTAGTGAGTTCTTTGTGTTTGTTGAGAATAAGGCCAATGATATCACAGAGAATGATGACTTTCCTTTCAGCAAAGCCAAACTGAAGAAACTGCTGTTTAGTTAACAGTGGCTTATAGCTGAAAACATCTCGCAAGACCTATATTTAAAAAAAAAAATTTTTTTTTTTCCATGAAACTGCAGATACAACAACAACAACAAAAAACAGTGATAAAATAAATATTGCTACTTGCAAGGTTTGATGTATTAAAAGAACTGAAAGGAAATTATCCCCTAAGTGGATTAAAATCATGAACAAATATTTAATTTGTAGAATTTCTGGTTCAGGAGGTACTCCAGAGAAACCACCAAGACTAATCACAGGGATAAGGCAGATGTAAACAGTGAGCTGTAGCGCAAAGAGAAAATGACGAGTGGAAAAATTTGACAAAACTGCTAAACACTGCTTTCCTGTTTAATGCCACCAAGGTCCTCAAGGTAATATGATGGGACCACTAATTCCCCCCAGAATATTTCATGTGAGCAGCACATTATCCTGGGATGAAGGCCAGGTCTCTTTTAGAACTGCATGAAAGGTCAACGAACAGGAGGAAGTGCCAAAAGAGAGAGCAGTGCTTCAGTCCCACGGCTAAATGTACAGAATCGGCTTTGAGTTAATCTGAGATCAGACGACTTGGACCAGCATGAAGGCCAGCCTCCTTTTTTTCTTCTCTCACAGCAGGAGAGAGACGTGAGCAGAGAATTGTAATTATTCAAGACTTGGTGGAGAAGAGCTGCCAGTTGAACATCTGAATGTCAGACCTGAATTTCTGATGTGGGGTCAAACCCTCCCAGATCAGGGACAGTGCCAATAAATAAGGCTATTAGGACAGGCTACACAAAGCACGGCTTTGCAAATGTCATTACATGTGAAATTGCTTTTTCAAAAAGAAATCCATCTCATTAAAGGCAGAGTGAAAAACATTAATGACTCGTTCGTAGTTCAAAAAAATGAACTTTCTGTCCTCATGAATGAGCAAACAAAGCAACTGCAGCCACATAACCAATTCCTTAAACCCAGCAGCTCTCGAAAGAAACTACAAACAGTTTATAAAAGTCTAATTTAAGGAGGGTGCAAAAATGCATGCTAATAAAGATCTGTAATTGATTTCAAATCAAAAATTATCCAATAACTGTGACTCATGAATGGAATATATTTTAAAGTCAAAACTAAGTCTTGTTTCTTTTTCTGTGGAATATAAAAATATTTTTAAACAATGTTTTCCTGCGTTTCTTTTTGTGAATGGAGTCCAAAACTGCATGGTTACTAACATTCTTTAAAATATGTTCCTATGTGTTCTGCAGGAAATAAAAATTTTTTGGCAGACATTTGTGTTCAAATATTTAAGTAAAATATTTACTTAGTTCAATTCAAAGTTCAATTAAAGGATGTATAATACAAAATAAACTAATATTAATATATAGTACGCTACTTATGAATATGGCGGTTAATGCAATTCACCTTGTAAACACTCTCAATAAATCGTAAATCATTCAATCCGGTTAGTTCCACACCATAATCAACCAGGTGCTCTGCGAGTGAAGGGGAAAAGGACGTGAAGGCAAAGCTCACTATAGGAAGACAAGCTGACGGATCTCCCACGGCCAATCTGGAAGCACAAAACACAATCAAATTACGAAACACTGCTACTGACAAACCACTCATTAAAAAGGTTTTAAATCAAATATAAAAGTTATTTATTTATAACATGGCAGCACAAAATAACAGTCTTAAATTGTCTGCAAGCTATTTTGAGCGTCGTGCTGGAGACAAATGAAGTCATCTTTCTGGATCATCTCCAGAACATACAAGCCAAATGGATCTGTCTTTTTGAGAAGCACATTATATTTGATGCATCTCACATCAAAACCTCTTCACTAAGCATCTGATGTGCAGCTTGGGTTCCTGGTGGAGAAACGGAGCTGGTTTTTGTAAAGCCTGTTTACAAAATATCTCAGCACTGGAGAGGCTCCGGTCAAGTCTTCAACTTTCCAAACTTCAAAACAAAATGTGGACATGAAACACTGGCAGAACCCCATATTGGATGTTTATACGAGTCAAGATGTTTCAAACCTAGGCCAAAAAAAGTGAGGTTGGAACTAATGAATTACATCCCGCGTATATCATCTCCACTGACTGCATATAAAAAAATATAACTCAGAAGCGCTATGGATTCATAAAGCCTAGATTGAGTCCTGTGAAGTAAAGGATATTTTCTCAAAATCTAGGATCGGTCCCTGTGGTCACATACTAAATGGGGTCCCTCTATTCATTTAATTGAGCTTTAAGAAAAATACATGGAGCTTTAATAATAAAATAAACAGCTTGAAACAACAAAAAATATACATGGTAAACAAACATTTTGATATTGATTTACTATATCACGCACATTCTTGTTAAATATTTAAGTACACAACAGAATTATATTATATTTTTTATATTTTTATTATATTTTTTATATATCAAAGATCCTGTGCAGCGACCCAGACCCTGTTTTTTCTATATAAGAAAATATCACACTTGTTGTTCTCCCATTTCTGCAATGAAAATCCATCTAAAGTGAAATTTAGCTTCCAGCAACATCAAGAACTGTTATTTTATGTAGCATTATTCCTCTAACACTTATCCTATTTCATACCTTTGATAGTCCACTTCTCTGGGATACTTCAGAGATCGGAGAGACGCTTCCAGCTTTCTCAGACATCCTTTCAGATCACCAGTGGTCATCTCTGTCATTTTCAGGATGGATTTCATCAAGAATTACGTTACATTTTTATTAATACCGCTGTCAATTTAAGTTGCCATGTCATGTAAAAAGACCTCGACATGTTGTTTTAACAAGTAACGTTACATCTTTTGTTTTACTTTAATATATTTCGCACATAATTTGCGTTTGTTGTACAATAACAACTCGTGTCTTACCGATGGCTGAATTTATTGTAATCCAGAGTTATTGCTAATTTCCCCCTTTTGTTTTTGCCGCTGAAGTATTCGGCTTTGTTGTGATTGGTTTCTATGGACCGGAGACGACGGCTCAAACCAGAGTTTCACTTCTACACATTCATGTCTTCGATTCATTATTTTAAATACTTTTAATTTAATAGGTTTTGTGTTAAATGTAAAGCACATTATTACAAACTTTAGTAATGCAACGTCATAAAATTATTTATTTGCTAATGTATTTATTTTAATACCTCACTTATTTAATAAATCATGGTTCGTGTATATATTACTTCGTTTACTCAGTGTCTTTATTGCATTTTCTATTTTACTTTATTTATTGTAGCATTTTATTTAATTTTATTTCTAAGTTCTTTCGTTTGCAATAGGCATACGACTTTGACAAAAGGTGAAATAAAAAAAAAACTTGCAAGCGAAAGTGCAAGTGTATGTACCTGTGGTTGATTTACTCTGAGAGTTTTGCGTCACTTCCACCAATAACAAGAAACGTCAGTTTAGCCAGAGTGGTGGAGGAGGCGGAGAGATAGACAGGAGGAGCGAGTGACCTGATGAATGATAGTGTCACAGGACTGTCTCACCTCGATCAGTGGTGTTGGAGCTGTCAAGATGGCTGTCCTGGGCTCCTGTTAAAGGACTGCGATAATTTCATCCGTGAGACAGTGCAGATCAGCAAGTCATTTCGTCGCGGCGGCGGTAGAAGTATTTCACATACACAGAGGTGGGTGGTGCTGCTTTAAGCGATTGACGCTGCGAAAATAAAAACAGAAGAGTTCTATGCGTCACTTTGCGTAACATCCAATCAGAGTTTGAGATTGTGTGTCGAACTGACATTTCAACCAATCGTTTCAGAGCGAGGCGGGTCATTGTGCTTCAGCCAAACATGATGGAAGACCATGAAAATAAGGTTTAGAAAACCTCGATTTGATTGTCAGTCAATAAACTCACAAGTTTAGTAGAGTGAAACTCTGAATAAGAGATGTTTATTTAATATATAACGTCTCAAAGCTTAGGTTTATATGTTTTATACTTGAGTAATGAGTCAGAAGAGTTCTCCTTTGTTAGGACTGAAATCTGAAAAGCTACTGATATGCAAATAAAGCTAGAAATTTAGGTCAGGCCTTATACTACGTTTTAAGTGCTCTTTGCGTAATCAACTGACCTAAAATGTGTTTTTGCAGATACTGTAAATAGGATATTGTGCTATAGCTGTTTTTTTCCAGCTTGTCATGGCATTGTTACAATTTACAGTAAACAGTTGTCAAGAGTAACACTATTAGAACATGCATGGGGTTGCCAGACCTGTTTACTTTCACTTTTAATAGAAACACAACAAGAGATAGATGAGCTAACCCATGTCTAAAAAATAAAAGTTAAAAAAGAACTTTAATAAGTGTGCACACACACATATATACTTTTTTTTTTGTTAAGATTTAAGAGCTTGTTCCTGCCCTTAGATAAAGCAGAGGGAATTTGCTTGTAAGAGTTCATTGACCTTGTTCAGATTTCCGGTCCATATTTTAAGCAAGTCTAAGAATTCCCAAGCTCCTCCTACAGAATGCCAAGGAGCAGGTGCAGTAGCATTACGTCATTCCCAAGCAAGTATACGTCAAGTTCATATAAGAAAGCCTGTCATGCTAGAGACTTGGCGACAAGGAGAGCAACCAGAGAGCATTCAAGAGGCCATTAGAGACAAGAATAACAAGGCTTCTCATAGATAGACATGTTAGAGAGGACGGCCCTTGGAAGTAGTCAGACAGGGCCACATAAAAAGGCTTAATGCATATCTCCAAGAGAGGATTAGTGCTACTGCAGTGGAGATAAAGCTGCCATCAGGGCTTTTATTTCCCAGCTGACTAATGCACACTAGCACTAAAAACAGTTTCCTAGAGGCTGTTTTGCTCTGATGAGGTACGGATTTGGGGACACAACTGAAATGTTCTAAATCAAGAATAACGTGCTGAGAGCTTGAGGCCTCTGGATTACTCTAGTTTAGTTTTACAGAAGGCAGAGATAAAAGGCTTTAGACACAAAGCTTTCCTTTAATAATAAATAAATACAAAAAGAGATGAGATGATATACAACTGCTTTCAGCAAAACAAAAAAATAAATAAAAGCAGGCTGCCCATATCAAATTTCTCAGATGGCTGAGATTACATCAGCTTCTTCTGCTTAATGTATATGAAATCAGAAACAGAAACTGACCTGCTGTGAGACCAGAACTTTCAGTAATAACCAAAAAAGTGTGTTACACATGCAGCACATCAGTTTTCTACAGAACAGCAGTAATGCTGGAACTCAATTTACTTAATTTCAAACTTAAATTTACATTTGAAAACATTGTATTTATAAAATAACTGTATTATATTTTATTTCAAAATGTATTTCTGTGATGGCAATGCTTATTTCTCCAGTCATTACTCCAGTATTTAGAAATTCTTGTAATATGCTGATGTGCTGCTCACGAAACATTTCTTATTATTATCAGTGTTTAAAAACGTTTTACTGCTTAATGCATTTTCGAAACTGTCATGCACTACCATTCCACAGATTGACGTAAGAAAAAAAAAATTATTACGTAAAATAAATTGTTTAAAAAGTAACAGTAACGATATTTTTAGTATGGCATTGATAGCAATAAGAAGCATTGTTAATAACTGAGCACCAAAAAGTTATAATGGTCAAAC